>CM062297.1:7731678-8099551 GCA_031216915.1 Pictodentalium vernedei
GTGAAATACATTTAAAACCTCACAAATGATAAATAAAAAATAATAGGCTAACTAAATTTCCTATAGTTAATTCAAGATATGTACTTTAAAAGTGTTACTATTTTGGCTTTGTTTAAAAAATAACTGGTATAATATTACCTTGGGTATGTAATATATCACATGAACATCCATTCACAAAAAAAGAAACAATAAGAAAAACATAACAGAAAGAACAAAGACAGATAGACGAGCAGAAGAAAAAATTAACAGAAAGAACAAGTACAGATAGAAGAAGAGAAGAAAAAATTATCAGAAAGAACAAGGACAGCTTGAAGAGAAGAAAAAATTATAAGAAAGAACAAGGACAGCTTGAAGAGAAGAAAAAATTATAAGAAAGAACAAGGACAGATAGAAGAGAAGAAGAAAATATTAACAGAAAGAACAAGGACAGATAGAAGAGAAGAAGAAAAAATTAACAGAATGAACAAGGACAGATAGAAAAGAAGGAGAAAAAATTAACAGAAAGAACAAGTACAGATAGAAGAAGAGAAGAAAAAATTAACAGAAAGAACAAGGACAGCTTGAAGAGAAGAAAAAATTATAAGAAAGAACAAGGACAGCTTGAAGAGAAGAAAAAATTATAAGAAAGAACAAGGACAGATAGAAGAGAAGAAGAAAATATTAACAGAAAGAACAAGGACAGATAGAAGAGAAGAAAAAAATAACAGAATGAACAAGGAGAGATAGAAGAGAAGAAGAAAAAATTAACAGAATGAACAAGGAGAGACAGCAAAGTAGGAGAAAAAAATCACCAGCTCTTCTGTTGTCAACCAACAATTTCAAAATTATCTCCCTTGATGTTCCTAAAAAATTATATATCAATTGACAAATACCTTAATTTTTCTTTTGTAACTTGTCCAGTTGTCTCCCTTGATGGATCTGAAAAACTACAAAGTGTTACTGTGACCCAGAAATGCGGAAAAATAAAAACCAAAGAAGGTTTCAGTTGATCTGAAAGAAAAAAGAATACCCTCGTGTGTCGATGTTAAAACACGGAATCCAAATTTTACGGACTCGGCTAGGAATCTCAATAACGGAATGCCTTATATGTATACAGGGGAAATCTGATTCAACCTTGATCAATGTTATAGTCGAGACTGAGATAGGTATAGCTAGGAAGTAATGGATGAGATATGGGGCAGAATAACAGAAGCCAATAGTACCGGTACAAGGCCGAAATGGAACAAGACTGTTGTAGAAGCTAATTATAGGACATATAGGCCATAGACCTGTAATGGCCTTGGAGCTTTGGCGACAAGATGGAAGCGGTTGGTAAGACTACATTAGACCCATTGAGGGCTTTTACATAGCCTAATGCGACAAAAAAGGGATTCCCCAAAAGGTATCCTCGATAGGTATCCTCGATAGGTATCCTCGAATAATACAATACCAGGCCATATGTATCCTCAAATACTGAAATGAGGCTAAGAGTCGTAATAAATTATACCTCATTGAGGGATTTTTAATGGTCCTGATAACCTCAAAATTCAATGAGACCATGAGGGATAATAAATGAGGACTCATTGAGGGCTTTTACATAGCCCTCATGGCCTCATACCACAAAAAAGGGATTCCATAGCCACGGGTGATTCCCAAAAATGGGATTCCATGGGATATGGCCATTGGCTATAGAGGTGATGATAAGGGGAGATAACTCTGCGTACAGATTATGGGAAATCAAGCAATCTGATTGGTTATAAATGATCTAGATATATGAAACAACGAGAGTACTTGGAATAGGGTCAGAACTAACAAGAATAGACCAGAATAGCTAATTATAGTAATAATAAGTAAAGCTGTTCCAACTAATAGGCTTTTCTATGCTACTGGAGTATACTCCAGAACAAAGGAACATGGCCAGGTAGAGGAAAACTGTTGCATATATAGAGAGAAGCAGAGAATTCTGAAAGAATTCGAAATAGTAAAAGTTGGGTGGATTTTGGTGATTTGGAAGGATTGTCGGGTTGTTTGTGGTAATTAGATTTACTCTTTTACAATCGAACACACCCTCCGAACATACCCCGTTTTATTGTAGAAAAATTGGGTAACATAGCAATCACGTGCTGCCATAGAAACCAAGATGGCAGCCTCCAGTATACAAAATGGACGACGGAAACACTATCACCCTAAGAACACGTGCTGCACATGCGCACTCACACCACATATCACTGTGGAGATGACGTCACAACATGGCCGCTCACGCGGGTTACCATGACAACACAACATGACGCCACTAGGTCACGTGACATGACGTCACTTCCGGGGTCCGGCACCGGGTCCGGCAACCTGGGGGTGAAACGTACGAGACATACTACGGAAGATAATAAACACACACTCATCAAGTAAAATGTAACCATGAAGATGATAAACACACTCGTGTCGTAAAAGGTACTGATGAAGATAATAAACACACTCGCCCAGTAAAACGTACTCGTGAAGATAAACATATAATCGTCCAGTAAAACGTAAACGTGAAGATAATAAACATACACTCGTCCAGTAAAACGTACTCATGAAGATAAACATACAATCGTTCAGTAAAACGTGCTCGTGAAGATAATAAACATACACTCGTCCAGTAAAACGTACTCGTGAAGATAAACATACTATCGTCCACTAAAAAGTACTCGTGAAGATAATAAACATACACTCGTCCAGTAAAACGTACTCGTGAAGATAAACACACAATCGTCTACTAAAACGTACTCGTGAAGATAACAAATATACACTCGTCCAGTAAAACGTACTGGTGAAGATAAACATACAATCGTCTACTAAAACGTGCTCGTGAAGATAATAAACATACACTCGTCCAGTAAAATGTACTCGTGAAGATAAACATACAATCGTCCAGTAAAACGTGCTCGTGAAGATAATAAACACACACTCGTCCAGTAAAACGTACTCGTGAAGATAAACATACTATCGTCTACTAAAACGTGCTCGTGAAGATAATAAATATACACTCATGCAGTAAAATGTACTCGTGAAGATAATAAACACACACTCGTCCAGTAAAATGTACTCTTGAAAATATTAAACATAAACTCATCCATTAAAACATACCCGTGGAGATAATAAACACACTCGTCCGGGAAAACGTACTCGTGAAGATAATAAACACACACTCGTCCAGTAAAAGGTACTCGTGAAGATAATAAACATACACTCTCCAGTAAAACGTACTCGTGGAAATAATAAACATACTCTCATCCAGTAAAATGTACTCACGGAGATAATAAATACACTCGTCCAGGAAAACGTATTCCTGCAGATAATAAACATACACTCGTCCTGTAAAACGTACTCGTGAAGAAAAATATACAATCGTCCAGTAAAACGTACTCGTGAAGATAATAAACACACACTTGTCCAGTAAAATGTACCCTTGAAGATAATAGACATGCACTTATCCAGTAAAACGTACTCATCATCATCATCATCATGTTAGATTGTACACATACACTCGTATAGTAAAACGTAGTCGTGAAGATAATGAACATACACTCATCCAGTAAAATGGACCGTGAAGATAATAAACACACATTTGCCCGGTAAAACGTAGTCGTGAAGATAATGAACATACACTCATCCAGTAAAATGGACCGTGAAGATAATAAACACACATTTGCCCGGTAAAACGTAGTCGTGAAGATAATGAACATACACTCATCCAGTAAAACGTACTCGTGAAGATAATAAACATACACTCTCCAGTAAAACGTACTCGTTAAAATAATAAATACACACTCGTCCAGTAAAACGTACTCGTTAAGATAATAAACACATTCGTCCAGGAAAACGTACTCGTGAAGAAAATAAACATACACTCATCCAATAAAACGTACTCGTGAAGATAAACATACAGTTGTCCAATAAAACGTACTCGTGAAGATATTAAACCTACACTCTCCAGTAAAACGTACTCGTTAAAATAATAAATACACACTCGTCCAGTAAAACGTACTCGTTAAGATAATAAACATGCACTCATCCAGTAAAACGTACTCGTGAAAATAATAAATACACACTCGTCCAGTAAAACGTACTCGTGAAGATAATAAACATACACTCGTCAGTAAACCATACTCTTGAAGATAATAAACACACTCGTCCAGTAAAATGTATTCCGGCAGATAATAAACATATACTCGTCCAGTAAAAGGTACTCGTGAAGACAATAAACTCGTGAAGACACTCTGATACTAAACATAAACTCGTCCAGTAAAGCGTACTCGTGAAAATAATTTAAATACACTCGTCCAGTAAAATGTACTCGTGAAGAAAAAAAAACATCCACTTATTCAGTAAAACGTACTCGTGAAGATAATAAATACACACTCACCCGGTAAAACGTACTCGTGAGGATAACAAACACACATTCGTCCGGTGAAACGTACTCGTGAGGATAACAAACACACACTCACCCGGTAAAACGTACTCGTGAGGATAACAAACACACACTCACCCGGTAAAACGTACTCGTGAGGATAACAAACACACTCGTGCAGTAAAACGTTCTCTTGAAGATAACAAACACACACTCATCCGATAAAACGTACTCGTGAAGATAATAAACACACACTCGTCCAGAGAAAGGTACTCGTAACGATAAACATATGCTCGTCCAGTAAAACGTACTCGTGAAGATACTGAACACCAAAAAGTCAGCGTTTTCTTATTTTAACGAGGGTTCAGTGTAGCTTATGACTCCTCAATGAAACGATCGCGTTCCAATGAAAGATCATTAGCTATGTTTTTTAGGCAAAACTAAAAATGTTTAGTCCTTCAATATTTTGGGGTTTTAGGGTTACATGTACATATAGTATGTGGAGAGTGTATTGTTAGTTAATCGCCAACAGAGTGGTGATTCCATTCAAGCTGTAATTTCAAATCTGTTGCAAAGATTAACAATCCCAAGCAAAGTTCCAGCCAATGAACCTCTGGGTTAGACTTGGAGGTCCATTGTTTGGAACATTACTTGTGTTTCATACAGTACGTGGAGACTGGATTGTAACTAAATCACTCGCGCGGTGGAGTTATCACCCAACCTATAACTTTAAAACTGTGTACATATCGACAAAGAACACAAGCAATGTTTCAGACAATGGACCTCCGGGTTTAACCCGGAGGTCCATTGGCTGAAACTTTGCTTGTGCTGCTTATGCTTTGCAACAAATTTGCAATTATTGTTTGAGTGGAATCTCCACTCTGTGGGTGATTTAGTGATAATACACTCTCCACGTACTGTATGTACTGAATTGGAAAGTAATATTTTGGGTGATAACTCCACTCCATGAGTGATTTATTTACAATCAACTCTCCGTGACTGTAGGGGTTCAGAAATGTTTTGATGCCATCTTAGATTCGATGTCCACGTTAGAATTGGAAAAACTGAAAATGGTTCCTTGACTTATCTTCACTTACACGATAAAAAGAGTATACATGTCAAAGTTGGTGTTTTTATACGTCAAGCCACATTTTAATCTATTAAGCCACCCTACTAATGGAGCTGATATAAAGTGGTTTTAAAACTTATTTTATGATTTGTGATTACAGAATCGGAGTGCATGCACGATATTTATTACAACAAAACCATTGATTTGGCTGGATCGGGAATACTGACCGAATTTAGATCTTCACCAAACACAAATGAAACTGGATGTGTTCGTCTCTGTATCAATGATAACGCATGCGTGGCTGCCCAGTTTAATGAAAACGAAGCAACTTGTGTCCTCTACAACAGTTCTGACTCCAAACCATGGATTTCGAAACTGGGAAACGAAAGTCATTCTCTTATTGTCAAGAGATGTTTCAATGGTAAGAACTTATGTTTTATTAGGTTTTTCCCTCTGGAAAAAAACACTTGTTTTTCTACAGATTATCATTATTTTTTTTTTTATTTTTTTATTTTTTTTTTTTGGGGGGGGGGTCTTTTTTGCACACATTTTATCCATACGATGTAGCCATTTTCGAACCGATTCACACACAATCTTTCACACTCATAGAGGAGCACAAAAACTAAAAATGTACCCAAGCGAAATTTCCGATTTAACTTTTCTGTCACGAATATTGCCCAAAACTGTCAAATTTGGGTTTATCGTCACCTTCTCAAAACGCGTTTTGTAGATTTTTTTTTAAACATTCATCATTGTTAGATCTTCCAGTAGCACAGCAATTGATGTACAATAGATATTAGGCAATGATTTGTTAACCATCCACAGGCTGCCAAACATCGACATTTTGATAAAATGGGCAGGTTCGGGGCCCCACAAAGAGATAAAGAGAGATAAACATAACTTCCTTTATTGAAAGTGGGGTTCACCGAAGATCACTTTTGTAAGTAATAACAGTGTTAAAAAAAACAAGCGTTAACCCCTTCAGGACGGGTTAAACATCCATACCCCTCAAAAGCTAAAAAAAACATGTGTTTCTGCCTGCTGAACGTCAATTTTGTTAATAAAATGTGCTGTTTTCGGACACCAACAGCACCAAATGGACATGTCACAGAGCAATATACCTTCTTTTATCGGACGCAAAATGTATAGGGAAACATTTTTGTAAACAGTAAGGGTATACAAAAATCCAAGTCTTAACTCATTTTGGTCTGGTTAAGGAGAGATACCCCTCAAAGGCTTAACAGTCCCGTTTCCTGTCGATTGCTTTAAACACGTAATGCAGAAATTCACGAAAAAAATAGCATTACCTGGTCTTTGTCTGACATTAAAGGTTGCATATACAAAATATTTCGGGAAGCGTCTGTTAACCCTCCACATACAGCTAAGCATCAAAATATTTATAAAATGGGCTGTGTTCAGGCACCAACAGCACCCAATGGGTATGTAACAGATAAACAGAACTTCTTTCACCGCTTGTAGAATTCATGGAGGATCATTTTTGTGAGTAATACGGGTATACAAAAAAACAAGGGTTAACCCGTTTTGGGCTGATTAAAGAAAGAAACCTCAAAAGCTTAAGAATTCGAGTGGATTTTTCAGAAAACATCTTCTAGATTTTCAAGAAAAATTCGCCATTCTCAGGTCGTGGTGTCACATTACAAGCTGCATGAACAAAATATTTCAGTAAGCGTTTGTTAACCTTCCACAGGCTCTCAAACATCAAAATTCTGATAAAATGGAGTGTATTCGAGCAACCATAGCACCAAGCATGGACCTGAGAGATAAATATAGCCTACTTGAGGGGAAGTGGTATTCACCAAGAATTATTTTTGTAGGTATTCAAGAAACCAAGCGTTATCCTGTTTTAGGCTGGTTAAAGAGCGACACCCATGAAAAGCTTAAACATTCATGTTTTTCGAGGATTTCGCTATAAATATCTTGAAGATTTTCAAGATAAATTGGCCATTCGCAGGTCTTCTTGTGGACTTACAAGTTGCATGGACAAAATATTCCAGTGAACATCGACATTTTGATAAAATGGGCTGTGTCCAGATACCAGTAGCTCCCAACGTATAGCGGGGAAATAAACAGAACTTCCTTTATTGGAAATGGAATTAACCAATGGTTATTTTTGTAAATGATAAAGAAAATTATCCTTAACCCTTTGCCTAACATGAAAAGCAGACGACACTTGCAAAAATAATTCTTGAATAACTAATTTTTTTCATTTTTTGTCTCAAAAACATAGGTTATGACCCCTCGTTGGAACGAGCTCGACGAGCTCGTTCCAACGAGGGGTCATAACCTATGTTTTTGAGACAAAAAATGAAAAAAATAATGAAAATTAATTGGCGATTTTTGAGAATAGCGCTGGCCGGTTTTTGCCGTTACGTTAGGTAAAGGGTTAACCCGTTTTGGTCTGGTTAAACAATCACACCCACCAAAGGCGGAAAATATCTTGTAGATTTTCAAGAAAAAATGGCCATTTTCAGGACTCACTGTGACATTACAAGGTGTATGAAATAAATATTCCTGTTAGCGTTTGTTCACCCTCTACAAGATGCCATTCATCAAAAGTTTTGATACATTTTAGATAAAATGTGCTATTTGCAAATAGCCACAGCACTCAGTGGGTATGTGTCAAACAAACATAATTCCTTTTGTAGGATTTAGACTTGTCAGACGATGATATTGATATTAATCCTCTCCACCAATAATGGTGGTTTTAATCTAACTTTTGTTTATCAAACTGAGTCATTTGGGACTACTATACCCACCTTTCTCAGGACATCGATAAAGGTACCTTAGTGATACAGTTGAAAACAATACTTCAGACATTCTAGGGGTCATGGAAATTCAAGGAATCTGTTTTGGAAAAGCCAAGATTCTCCAGAATCATTAAGTCTAGTTAAAGATTGATGTTTTAATTTTTTTTTATCAGAATAGAGAATACACCTCCAGCATTTGTGAAGTGTTAAAATCGGGGAAGTATTTTTGTCACATCTGGCTGCTTCTGGGTAAGATTTCATTTAAAGTAGTCCCTGGAAGGCGGTGGTTTGTCGCTTCTGGCTGCTTCTGGGTAAGATTTCATTTAAAATAGTCCCTGGAAGGCGGTGGTTTGCCACTTCTGGCTGCTTCTGGGTTAGATTTCATTTAAAGTTGTCCCCGGAAGGCGGTGGTTTGTCAATTTTGGCGGCTTCTGGGTTAAGATTTCATTTAAAGTAGTCCCTGGAAGGCGGTGATTTGCCACTTCTGGCTGCTTCTGGATACGATTTCATTTAAAGTAGTCCCTGGAAGGCGGTGGTTTGTCGCTTCTGGCTGCTTCTGGGTACGATTTCATTTAAAGTAGTCCCTGGAAGGCGGTGGCTTAATGGAACGATAATTGAACTTTGAACCGAAAACTTGACGGTTCAGTCCTAACAGGTGCAATCTGTGCTGTGTTGTTGGACAAGAAAATTCATCTCGATTTCTCACGGATTGCGGGCGCGGTGGCGCTGTACTTTCTGACAGATACTTGCAGATAATCGGTGGTTCTCTCTTCTTGGCTGTCTTCACCTGTAATACTGTCCAGAACGAGGTGATGTCATAAATAAATAAATAAATAAATAAATAAATAAATAAATAAATAAATATTTATCTAATGATTCGGACTCATCCGCTTGCGTAATTTACAAACTGCGGAACAGTAGAAAAAAGTTCCTAAAAAGTAAAATTCCACAAAACCGTATAACGTTACTCCTCAATGGAACGAGCTTAATGAGCTTATTATAAGATTGGGGTCATGATATGTATTTTCTTGCATTTTGTGAAAAATATAAAAAAAAATATTATTTAAAACAATTATTATTATTATTATTTATTGGTGTTTAACCCTTTACCCAACGAATCGGCCGCATCCGCCCGCGTAATATGGAAATTCAGTAGTTGAAAAATATTATTTTTCAAACAATTTCAACAAAACCATATCATGTGACCCCTCGTTGGAACGAGCTCGTCGAGCTCGTTCCAACGAGGGGTCACATGATATGGTTTTGTTGAAATTTTTTGAAAAATTTGAAAAAATAATATTTAAAATAATAAATGTTGATATCTTCTGCGTTGGGTAAAGGGTTAAGGTCACATATTTCTGCACAACGGCTAATCATGACCACGACAGTTTTACGGGTGGGGGAAGCCGGAATACCCGGAGAGACCCACCGAGCAAAGGCGAGCAACTGTCAGCTCCCCAACAAACTAACTCCACACAACCAGGGTTAGCATTGGTTGAAGACAGGTGCACCATCGACGTACAGTACGCCTTAGTGCACAGCGTCACCGTGCCCCCACATGGGCAATGGGGGTGAAGTGTCTTGCCCAAGGACACAACGCGGTTGCCACAGGTAGAATTCGAACCGAGGACCTCTCGGCTTGCAGCCTGCACCTCTACCTACTGAGCCACCGCGCCCCAATTCAAAACAATACATTTTGATATTGTCTGCATTAGGTAAAGGAATAACAATTAATATTTTACAACTTAAGTTCTGGAACGCGCATTGGTAATATATAGAAAAAAGTTTATCGTATGGGGGGGGGGGGGGGGGGCACGGAGAAGAGGGGTGGGGCAATTGTCGCTATAAATATATAATGGTTAACATTAACTAACAATTCTCGGTTTAAATAACTAAGTATGAAAAAACCACATTATTTAATATAATAAATTTCATCACTGGTGGTTTATCGTATGGGAAGGAGGGGGGGGGGGGGGAAATGTTCCTTCCTATAAATAATTAATGACTAACATTAAAAAACAATTCTGTAAGTTTTTCAATTTTTCGATGCCTCGGAATCATCTATCACATTATAACGTTTCTGTTTAGAAAAAATGAATACATTGATAATGTTCACATTATTCGTGGCAATATTTCCAATATACTTCAGGTAGTATTGACATACAATACGTGGAGAGTGTATTATCACTAAATCACTCGCAGAGTTGAGATTCCACTCAAGCAACAATTGAAAATGTGTTGCAATGCATTACAAGCACAAGCAAAGTTCAAGCCAATGGACCTCCAGGTTAAACCTCGTTTGTCCATTGCTTGAAACATTGCTTATGTCTTGGTACAGTTGAATTCCCTTTCAGTAAAATGATATTTTACTGGACGGGTGTATGTTTATCTTCACGGGTACGTTTTATCATTATAACAGCTCCATTAGTAGGGACGGCTTAATAGATTAACATCACCCGTGGAGTGGTGTTAATATTATACCATAACTAAGATACGCTGAGACATTTGAAACAATATTATATAATTAGAATTTTTAATAATCTCACTTTAGAAGAACAGTTCTCAGTATGGAGCAGGGCAATCTCTTCACAAAATATAAACACACTTCTGTCTTTTTCTAGTATTTATCAACCGAGACCCCGAATTTTGATGATTTATTGTGTCAAAAAAGAAATATGAGTAAATGTTCTCTAAAGATGTTAATAAAACTGTTGTTAACAAAATAAACTGCCATCTGATGATGATGATGTAAACTTGGATTTAAAAAATAAACAAACTGCCATCTTGTGATGATGCAGGGTACTAGGATTTAAAAATAAACAAACTGCCATCTTGTGATGATGCTGGTAACTAGGATTAAAAAAATATACAAACTGCCATCTTGTGATGATGCAGGGTACTAGGATTTAAAAATAAACAAACTGCCATCTTGTGATGATGCTGGGAACTAGGATTAAAAAATAAACAAACTGCCATCTTGTGATGATGCAGGGTACTAGGATTCAAAAATAAACAAACTGCCATCTTGTGATGATGCTGGGAACTAGGATTAAAAAAAATATACAAACGCCATCTTGTGATGATGCAGGGTACTAGGATTTAAAAATAAACAAACTGCCATCTTGTGATGATGCAGGATACTAGGATTTAAAAATAAACAAACTGCCATCTTGTGATGATGCAGGGTACCAGGATTTAAAAATAAACAAACTGCCATCTTGTGATGATGCAGGGAACTAGGATTCAAAAAATAAACAAACTGCCATCTTGTGATGATGCAGGGTACTAGGATGTAAAAAAATAAACAAACTGCCATCTTGTGATGATGCAGGGTACTAGGATTTAAAAATAAACAAACTGCCATCTTGTGATGATGCAGGGAACTAGGATTCCAAAAATATACAAACTGCCATCTTGTGATGATGCAGGGAACTAGGATTTAAAAAAATAAACAAACTGCCATCTTGTGATGATGCAGGGTACTAGGATTTAAAAATAAACAAACAGCCATCTTGTGATGATGCAGGGAACTAGGATTTAAAAATGAACAAACCGCCATCTTGTGATGATGCTGGGAACTAGGATTCAAAAAATATACAAACTGCCATCTTGTGATGATGCTGGGAACTAGGATTTAAAAAAATAAACAAACTGCCATCTTAAAAATGCAATACATAGACAAAACTACATGTATGTTTCAATGAGTCGTTTTGTATTCAATGAGTCAGATGTGCGTAGGAAGAAAACGTCGAGACCGAAGGTCGAGACGTTTTCTTTCTACGCACATCTGACGAATTGAATACAAAACGACTCATTGAAACATACATGTGGTTTTGTATTTTTTACATGACCCAAGCACCTACTGACCTAATTTTCTTTTCTATCAACGGTGGTAAACACCATGCACTTTATGCAGTCGCATTGCATGAAACAGTCCCGGTTGGAACAGGTTGGTGTGCAATACGGAATTCCGTATTGCACAGCCGTATTGCACGCCGTATTGCATAAGAGAGACTGCATGGGCATGTAATAATGGTCAGGGATGTACTCTGTGGTATGTTTCTCCCGATTATCTAGAGAAAACTGTTACTGAAATACAGAGAGTAATAATCGACTCTCTATTGTTGAGACATCTCAGTAATTGTTTTTCAGACAACACTTTACCTGACGGTTGGTAATGCAATTGGTAAAATTATAATCACATGAGAAAAGAACGTTGTAGATACAGTTCATCGAGCTTTACTCCCCGTAATTAAAATTATTAAAATATTTAGTAATAGTTTTCCTTCAATACTACTGGAAATTTAGTTAGTCGATAAACCTAAGCCACAACGTTTACCAAATCAAAGTTATTCAGATCACACCCGAGGATCATAATTGAGTGTTTGAGTGGGATTTGGGTAGTTTTCCATACAATAATACCTGGACTGCTCAAAGTAAAAAGAGCACCATGGCAAACATTACTGACTGAAAAGATTCTTCTGGACAAGACTTGCGTGGCCCCCAAAACAGGGTTGGTGTTTGTTTGTATCAGATTCTTTAAAATATTTTTAAAAAACTTTCACACTTTATTTCTTTGTGAGTTGATATATAACAAATGTTCAGGCTTGATCTGATATATACAATATAAAATACAGACACAGAGGATATGAAATGAGTGTTTTTCTCATATAATATTTATGAAACGAGTCTAAGAATTTTCCTTTTGGGCGAGACTCTGGCGAGCCCAAACAGAAAATTCGGACGAGTTTCATAAAAATTATATGAGGAAAACACTCATTTCATATTCTATTTATCATATGACACACACATACACACAAATTAGCCACTTAATATGACTTTTTAACCTATCACCTAACTTGAGTTGCAGACGGCACTTGGAAAAAACATCCTCGTATAACTAACAAAAATTAATTGTTTGCTTCCAAAACATAGGTTATGATCCCTCATTGGAACGAGCGCGACAGGCTAGTTCCAATGAGGGGTCTTAACCTATGTTTTGGAAGCAAAAAGAGAAAATATGAAAAAAATGAATGGCGTTTTTCTTGTGTTGCGCGAGACGCTTTTTGCCGTTACGTTAGGTAAAAAATTAATACAATATAACACAACCTAAATAGGACAGATATAAATTCTCCCTACTGAAATTATGCAAATGTGACCCATTTGTAGTTTGTTTAGCCAATCAAATTGTCCAGTTTTGAAATTGACCAATGAAAGCGCCCAACTCTAATTATGTAAATTATGAAAATGTGGCCCAGTTGTATTTTGTTCAGCCAATCAAATTGTCTAGTTTTGAAATTGACCAATGGCATTGACGGAAGGCTTTATTTATCACCGATTAATATGAAAACAAAATATCAAATGTTTGAAAGTGAACAAAACGGACGAGTCACATGATAAATATTGGTATTGGTGTTATAGAGGTTAGAGTTCATCACGATGAGAACAGGTACTACATAAACACATTCTTCAAGATAAAACACTTTTCAACTCTTGAATTACGTCATTTATGATATACAATACAAAGGAACTGGAAATGATTCATTAAATAGAATTAATAACCTTTTTCAATGTGTGTTATTTGGATATTTCCTTCAGAATGTTTCTCTTTGTCCGTTAATGGTGTAAAAGCTGTGACACTGCACTACAGTAACATCTGTCAAACGACATAGGTGGGAGGAGTTACCGCGTTGATTATTATAACAATAACATAATTTTGAAGGGAATTACAGTGTATTAACGACTCAACAGAAATGGTTAACAGCCCAAGAGTTTATTAGCGGCCCGCGACAAAGTCGAGGGCCGTTAATAAGCTCAAGGGCTGTTAACCATTTCTTTTGAGCCGTTGATACACTGTAATGCCCGACAAAGTCATGTTATTTCTATTATTGCCACTTTCGTACATCGGGTACATTACAATTAAATTATATGGGAAATAAGATAAATAAATGGAGTTTATCGTTTTAGAATTTAAAAAAAAAAACAGCGACACTATCGTCTGATTTGTTGACAAACAAACTGGGTAACATGACTATCGTCTGATCAGTCTACGGCGAAATTTGGGAAGTTAGATGATGAAATATATCTTCGAAATGCGAACTTTAGGCAAGGAGTTTATTCCTCAAAGATGTCATCACTTACTTTGTGCGTATCGCTTCCTATATTTGATACATTATCTATCCGTGACACAAAGGGAAACACTTGAAACAAATGTGTTAATTGTGTTTACTAATTAAAAAAATCCGAATTGAATTTCGATCCCAATGGAAATCTGGGAAAAATATTGTTGATCGGCTGAGAGATGTGACGTCATTGTCTATATTTAGACGTGTCGGGCTGTTATTGACGTGTTGGCTGTTATAGTCAATAACGGCCCAACACGTCACATGACTTGTACTTGTTGAGCATTACGAGGTTTCAACGCCCGGTAAAACATCGTTAATGTGCTAGGAACGCCCGCAAAAGCGGAAATAATTGGATATTTCCTTCAGAATGTTTCTCTTTGCCCGTTAATGGTGTGAAAGCTGTGACGCTGAACATACAGTAACAGCTGTCAACTCAACAAACGACATAGGTGGGAGGAGTTACCTGACGCGAAATTTAGGTGTAGTTTGATTTGCTACACAGTTGTCCCCACACGTTCCCACAATCCCGTTGTATAGAGATCGGGGGACATAACATTTTATTACCAATGGCATAGTTGTAGTTGAAAGAGTTGTCTCCCTTCCTTTACTATGTTTCAATCGAAATTCCAACATTGCTGGCGAAACAATAACAGGCATCATGTTTTAATGAATTTCCATATTCTACTTCATAGAAATAACATCGTTGACAGAAACCGGCTTGGGACCGTTTGTCGATCCATAAAGTCGTTCGCCGATCCACTTGTTGGTCCAGCCGTGACACACGAACTTACAAGTTACGTGTTTTTTAACAGCAAATATCAGACAAGACTTCTGTCATGCTTCACCCTAAGATTGTCTTCGACATAATAGTTTGTTTCTACTCAAAGATTTATTATCTCCATGGAAACACTAAGAAGAAGCACAGTGCTTATTTACTGATAAAATAGGACCTTGTCGCTGATGCATTTTCAGAAGTGGGCAGCACAGTTGTAAACAATAGTTATTGGCTGTACTTGTCATACCTGGGTTTTGTTCAAAATACAGCAATGGATAACTTTAACCTAAATAAATAAATAATAAAAAAGCCCGAGACCATTTTTTGTCCGAATAGCCTGGGTCGAGTGCATTAACTGGCTCAAAACCCACTTTACATTCATTTTAAGAACGAAAGTAATAAGTGATTTTACTGAATTAAAATTGAAAATGTGTTCAGTTTGATTGGTGAGTTATTATTCGGGATAACTCATTGAAGACAACAATTGAATTTCCCCACTTGAGCTTATAAGAGTAGTAGGTAGTGCTATAAGATAAATTCCGTTGTATAAAAGTCAAAGGGGGTGTGGGTGGTTGTCCTGTGCATCAGGTCTTCTGTACAGGTAGGGGGCGGGGTTGTTCTGTACATCAGGTCCCCTTTACAGGAAAGGGGGTGAGGTTGTCCTGTACATCAGGTCTCCTGTACAGGAAGGGGGCTGGGGTTGATAAGCGATAAGATTCCATTCTAGATTCCATTCTCTACTGATACTTTAATTTAGTCATATTGGTCCATCAATAGCCCGGACGTAGTGACCGACTGTATTTGTATTGTTTAATGCGATTTTAAACTCGAAAGAAAATACATGTCTACCTCCAAGAATGTATCAATAGTTGAGAATTTAACCCAGAAGAAAATCTCCTCCCGACTGGCATACCTCATAAACTCCATAGCGAGGCTGCTGACCCCCTCCTCTACAGAAACCATAACACAAGTTTAGCCTTTTACTGCCACGCCCACTTTTATAATATTTGGAGGAAATCTCTGTACGCCTGTACGTGAGAAAGTTTAATAAAATTATGACATACTTGAAACGCTATCATCTCCTTAACTGGTAGAGTGCTAAATTATTTTTGGCCACCTAAATTTGTTCAAATGTCTTTGCCTTGTTACAATTTATAGGAGAGTGCCTGTGGGCACTCTCCTATAAATTGTAACAAGGCAAAACCTAACAGAGTAAATAATATCACTTCAACGATAATATGAAGCACAGCCACTGAATTTGAAGCCTTTAAGTTGCAGTACCTGCACTTCAGAATAAAGCCCAAATATAGGCTTCCAGCACTCTACCAGTTAAATGGCAGAAAGAGGTCCCTGAGCCCCTTCCAGCAATCAAGAAGATGGTAGGTTTGATCTGTGCATTCCATAATATACCGATAATTATCATAAAATAGGTGACAATAGTCGCTTTTGGCAGCGTAAGTGTTAAAAGTAAATACGTCGTTGTTATTGATCAACTCATGTTCCATCTTTTTTTAGTTGCACCATTTCCACACGACCAAGGTGGACAAACAAATTGGGACAGTACAACAGCCACATCAGACACAACGGCCACAGCCACAACCGATGGAACCACCACAGCTGCAGAAACTCCTCGACCATGCACATGCGGATCAATGACAATTGCGGAAATCTACGGACCTAATGTTACATTAGAGATGGTTCTAGAAGCCTTGAAAAAGAACTTGACCGTTGATAAAACCAATACAAGTTTGTACATCGGTACAAAGATAAGCCAGGATGATACTCGACCGTCAGCTACTACTATTGGATACGGATTGGGTGTGACAATACTCACCCTAGTCTTCGGGGGTTTATTTCTGATGGATGCTCCTTCTCTGTTTAATGATCTCAAGCAATTTGGATCGATCATCAAACCACGCCTTCACAGTGTGATGCAAAAAAAGTGAGCGGTGTGTGAATGACAAAATATGAGAAATAATTGCTATCAACAAATGTTACTTTTGGACGTTATTATGCTTGGAATGAGATAGGCAGAGGCCAATGTCACAGAAACATATTTTCTGTGTTGCGACGGGGCACTGACATTTCTAACAGAATCACAAAACATTATTTCCTGGTAAAGGTGTGAAACACAGATTTCTGAGAGAACACAATGAAGCAAAGCAAAAAAGTAGTGCGTGGCGATGCTTCGTATCGTTGGTGATGCCATACGTCGCTAACTTTTGTTGTGAGTTTCCTGTCAGAACCCCCACCCCGTCCCTCCAATATAAAGAGCGGGTGCCCCCCACCTCCGAAAACATACAAAAAGGCGCATGCGTCTCCACTCTAATCAAAAATTGTTATTTGCAATAATTTTGAACCCTTTACTCAACGCACACGATATCAATGTTTGTTATTTCTCTTTTTTCACATGTTTATAAAAATGTTAACAAAACAGTATCATGTGACCCCGCGTTGGAAAGAGTTCGATTAGGGGGGTCACATTATATTGTTGCTTTTTGTAGCTTACGCGGGCGTACGTTGGGGAAAGGGTTAACGCGAATTGTCTATTGTGTCAGTGAAACAAACCAACAGAACTCCAAATTTACTACAAAATCTGTAATCCTGGGTGGGTGCGAGGGAGTACATTCGCACTATTTTTCAGATGTATTCATCTATAACGAAGCCACGTATTCATAGTGAGTGTCAGAGATGGAAAACATGATGATGGTGGATATATCCTATAAGAGATTATTTCAAGTGGTGATTGTAGATGCGAGATATTTCGTTTTTTATGAGTATCATGTACTTAGAAATAACAATTCGTCACATTTTTTTATTGTCAACACTTTTTCAATCCAACACGAAATATAAGTGTGTGTTGCGCAGACTCATTTGCAAGTCATCACAAACAAACGGAAATGATGTCATCGTCGCGTTTTGTGCCAGAATAACCCTTGTGATCATCTGACCACACATTTCTCACCAAGTAATATTTTAACCCTTTACCTTACCTGAAAAGCAGACGACACTTGCAAAAATAATTCTTAAATAACTAATTGTTTTTCATTTTTTGTCTCAAAAACATAGGTTATGACCCCTCGTTGGAACGAGCTCGACGAGCTCGTTCCAACGAGGGGTCATAACCTATGTTTTTGAGACAAAAAATGAAAAAAATAATAAAAATTAATTGGCGATTTTTGAGAATAGCGCTGGACGGTTTTGGCCGTTACGTTAGGTAAAGTGTTAACCCACTTCCGCAATCAACTTGAATTTATACAATAATCCATACGAAAGGCTTACATTTATTCGACAAATTTTGATGTAATTCAATCATACCGAGATAAACTTTTACCCATCGAATCGGCCACATCAACCGGGGTAATATTCAAATTCAGCAGCTGAAAAAATAGTATTTTTCAAAAAACTATCAACAAACCATATCATGTGACCCCTCTTTGGAACGAGCTCATCGAGCTCGTTCCAATGAGAGGTCACATGGTATGCTTTTGTTGAATTTTCTTTGAAAAATTTAAAAAAAATGTTATTTAAAATAATAAATTTTGATATCGTCTGCGTTGGGTAAAGGGATAAAGCGCTCACAAAACAATAACGGGTTGTGCTTTCACTCACACGACAACCTTCGTTGTGGAAATATGGTCGAATATAAAGCGTACTGCATCGACTTAGCAATACAACACATTTTGCCAGAATCAGTTAATTGTGCTTTGAACTTTGAACATCCGATTAGGGGATATTTTGTGGCGTCCATAATGCAATTTAAGGACCCAAACAAGCACATTTTTTTTTGTAAAGAGACCACCTGCGAAACTACCAAGTGATCCGTTCATAGCGACTATGCTTGTTATGACGTCACGTTTCCGCTTGGAAAATAAGAAAGTTGTTCATTATGCTTGTTATGACGTCACGTTTCCGCTTGGAAAATAAGAAAGAGTAATTTGCTTTTATCTGAATGTCGATCCTTTTGCAGACGTTATTGATATAACTTTGCTGTAAAATGTTGTTTCCAGCTCTTTGGGTCAATACCAACATTTGGTTCGGCAAATCCGGAACAAAGTGTTCATGGAAGTATGGCATGAGGTAATTAAACGCTGCGGGTTTCGATCGCATTCAATGTTAGTCCAATGTATAGAAACACTCTGACATTAAACCTTTCTCAACTCAGGCGTTGTAAAAATTCAGTATTTTAAATATTATTTTTTTTAAAAATCTTCCTAAACAATTTAACCCTTTACCCAACGCAGACGATATCAAAATTTATTATTTAAAATATCATTTTTTTAAATTTTTCAACAAATTTCAACAAAACCATATCATGTGACCCCTCGTTGGAACGAGCTCGACGAGCTCGTTCCAACGAGGGGTCACATGATATGGTTTTGTTGAAATTTTTGGAAAAATAATATTTTTTCAACTGCTGAATTTGCATATTACGCGGGCGGATGCGGGCGATTCGATGGGTAAAGGGTTAACAAAACCATATCACTTGACCCCCCCCCCCCCCCCTTACTGAAACGAGCTCGGCTGAATGAGGAGTCACGTGATATGATTGTGTTGAAAGTTTTTGAAAAATATATTTTGTCAACTGCTTAATTTGTAAATTACATGGACGGGTTAATAAAAAGGTTAAGATGGTATATTAGTAATTGAAAATTAGCTTCAAAATAGGTGATTGATTATTTTCGATGTCATCAAAAATCCAAACAAATTAATAATACGTCACTTTTTCTGCTCTCCATTCGTATCTATTTTTATTTTTGTTTGTAAAAGTGGTCGAGTACTAAAAGTGATCGCATGACTTCATTCAAACTTTGGAAGATATAGCAAGAAAAAGTAATCCACTACAAACGTTCAACGTGGGATCTGCATTTGAATAAGGGATTGCCCTGAAACCCAAACCGTATGTTCTTCCTTTGCAAGTAAGCACAGGTGAATAGATATATTCTAAATTTATACCAAAATATTTTGAAATTTCTGTACAACAATATGAGCAGACATCTTCAAATTTACAGACCTTACCTGTCAGTTTTCAAGTGTAAACGACGAAAGTCGATATTGTTATGTGTCTATTTCTAGAAAGAATAAATTTTATACACAGCCTACATTGCTTTGAGCAAGAGAGGGCGTGGTCGGGAAAACATTTCCAGGAACATATGGTGATTTTTAACTTTCGACATGTTAGACCTCCCCTTTCCACAGTTGTTTTTTTTTCACTTTTCCGCAGTTGTTTTCCAACCAATTTATGCCCCCCCCCCCCCCCCACATTTGATGGATAGTCACAGTCCTACTCGTATTCACTACAGTTTAAAAATGTTGACAGGTGTGGTCTTTATTTATACCATGATTACCTATTCTACTATATATAAAAAGCCTATTACATAAATTTTAGCTTTACACACCAACTGTTGTCAACACGCCAGCAATGGGATTCCAATAGTTAAAATTTACACCTACAGTGGAACTACATCCAAGCTGACCTTTGGTGACGTCGACCTGAATGCGAACTTATCTAAATTTATTGCACGTCGCCTCGCGAAGAGTGAAATGAAAGTTGCAATTATTTATCACGTTTTCAAGTGCGTTTACCCCATAAGACACCAAACTTTAACAAACATGCATTGTCCCATGTTACTAAAGCATCCATAACTCGAAATAGTATGTTATTATGTTATTAAAATGAAAAGGTCCCCGTTTCTTTTTCCATTTCGTTTCGGCGATAAAATTGACAGTGGAAGTACCGCCCTCCGATGCTCATGTAAACAGAAACAATTTCGCATGTATGTACAGCTGCTGCTCAGTAAAATCGAGAAAAAATAATAGCGACTCTTAATAATCTGACGATCATGGTAGAAATAAAATATACCAAAAGTAGATTGCTGAACGAAATGTTCACCACACGTGGTGAAGTGGTGTTAACCGCGCACCAAATGCTCACGGTTAACACCACATCGCCACTCGTTTTGAACATTTGGTACACCACGCTACTATGGGTATATTCTATATATATACCATGCCAAAGGCTCGCGTTTAACACCACTTCGCCACTCGTGGTGAACATTTGGTACACCAAGCTACTATGGGTATACTCTATATATAGCGCCAAGGGCTCGCGGTTAACACCACTTCACCACTCGTGGTGAACATTTGGTACACCAAGCTACTATGGGTATATTATATATATATATATATATATATATATATATATATACCGTGCCAAATCTCGCGTTTAACACCACTTCGCCACTCGTGGTGAACATTTGGTACACCAAGCTACTATGGGTATATTCTATATATATAGCGCCAAGGGCTCGCGGTTAACACCATTTCACCACTCGTGGTGAACATTTGGTACACCAAGCTACTGTGGGTATATTCTATATATATATAGCGCCAAAGGCTCGCGGTTAACACCACTTCACCATTCGTGGATAACATTTGGTACACCAAGCTAATGTGGGCATATTCTATATGTATAGCGCCAAAGGCTCGCGGTTAACACCATTTCATCGTTCATGGTTAATATTTGGTACACCAAGCTACTTTGGGTATATTCCACACATATAGCGTCAAAGGCTCGTGGTTAACACCACTTCGCCATTTGTGGTGAACAGTTGGTACACCAAGCTCCTATGGGTACATTCTATATATATAGCTCCAAAGGCTCGCGGTTAATACCAGTTCACCACGAGTGGTGAACATTTGGTACACCAAGCTACTATGGGTATATTCTATATATCTATATCATTTTCCCCAGTATTATTTGCTACAGTCTTCACAGTATGTTGATGATCATGTTGTATTGAAAACTTCTGTAAAATGTGGTAAGTTTTCTGCAAGTTTGTTGTCTCCTTACTCATATCCTCACATTATTGAGGATTTACAGTTTGGATCATGGGGCAAGGCTAATCAAAACATTACAGTGATGGATTATGAATTGCCAAAATAGGTCAATGTATTAATCGGGTTGTCTTGGTAGTATATCGCTAAATCTGTTTGACAGTATACTCCCTGAAGAATTAGGGTATGTGATAATAAAACATTGATACTTCTTTTCTAAGGTATTCTAGGGTTGAATAACTTCTATTTTATATAGTATATCTGATTGAGTATACCTTTTCCATTCTTGGAAGTTTTCTTCAGCTTGCACATACAATTTATAGAGTAACTTTTCTTACAATTTTATTATTTTATTTAAAACATCAATGGTAGAAACGAAAGGAAATTCAGGAAACAGTTTGAGAAACAAATCCAAAATATATTATTAGTTTACTATCAATGACTTTCAAACATTTTGTGTAACCTATCCACTGACCTGTCTGTAGTTCATGTTATAACATAGCCATGTCTCAAATCCGGAGTGAAGAAAAATAAGTCTAAAAATACACTGATACCCTTGGTATGTCTTGATAATAAGTCTCTTCTGTTTCCATGCAACGGTTCTATTGGATATATATATATATATATATATATATATATATATATATATATATATATATATATATATAATCATATGTCGCTAATATTAACATTATTGGAGGTATATATATATCATATGTCACTAATATTAACATTATTGAGTAAAAGGTTAAATATAACAAAATCAACATTTATATAAAAGAGGTATGTTTCTTCATTCTGAGTAAAAAAGGGTTTATTTTTTAATATATTGTATTCAAAGTTTTCAGTTTTATATATCCATTTTGAATTAATAAAATTTTGTCATTTTTAGCTGAGAATTTTTTTTTTTAAATTGTAAAATGAATGAAATTTTAAATTTAAATCTTATATACATTTAACTTATTAAAAATCAGAATTATGTTATTTATAGACATCGCGTCCATTCATGTTTTACCCATGAATATTCTGTCTGTGATCATTACATATCCACAGATTATATTTATGGACACCTTGTATGGACACAGATTATATTTATGGACCCCTTGTATGGACACAGCATCATTTAGTTGGTATCTGAGGGTTGAATCTCTGTTAAGTCCGTATTCGTTTTCATGATCGGCGCCGTTCTACTCTTTCAACTCAACAATCACGTGCGTGATTGAAAAGCCGGTCCTTAGAGTTACAGATAACTTGACCTTTACAACAACCATATGGAAAGTTTCAACACATTTTTTGTTTAAAATCTCAACCCTTTACATTAGTTCTGCGTAACCTCTCCAGGAGAGTTTCACACATGTCTGACAATTTTTATCATTGGAAGAGATGTACAGAAAGGTTACCTCCCCTTAATTTCCCGAAACTATCAGTAAATTTGGCCCTAAGGTTGTGGGAATTTCATATAAAAATAGAAATTTTGAAATATTAGCGAATTAGTATAATCATTTCACAAACTTCATGTATTTTCCCTTGAAGTAGTAAAGTAAAAAAAATACAAAAAACACAGAAGTTAACTTTTTTACAATTTTTCACCAATCAGATTTAACGTTTGACTCTTATTCTCTGTTGAAACACATTTAACCTTTTACCTAAGGTAACGGCCAAAACCGGCCAACGCTATTCTCAAAAATCGCCAATTAATTTTCATTATTTTTTTCATTTTTTGTCTCAAAAACATAGGTTATGACCCCTCGTTGGAACGAGCTCGTCGAGCTCGTTCCAACGAGGGGTCATAACCTATGTTTTTGAGACAAAAAGTGAAAAAAATTAGTTATTCAAGAATTATTTTTGCAAGTGTCGTCTGCTTTTCAGGTTAGGTAAAGGGTTAAAACTGAGAAAATGGCGTTTCAATAGCATTTGATGTTCAGTAACTTCTTCCTGTTCATTAGATCAACAGAGTTTGCATTGTGACATATAATACAGGCACTGCCCATTTCATTGCTATAAAAGCGTAGGAAGTGTGATTTGTCAATTTCTTCCCAGGAAACAAAGAAACATGTAAATTACTGAAAAAACACATTTGCTAAACAAAGAGTCAAAGTGGACGCTTACTTAGTGTTGGTTGATATAATACTGATAAATATTCCTAATTATGGATTATCTGATGGATTATCTGATGGATTATCTACGAAGTAACTGTTTCTATTTAGTTTCTAATTAGTTTGCTATGAAAGACCAAATTTTCTTTTGTAACGTTTAATAACGAAAACAATAGACAGCTCCCAGACAACTCTCGGTTGTTTTCGTGTATTAAAAGGAACGGTAACCTCTCTCTATTATCTACTGATATCATAGAAAAGGAACGGTAACCTCTCTATTTTCTACTGATATCATAGAAAAGGAACGGTAACCTCTCTCTATTTTCTACTGATATCATAGAAAAGGAATGGTAACCTCTCTCTATTATCTACTGATATTATAGAAAGGAACGGTAACCTCTCTCTATTTTCTACTGATATCATAGAAAAGGAACGGTAACCTCTCTCTATTACCTACTGATATTATAGAAAGGAACGGTAACCTCTCTCTATTTTCTACTGATATCATAGAAAAGGAATGGTAGCCTCTCTCTATTTTCTACTGATATCATAGAAAAGGAACGGTAACCTCTCTCTATTATCTACTGATATTATAGAAAGGAACGGTAACCTCTCTCTATTTTCTACTGATATCATAGAAAAGGAACGGTAACCTCTCTCTCTTATCTACTGATATCATGGAAAAGGAACGGTAACCTCTCTCTATTATCTACTGATATTATAGAAAGGAACGGTAACCTCTCTCTATTATCTACTGATATTATAGAAAGGAACGGTAACCTCTCTCTATTATCTACTGATATCATAGAAAGGAACGGTAACCTCTCTCTATTTTCTACTGATATCATAGAAAGGAACGATAACCTCTCTCTATTATCTACTGATATTATAGAAAGGAACGGTAACCTCTCTCTATTATCTACTGATATTATAGAAAGGAACGGTAACCTCTCTCTATTTTCTACTGATATCATAGAAAAGGAACGGTAACCTCTCTCTATTATCTACTGATATTATAGAAAGGAACAGTAACCTCTCTCTATTATCTACTGATATTATAGAAAGGAACGGTAACCTCTCTCTATTTTCTACTGATATCATAGAAAAGGAACGGTAACCTCTGTCTATTATCTACTGATATGAAAGAAAGGAACGGTAGCCTCTCTCTATTATCTACTGATATTATAGAAAGGAACGGTAACCTCTCTCTATTTTCTACTGATATTATAGAAAGGAACGGTACCCTCTCTGTAACCTCCCTCTATTTTCTAATGATATCGCAGAAAGGAACAGTAACCTCTCTCTATTATCTACTGATATTATAGAAAGGAACGGTAACCTCTCTCTATTATCTACTGATATTATAGAAAGAACGGTAACCTCTCTCTATTTTCTACTGATATCATAGAAAAGGAACAGTAACCTCTCTCTATTTTCTAATGATATCACAGAAAAGGAACGGTAACCTCTCTCTATTTTCTACTGATATCATAGAAAAGGAACAGTAACCTCTCTCTATTTTCTAATGATATCACAGAAAAGGAACGGTAACCTCTCTCTATTTTCTACTGATATCATAGAAAAGGAACGGTAACCTCTCTCTATTTTCTACTGATATCATAGAAAGGAACGGTAACCTCTCTCTATTATCTACTGATATTATAGAAAGGAACAGTAACCTCTCTCTATTATCTACTGATATTATAGAAAGGAACGGTAACCTCTCTCTATTATCTACTGATATTATAGAAAGGAACGGTAACCTCTCTCTATTATCTACTGATATTATAGAAAGGAACGGTAACCTCTCTCTATTTTCTACTGATATCATAGAAAAGGAACGGTAACCTCTCTCTATTATCTACTGATATTATAGAAAGGAACAGTAACCTCTCTCTATTATCTACTGATATTATAGAAAGGAACGGTAACCTCTCTCTATTTTCTACTGATATCATAGAAAAGGAACGGTAACCTCTGTCTATTATCTACTGATATGAAAGAAAGGAACGGTAGCCTCTCTCTATTATCTACTGATATTATAGAAAGGAACGGTAACCTCTCTCTATTTTCTACTGATATTATAGAAAGGAACGGTACCCTCTCTGTAACCTCCCTCTATTTTCTAATGATATCGCAGAAAGGAACAGTAACCTCTCTCTATTATCTACTGATATTATAGAAAGGAACGGTAACCTCTCTCTATTATCTACTGATATTATAGAAAGAACGGTAACCTCTCTCTATTTTCTACTGATATCATAGAAAGAACGGTAACCTCTCTCTATTTTCTACTGATATCATAGAAAAGGAACAGTAACCTCTCTCTATTTTCTAATGATATCATAGAAAAGGAACGGTAACCTCTCTCTATTTTCAACTGATATCATAGAAAAGGAACGGTAACCTCTCTCTATTTTCTAATGATATCATAGAAAAGGAACGGCAACCTCTCTCTATTTTCTAATGATATCATAGAAAAGGAACGGTAACCTCTCTCTATTTTCTAATGATATCATAGAAAAGGAACGGTAGCCTCTCTCTATTTTCTACTGATATCACAGAAAAGGAACGGTAACCTCTCTCTATTTTCTACTGATATCACAGAAAAGGAACGGTAACCTCTCTCTATTTTCTACTGATATCATAGAAAAGGAACGGTAACCTCTCTCTATTTTCTACTAATATCATAGAGATATTTTTTCTCAACAATTACTTGCTTCTTAATTGGACCTTCTTCGCTCGTCATTCCAAGGGAGTTGACTTTATCGAAATTCGATTTTCATTACGAAATAAATGAGATAGAATTTATATCACATATTTATATTTATCGATAAAAATACAATATTTATTATCACTGTTTTAATAACTACACCAATATTAGGCAGGGTATCAGCAATGACGTCACTGGTAATAATCTGATATTATTTGAACCGTTTGAACCCTGGCGCCCTGAATCGTCTGAGACACTATTGTATACAGCTTGAAGGACGAGTTCCTGTTGCATGTCCAGGATTGTTCTGATACACTATTGTATGCAGCTTAATGGACAAGTCCTTGTTGCATGTCCAGGGTGGTTCCGATACACTGTTGTATACAGTTTAATGGACAAGTCCTTGTTGCATGTCCAGGATTGTTCTGATACACTATTGTATACAGTTTAATGGACAAGTCCTTGCTGCATGTCCAGGATTGTTCTGATACACTATTGTATACAGTTTAATGGACGAATCCACGTTGCATGTCCAGGGTGGTTCTGATACACTATTGTATACAGTTTAATGGACAAGTCGTTGTTGCATATCCAGGTTGGTTCTGATACACTATTGTATACAGTTTAATGGACGAGTCCATGTTGCATGTCCAGGGTGGTTCTGATACAATATTGTATACATTTTAATAGACGAGTCCCTGTTGCATGTCCAGGATTGTTCTTGTACACTAGTGTATGCAATTTAATGGTCGAGTCTACGTAGCATGTCCAGGGGGGGGGGGGGGGGGGTTCTGATACATTAATGTGTACAGTTTAATGTCCAAGGTGGTTCAGTAATGATTTGATCCCACAGTCTAACAGCGCTGAAGAATTAAATTATGGCTATTCCACCTGTTCTGTTAGGTGTTTATTGTTTGTCTAATCACAAACCATCAACTTTTGCGTTATGATTTACGTTTTTCCAGTGCGGACAAGAGGGGGTTAAGAAGCTACATTGATCACTGGGTGATAGTTTGTACTTACAGAAGCTAGGATTTTAAAGAACATTTTTTCTGTCATTTCCTGGTGTTCCGTAAATCACGGGAAAGCGAGCAGGTAATCCATATGTAATCGGGACTTGTTCCGAACGAAGTCCACTCCGAGTACTGAAAAAAAAATTAAAAACATTCACTTGTGTGATAGAGTTTCGAACTGCCCCTCTTCCTCCTATATTCCGAACTCGTCTAACATGCCACAGTTGGAATGATGCGCTATTTCTTATAAACGACCAGTCCCACCGCACCCCACCTCCACACCGGTAACATTTACCTCTCAGGTATCTAGTTCCATGTGTAAGCTTAACCGTCATCCAGGTCGTATCGTAATTATATCATCTCGAACTCAAGGTTGCAGGGTGAAGGAAGTAAAGTTATAACTTGCATGACAACTTCTTCAGTTCTCCACACATCAACCCGTCCCACCAAATATTTTTTCTTGTTTGTGAAAGTGTGATAGAAAAAGAATAAAAAAAAGCAAATGAAAAAATGTTTTATATTTTTCAAATGTACATATAAATCTTTATTGAAATGTTATATTTTTCTTTAAGAATGCTGAAAAAGAGACGGACTGACGAAAGGACACCCCGACAAGTAGTTGTACATAGTATTTTTCTTAACCCTTTACCCAATGAATATTTTCAATCATGCAATTTTGTGAGACTATTAATTTAAACTTCTAGAAGCTTTTTTTATGAGCATTCCAAGTTTATCAGACCCAAGTCCCGAATATAAGTTTGTCAAGGTGTGGTTCATTCAGATTATGTCACTTGTGAGTGTCCATTTCTAAGTTCGCGGATACACACACAAAAAATGATTAATGGACACATGCGCTATTGGGGCAGAGAATGTTTAGAGAAAACATATCATGTACTTGTCAGTTTATGGTAGCTGCGAGAGGTTATACACAGATTACAAAATAGCACCCACGTGGAAAAATGAGATGTCCATGTGACATCTTGTTACCGATCTTGCCAAAAAAGAAACATGCACTTGCAGTTGTTCCGTCGCTATCGCGTAAAGCTCGCGAGACGGCTCATGAAATAGAATGGATGTACTTTTCCGTAAATGTGTTCTAAAAAGAATGAAAAGATCGTGTTTCTGAAACGTACTTGAACTTTGATGGATGTCGAAAAACCGAAAACGAAACAATGACCGATTATATAATTGAATTCGAACACTTAGGAGTTCCCATTTCTAAGTCCGCGGGTCACTGCAAAAATGACCAGGAATGACAGCAATTTAAACATAGAGACAATTTCCCATTCAAACACTTCTAACGCTTTAAACCCGAGAGGCCGCTTCTCCGGCCAGGGAAGTGACACGTCACAACGTTATTAAATAGGGTGGCTGTTTAGTAATCAGGTGGGGTAGACCAATCAATATTTTCAACGCGCAGCCCAGAGGCTGCACGTTGAAAATATTGATTGGTCTTCCCGAAATAATGAATATGGACTCTTCTGATTGCTGCCATTGAACTGACATGGAAGATACCACTAGAGTTCAAAGGGTTAAAGATACA
The DNA here is from genome assembly GCA_031216915.1 of Pictodentalium vernedei. NCBI lineage: Eukaryota > Metazoa > Mollusca > Scaphopoda > Dentaliida > Dentaliidae > Pictodentalium > Pictodentalium vernedei. Next base: position 7,760,987 of record CM062297.1, read on the forward strand.
GATGAAGAGAATTTTTAGCTTTGGAAAAAATTGCTTTTCGTCCGATTCGTCTACCCTCCCTGTCATATGTGTCTTGATCCCCCTCCCCCGAGTTATAAGAACAAAAGATCTGTATCCTGAACCTGTGTTGGATAAAGGGTTAAATAATGAATGCCTTATATTTATTATGAATTAATTATTGATTTTGTTTTAAAACATTATGGATTTGTTTAATTATATTTTACTCCAAACTCTCCACAACTCTATCTAATACAGTCAGTGTTGTACGTCGATTATGTACAACTCTGTCTAATACAGTCAGTGCTGTACGTCGATTGTGCACACCTCTATCTAATACAGTCAGTGCTGTACGTCGATTGTGCACAACTCTGTCTAATACAGTCAGTGCTGTACGTCGATTGTGCACAACTCTATCTAATACTCAGTGCTGTACATCGATTGTGCACAACTCTGTCTAATACAGTCAGTGCTGTACGTCGATTGTGCACAACTCTGTCTAATACAGTCAGTGATGTACGTCGATTGTGCACTTTTTTCAACCCTTGTTAACCCTGCTTGCTTGCAGTTAGTACGTTGGGGAGTCTGACAGGTACTCGCCGCTGCTCGGTGGTTCTCGTGGGGTACTCAGCCCCCCCCCCCCTCCCCCATAAAATGGTCCGACAAGAGGTGACCATGAGTGTGTAAAGTATCGTTTAACGCCGATTAAAATTCATATCGTGTGAAACCACCAATCCCAATTGCACCGATATCTAAAGAGCGACATTGATCGAATTTTCAACAAATGGTCAAAGATACCCAAGGAATGATACTATAATACTCTGTACTACTTATTGTGTCACCTAAACTCTTTTTATAGAGATAATTGAAAAATCAAACATCTCAAACTTGCTAATATGATTACTTAAGGGGAAATATTATTTTTTGCTAGTAAAGTCGAACCCATACAGTACAACTGTTCTGTCAAAGTTTCGGAGTAACAGTAATAATAATCCGTCCATTGAATTGTTGTTAATAATATATTGTTGTTTGAATTATATTTTTAATATTTGTCTTCTGTACGTGAATATATATTTATCACATGTGAGATGATATCATTAATAAGCAGGTCCGTAGCCAGAATTCTATAAGAGGGCGTGTCCTAACCAGTTTGAAGGGGGGGGGGGGGTTGGAAAGTCGTTGTGAGAGAGGGTCTCCCTTGATTTAACAACGAACCTCCAGTTGTTAGCCCCTTGTCCCTCTTCCGCGAAGGGAAGTGGGAGGAGGAGGAAAACAATGGAGGGTCCTAGTTAGGACAAGGGGAGCCCCAAGAAGATTTTGCATAATTCAGAGCTATAAGAGTGTATCTGTGACATTTATAGCTTGTGTATCTCTGAATTGAATACTATTTTAGGGCTATAGATGTTATGTAAAAGTAGCATGAAGCAATTGTTTTGTCTTGGGGGGTGGGGGGGGGGGGGAGGTTGGCAGCGAAAATTTTAGGAGACCAAGACCCCACCAGGCTCTCGACTTTACCACTGAGATAAACTGTTCAATAAATTCTGGTGGGATGTACAGGTTTCATCTGTCCTGGAATATAAATAGAACATTACTTATGTCAGCTTAGAAATACGCTTCTCAACAAGGGTTCTAACCTTGAGGTCACGTTATTGGGAGGACAATGAGGTGGGATAAACGTTTGGCTGGCTTGGGTATGCCACCCGGAGCACAGGTACCTCAGCATAAAGAGAGGGGTGGAGAAAGACCACTGATGCATATAGAACTGGTTCATTGGTCAAATATAGGAAAATATCCCAACCACCTCCAGCTTGTGTGTGTATGGGGGGGGGGGGGGGGGGGTGTTGCTAAGTGGATGTGTGGTTTAGACCAATCAATATTTTGAGAGCTGCACGTTGAAAATATGAATTGGTCTTTCCCCAAATAATGAATATGGACTCTTCCAATTGTTGTTATTGAACTGATATGGAAGATACCACCAGTTTTTAAAGGGTTCATAATGTGAATTCTTTACAACATATTTTAGTTCTTATTGACCAAAAAAACAAGTTCCAAGATTAGAAAACTGACAACATGTTTCTAGTTTCCGTGCTATGTGACGTTTAATGGAATGAAAATTGTTACTCTTTGACTGACAGCTTTCACGGCATTAACCCTTTACCTAACGAATCGGCCGCAGCCGCCCGCGTAATATGCAAGTTCCGCAGTTGAAAAAATATTATTTTTAAACAAATTTCAACAAAACCATACCATGTGACCCATCTTTGGAACGAGCTCGTCGAGCTCGTTCCAACGAGGGGTCACATGATATAGTTTTGTTGAAATTTTTTGAAAAATTTAAAAAAAATGATATTTAAAATAATAAATTGTGATATCGTCTGCGTTGGGTAAAGGGTTAAACCTCATTATGAGAATAGTTATAGCGTCGATCCATCTGCCTCCATCTTGGGAGGTGTGGGGGGGGGGGGGGGCGGTGTAATCTAGTTGAAAAGAGATATGTAAGAAAGACGTGCTCCTGCCACCCCTACGTACAGATCACCACGCCGTAATAAACGGCATTGTCATGAGCTCCGCCTCAGTCTATGTGGACATTTCCTCATAGCTTCGACTCTTTTATCACCACTATTATGCAGAATGATTTTCTTCTTCTAGATATACCCGTTTAGTCGCACCTTTAGAATATGCGATGTTTTTTTTACATGATCGACCCGCCATCGTGTAAATGAGGTGACACGTGATCTGTGTTTGAACTAAACTTGGTCACGTTGGCCTTTGTGTGGTAGAAAATTTATCCTCGGTGGGTTTCGAGAGTGGGAAAGCGACATCCCAACCTTGCACCGAATACCCGGTTATCTGCTCAAATATCCATACCTTTTGGTGCGTTTTCTACTCCTGCACATGTACATGCACCGATGGTAAAAATAATCCCGAAATCTTAACTGAAGCTATGATTTATATATATACACCTATATTTATTTGTTTTTATGCTATTAAATGCTATCAATATTAAATATTTTGTCTTTTATACTTGTTTGTTTCGTTGTCTATTTTAAACTTGATACCTTAAGGCAATCAGATATCTAACCCACAACAACATTCTACAGCGATATTTGTTTGATACCTTAAGGCAATCATATAACCCACAACAACATTCTACAGCGATATTTATTTGATACTCTAAAGCAATCATATAACCCACAACAACATTCTACAGCGATATTTGTTTGATACCTTAAGGCAATCATATAACCCACAACAACATTCTACGGCGATATTTGTTTGATATCTCAAAGCAGTCTTATAACCCACAACAACATTCTACAGCGATATTTGTTTGATACCTTAAGGCAATCATATAACCCACAACAACATTCTACAGCGATATTTGTTTGATACCTTAAGGCAATCATATAACCCACAACAACATTCTACGGCGATATTTGTTTGATACCTTAAGGCAATCATATAACCCACAACAACATTCTACGGCGATATTTGTTTGATACCTTAAGGCAATCATATAACCCACAACAACATTCTACAGCGATATTTGTTTGATACCTTAAGGCAATCATATAACCCACAACAACATTCTACGGCGATATTTGTTTGGTACCTTAAGGCAATCATATAACCCACAACAACATTCTACAGCGATATTTATTTGATACCTTAAGGCAATCATATAACCCACAACAACATTCTACGGCGATATTTGTTTGGTATCTCAAGGCAATCATATAACCCACAACAACATTCTACAGCGATATTTGTTTGATACTCTAAAGCAATCATATAACCCACAACAACATTCTACAGCGATATTTGTTTGATACCTTAAGGCAATCATATAACCCACAACAACATTCTACAGCGATATTTGTTTGATATCTCAAAGCAATCATATAACCCACAACAACATTCTACAGCGATATTTGTTTGATACTCTAAAGCAATCATATAACCCACAACAACATTCTACAGCGATATTTGTTTGATACCTTAAGGCAATCATATAACCCACAACAACATTCTACGGCGATATTTGTTTGGTATCTCAAGGCAATCATATAACCCACAACAACATTCTACAGCGATATTTGTTTGATACTCTAAAGCAATCATATAACCCACAACAACATTCTACAGCGATATTTGTTTGATACCTTAAGGCAATCATATAACCCACAACAACATTCTACAGCGATATTTGTTTGATATCTCAAAGCAATCATATAACCCACAACAACATTCTACAGCGATATTTATTTGGTACCTTAAGGCAATCATATAACCCACAACAACATTCTACAGCGATATTTGTTTGATATCTCAAAGCAATCATATAACCCACAACAACATTCTACAGCGATATTTATTTGGTACCTTAAGGCAATCATATAACCCACAACAACATTCTACAGCGATATTTGTTTGATATCTCAAAGCAATCATATAACCCACAACAACATTCTACAGCGATATTTATTTGGTACCTTAAGGCAATCATATAACCCACAACAACATTCTACAGCGATATTTGTTTGATACTCTAAAGCAATCATATAACCCACAACAACATTCTACAGCGATATTTGTTTGATACTCTAAAGCAATCATATAACCCACAACAACATTCTACAGCGATATTTGTTTGATACCTTAAGGCAATCATATAACCCACAACAACATTCTACAGCGATATTTGTTTGATACTCTAAAGCAATCATATAACCCACAACAACATTCTACAGCGATATTTGTTTGATACCTTAAGGCAATCATATAACCCACAACAACATTCTACAGCGATATTTATTTGATACCTTAAGGCAATCATATAACCCACAACAACATTCTACAGCGATATTTGTTTGATACTCTAAAGCAATCATATAACCCACAACAACATTCTACAGCGATATTTGTTTGATACCTTAAGGCAATCATATAACCCACAACAACATTCTACAGCGATATTTGTTTGATACCTTAAGGCAATCATATAACCCACAACAACATTCTACGGCGATATTTGTTTGATACCTTAAGGCAATCATATAACCCACAACAACATTCTACGGCGATATTTGTTTGATACCTTAAGGCAATCATATAACCCACAACAACATTCTACAGCGATATTTGTTTGATACTCTAAAGCAATCATATAACCCACAACAACATTCTACAGCGATATTTGTTTGATACTCTAAAGCAATCATATAACCCACAACAACATTCTACGGCGATATTTGTTTGATACCTTAAGGCAATCATATAACCCACAACAACATTCTACGGCGATATTTGTTTGATATCTCAAAGCAGTCTTATAACCCACAACAACATTCTACAGCGATATTTGTTTGATACTCTAAAGCAATCATATAACCCACAACAACATTCTACGGCGATATTTGTTTGATACCTTAAGGCAATCATATAACCCACAACAACATTCTACAGCGATATTTGTTTGATACTCTAAAGCAATCATATAACCCACAACAACATTCTACAGCGATATTTGTTTGATATCTCAAAGCAGTCTTATAACCCACAACAACATTCTACAGCGATATTTGTTTGATACTCTAAAGCAATCATATAACCCACAACAACATTCTACGGCGATATTTGTTTGATACCTTAAGGCAATCATATAACCCACAACAACATTCTACGGCGATATTTGTTTGATATCTCAAAGCAGTCTTATAACCCACAACAACATTCTACAGCGATATTTGTTTGATACTCTAAAGCAATCATATAACCCACAACAACATTCTACGGCGATATTTGTTTGATACCTTAAGGCAATCATATAACCCACAACAACATTCTACAGTGATATTTGTTTGATACTCTAAAGCAATCATATAACCCACAACAACATTCTACGGCGATATTTGTTTGATACCTTAAGGCAATCATATAACCCACAACAACATTCTACAGCGATATTTGTTTGATACTCTAAAGCAATCATATAACCCACAACAACATTCTACAGCGATATTTGTTTGGTACCTTAAGGCAATCATATAACCCACAACAACATTCTACAGCGATATTTGTTTGATACTCTAAAGCAATCATATAACCCACAACAACATTCTACAGCGATATTTATTTGATACTCTAAAGCAATCATATAACCCACAACAACATTCTACAGCGATATTTATTTGATACTCTAAAGCAATCATATAACCCACAACAACATTCTACAGCGATATTTATTTGATACTCTAAAGCAATCATATAACCCACAACAACATTCTACAGCGATATTTATTTGATACTCTAAAGCAATCATATAACCCACAACAACATTCTACAGCGATATTTGTTTGATACCTTAAGGCAATCATATAACCCACAACAACATTCTACAGCGATATTTGTTTGGTACCTTAAGGCAATCATATAACCCACAACAACATTCTACGGCGATATTTGTTTGATACCTTAAGGCAATCATATAACCCACAACAACATTCTACGGCGATATTTGTTTGATACCTTAAGGCAATCATATAACCCACAACAACATTCTACGGCGATATTTGTTTGATACCTTAAGGCAATCATATAACCCACAACAACATTCTACAGCGATATTTGTTTGATACCTTAAGGCAATCATATAACCCACAACAACATTCTACAGCGATATTTGTTTGATACCTTAAGGCAATCATATAACCCACAACAACATTCTACGGCGATATTTGTTTGATACTCTAAAGCAATCATATAACCCACAACAACATTCTACAGCGATATTTATTTGATACTCTAAAGCAATCATATAACCCACAACAACATTCTACAGCGATATTTATTTGATACTCTAAAGCAATCATATAACCCACAACAACATTCTACAGCGATATTTATTTGATACTCTAAAGCAATCATATAACCCACAACAACATTCTACAGCGATATTTATTTGATACTCTAAAGCAATCATATAACCCACAACAACATTCTACAGCGATATTTATTTGATACTCTAAAGCAATCATATAACCCACAACAACATTCTACAGCGATATTTATTTGATACTCTAAAGCAATCATATAACCCACAACAACATTCTACAGCGATATTTGTTTGGTATCTCAAGGCAATCATATAACCCACAACAACATTCTACAGCGATATTTGTTTGATACCTTAAGGCAATCATATAACCCACAACAACATTCTACAGCGATATTTGTTTGATACCTTAAGGCAATCATATAACCCACAACAACATTCTACAGCGATATTTGTTTGGTACCTTAAGGCAATCATATAACCCACAACAACATTCTACAGCGATATTTGTTTGGTACCTTAAGGCAATCATATAACCCACAACAACATTCTACGGCGATATTTGTTTGATACCTTAAGGCAATCATATAACCCACAACAACATTCTACAGCGATATTTGTTTGGTACCTTAAGGCAATCATATAACCCACAACAACATTCTACAGCGATATTTGTTTGATACTCTAAAGCAATCATATAACCCACAACAACATTCTACAGCGATATTTATTTGATACTCTAAAGCAATCATATAACCCACAACAACATTCTACAGCGATATTTATTTGATACTCTAAAGCAATCATATAACCCACAACAACATTCTACAGCGATATTTATTTGATACTCTAAAGCAATCATATAACCCACAACAACATTCTACAGCGATATTTATTTGATACTCTAAAGCAATCATATAACCCACAACAACATTCTACAGCGATATTTGTTTGATACCTTAAGGCAATCATATAACCCACAACAACATTCTACAGCGATATTTGTTTGGTACCTTAAGGCAATCATATAACCCACAACAACATTCTACGGCGATATTTGTTTGATACCTTAAGGCAATCATATAACCCACAACAACATTCTACGGCGATATTTGTTTGATACCTTAAGGCAATCATATAACCCACAACAACATTCTACGGCGATATTTGTTTGATACCTTAAGGCAATCATATAACCCACAACAACATTCTACAGCGATATTTGTTTGATACCTTAAGGCAATCATATAACCCACAACAACATTCTACAGCGATATTTGTTTGATACCTTAAGGCAATCATATAACCCACAACAACATTCTACGGCGATATTTGTTTGATACTCTAAAGCAATCATATAACCCACAACAACATTCTACAGCGATATTTATTTGATACTCTAAAGCAATCATATAACCCACAACAACATTCTACAGCGATATTTATTTGATACTCTAAAGCAATCATATAACCCACAACAACATTCTACAGCGATATTTATTTGATACTCTAAAGCAATCATATAACCCACAACAACATTCTACAGCGATATTTATTTGATACTCTAAAGCAATCATATAACCCACAACAACATTCTACAGCGATATTTATTTGATACTCTAAAGCAATCATATAACCCACAACAACATTCTACAGCGATATTTATTTGATACTCTAAAGCAATCATATAACCCACAACAACATTCTACAGCGATATTTGTTTGGTATCTCAAGGCAATCATATAACCCACAACAACATTCTACAGCGATATTTGTTTGATACCTTAAGGCAATCATATAACCCACAACAACATTCTACAGCGATATTTGTTTGGTATCTCAAGGCAATCATATAACCCACAACAACATTCTACGGCGATATTTGTTTGATACCTTAAGGCAATCATATAACCCACAACAACATTCTACAGCGATATTTGTTTGGTACCTTAAGGCAATCATATAACCCACAACAACATTCTACAGCGATATTTGTTTGGTACCTTAAGGCAATCATATAACCCACAACAACATTCTACGGCGATATTTGTTTGATACCTTAAGGCAATCATATAACCCACAACAACATTCTTCAGCGATATTTGTTTGGTACCTTAAGGCAATCATATAACCCACAACAACATTCTACAGCGATATTTGTTTGATACTCTAAAGCAATCATATAACCCACAACAACATTCTACAGCGATATTTATTTGATACTCTAAAGCAATCATATAACCCACAACAACATTCTACAGCGATATTTATTTGATACTCTAAAGCAATCATATAACCCACAACAACATTCTACAGCGATATTTATTTGATACTCTAAAGCAATCATATAACCCACAACAACATTCTACAGCGATATTTGTTTGATACCTTAAGGCAATCATATAACCCACAACAACATTCTACAGCGATATTTATTTGATACTCTAAAGCAATCATATAACCCACAACAGCATTCTACAGCGATATTTGTTTGATACTCTAAAGCAATCATATAACCCACAACAACATTCTACAGCGATATTTGTTTGATACTCTAAAGCAATCATATAACCCACAACAACATTCTACAGCGATATTTGTTTGATACTCTAAAGCAATCATATAACCCACAACAACATTCTACGGCGATATTTGTTTGATACCTTAAGGCAATCATATAACCCACAACAACATTCTACAGCGATATTTATTTGATACTCTAAAGCAATCATATAACCCACAACAACATTCTACGGCGATATTTGTTTGATATCTCAAAGCAGTCTTATAACCCACAACAACATTCTACGGCGATATTTGTTTGATACCTTAAGGCAATCATATAACCCACAACAACATTCTACAGCGATATTTGTTTGATACCTTAAGGCAATCATATAACCCACAACAACATTCTACAGCGATATTTGTTTGATACTCTAAAGCAATCATATAACCCACAACAACATTCTACAGCGATATTTGTTTGGTACTCTAAAGCAATCATATAACCCACAACAACATTCTACAGCGATATTTATTTGATACTCTAAAGCAATCATATAACCCACAACAACATTCTACAGCGATATTTGTTTGATACTCTAAAGCAATCATATAACCCACAACAACATTCTACAGCGATATTTATTTGATACTCTAAAGCAATCATATAACCCACAACAACATTCTACAGCGATATTTGTTTGATACTCTAAAGCAATCATATAACCCACAACAACATTCTACGGCGATATTTGTTTGATATCTCAAAGCAGTCTTATAACCCACAACAACATTCTACAGTGATATTTGTTTCATACCTGAAGCTGTCATATGACCCACAGCAACATTCTACAGCGTTATTTGTTTGATACCTTAAAGCTATCATATAACCCACAAAAAACATTCTACAGCGATATTTGTTTGATACCGTAAAGCAATCATATAACCCACAACAAACATTCTACAGCGATATTTTTAAACCTTAAACACGATATCAAAAATTCATTTTCTTTTTTAAATTTTCAAGACATTTGCAACAAAACCATATCGTGTGTCCCCTTCCACGGAACGACCTCGAGAAGTATTCAGGTATTTATTTATTGGTCGAGTTGCATTAACAACCGAGATCTATAGTTTGGGGACGTTCGGTGGACGTTCGAGCGGGTGGCGGGCGGGTGGATTTTGGGCGTCCTCACACGGTTAGCACAATAACAGGAACAAACGTTCTCCGATTTGACTAATATTTGCCATACGGGTCTTTTGCTATAATATCTCAAGGGAGTTCGAAACCTGCCCCAGGCCAATTTTTCGTTAAGGAGTTATGGGCCTTGATTAGTCAATTTGTACGGAATTTGAGCTCGTTAGCGAAATAATTTGAACAAACGTTCTTCGATTTGACTATTACTTGCCATACAGGTCATTTGCAATAATATGTCAAGCGAGTTTGGAAACTGGCCGGGCCCGAATGTTTTTTGCGAAGTTGTGGGCCTTAATTAGTCAATTCTTAGAAATGTTGTGCTCGTTAGCAGAATAACTTGAACAAACGTTCTCCGAATTGACTAATATTTGTCATTCAGGTCTTTTGCAATAAAATCTCAAGCGAAAACTGCCCCTCCCGATTTTTCATTACAGAGTTATGGGCCTTAATTTGTCATTTTTGCGAATTTCAAGCTGGTGAGAATCGCAGCTTGAACAAACGTTCTCCGATTTGTCTAATATTTGTCATACAGGTCTTTTGTAATAACATTGATTCTTGAGCAGCAAAAGACAGAATTCAGATTAGCGCCAGCGAATATTATGAATAAACCTACTCCAAACTTCTACTTAATTGGTCAGAAATAAAATTAAACATCACGAACAGTACGTGGAGAGTGTATTATCACTAAATCACCCGCAGAGTGGAGATTCCACCCGAGGAATAATTGCAAATTTGTTGCAAAGCATAACCAGCACCAGCAAAGTTTCAGCCGATGGACCTCCGGGTTAAACCCGGAGGTCCATTGGCTGAAACATTGCTTGTGTTTTTTTGTCGATATGTACAAAATATGAAAGTTATAGCTTGGGTGATAACTCCACTGTGCGGATGATTTAGTTACAATCCACTCTCCACGTACTGTAATTACGAATTTAACCTCCAATGATATAACGAATTTTAAAGGTCTCTTCGACTGCATACCACAATTAAAGTTCATATTCCTAGATAACCTTTCTACTTTATTCTGACCATACAGACTTGTTAATAAGAAGGGTCAAGGCAAGTCAGCCAATCCTTAATACCAAGTTTTATTTCTAATACACAATCAGCCAGGAGTAGTTGAAGTGTAATGCAAAAGTCTGCAGCAAATTCAAGGGTGTTGGCTTTTTATTAGACGAGAGCACTGAAACACTTTCAAAGCCCCTCGAGAAAATAGGTGAAGGTATTCGTATATTTTCTCAGCGTCTAAAGATGCTGAAATCAGCAGAGAGCTCTGGGCTCGGATGGAAGGTGGTCAACAAATACCAGTCTAAAACGTTAACAGATGATTTAGTCGATGAAAAAAGAGTTTACAGGCATAAACGCAAGCAGTCCAAAAATAGAAGCAAGAGAGAACTAAAAAAACTGTTATCGATTCATTCCCCGTTTCAGAGGCATGGCCAGTCGTCAGCTAATCAAATCATCAGTACACTCAGCACACCTCGTTCCCTGAATTCCAACGTGTTCTAAGTGCCTACCGGCGTGCCTACTGGCGTGTATATTGGCGTGCCTACAGGTGTGCCTACTGGCGTGCCTACTGGCTGCCTACTGACGTGCCTACTGGCGTGCCTACTGGTGTGCCTACTGGCTTGCCAACTGGCGTGCCTACCTGCGTGCCTACTGATGAGCGTACTGGCGTACCTACTGGCTGCCTACTGGCGAGGTTACTGGCGTGCCTACTGGTGTGCCTACTGGCGTGCCTACTGACAGCGTACTGACGTGCCCACTGACAGCCTACTGGCGTGCCTACTGAAGTACCTACTGGCGTGCCTACTGGCTGCCTACCGCGTGCCTACGGCGTGTCTACTTGCGTGCCTACTGGCGTGCCTACTGGCGTTCCTACTGACAGCGTACTGACGTGCCTACTGACAGCCTACTGGCGTACCTACTGAAGTACCTACTGGCGTGCCTACTGACGTGCCTACTGTCGTGCCTACTGGCGTGCCTACTGACAGCCTACTGGCGTGCCTACTGACAGCCTACTGGCGTGCCTACTGAAGTACCTACTGGCGTGCCTAGAGGCGTGCCTACTGACAGCCTACTGGCGTGCCTACTGACAGCCTACTGGCGTGCCTACTGGCGTGCCTACGGGCGTGCCTACTGTTTTCTACTGGCTGTCTACTGGCGTGCCTACTGGCGTGCTTACTGGCTGCCTACTGGCGCGCCTACTGGCGTGCCTGCCGGCGTGCCTACCGGCGTGTCTACTGGCGTGCCTACTGGCTGCCTACTGACATGCCTACTGGCGTGCCTACTGGCGTGTACTGGCGTCTACTGGCGTGCCTACTGGTGTGCCTACTGGCTACCTACTGGCGTGCCTACTTGCTTGCCAACTGGCGTGCCTACCGGCGTGCCTACTGATGAGCTTGCTGGCATGCCTACTGGCTGCCTACTGGTGTGGTTACTGGCGTGCATACTGGTGAGCCTACTGGCGTGCCTACTGGCGTGCCTACTGGCGTGCCTACTGACAGCGTACTGACGTGCCTACTGACAGCCTACTGGCATGCCTACTGAAGTACCTACTGGCGTACCTACTGGCTGCCTACTGCGTGCCTACTGGCATGCCTACTGAAGTGCCTACTGGCGTGCCTACTGGCTGCCTACTGACGTGCCTACTGGCGTGCCTACTGACGTGCCTACTGACAGCCTACTGGCATGCCTACTGACAGCCTACTGGCGTGCCTACTGTTTTCTACTGGCGGCCTACTGGCGTGCTTACTGGCTGCCTACTGGCGTGCCTACTGGCGTGCCTGCCGGCGTGCCTACCGGCGTGCCTACTGGCGTGCCTTCTGGTGAGCCTACCGGCGTGCCTACTGGCGTGTCTACTGGCACATAGAACACGTTGGGACTCAGGGGACGACCTATCTTCCAGAAATCAAAATTTAAAACAGAATTGTGTTTTGGATGTGAAAATCCCGGCGCAATGTAGTAGAGTTGAGATTGACGGCCAAGATAAGATAAGTATAGGTTTATCATTATTCCATGTTAGTTGGGTTAGACAGACTTTGGTGTCAGTATTTTCAGGAGGTGCAAAAAAATTTAATAATAATTGCGATTCGCAGAGAGCTGGGAGTATTCTCCTAGCTGGTCGTTTAAAAATGGCGTGTGAGCTGGGAGTATTCTCCTTGCCGGTCGATTAAAAAGGGTGTGTGAGCTGGGAGTATTCTCCTAGCCGGTCAATTAAAAAGGGCATGTGAGCTGGGAGTATTCTCCTATCCGATCAATTAAAAAGGGCGTGTGAGCTGGGAGTATTCTCCTAGCCAGTCGATTAAAAAGGGCGTGTGAGCTGGGAGTATTCTCCTAGCCAGTCGATTAAAAAGGGCGTGTGAACTGGGAGTATTCTCCTAGCCGGTTGATTAAAAAGGACGTGTGGGCTGGGAGTATTCTCCTAGCCGGTCGATTAAAAGGGCGTGTGAGCTGAGAGTATTCTCCTAGCCAGTCGATTAAAAAGGGTGTGTGAGCTGGGAGTATTCTCCTAGCCGGTCGATTAAAAACGGCATGTGAGCTGGGAGTATTTTCCTATCCGGTCGATTAAAAAGGGCGTGTGAACTGGGAGTATTCTCCTTGCTGGTCAATTAAAAAGGGCGTGTGAACTGGGAGTATTCTCCTAGCCGGTAGATTAAAAAGGGCGTGTGAGCTGGGAGTATTCTCCTAGCCGGTCGATTAAAAGGGTGTGTGAGCTGGGAGTATTCTCCTAGCCAGTCGATTAAAAAGGGTGTGTGAGCTGGGAGTATTCTCCTAGCCGGTCGATTAAAAAGGGCATGTGAGCTGGGAGTATTTTACTATCCGGTCAATTAAAAAGGGCATGTGAGCTGGGAGTATTCTCCTAGCCAGTCGATTAAAAAGGGCGTGTGAGCTGGGAGTATTCTCCTAGCCGGTCGATTAAAAGGGCGTGTGAGTTTCAGAAACAAAATGTGCTTACTAATGGTAATGTTTTAAGCACTATTGAAAAGGAGTATCGATTGCCATTGGAAATGACACCAAACGAATTGTGAATTCAAAAATAAATTGTCAGCCAGACAAAATGCTGATTTTGTGAAAAAGAAAAACGAGAGATTAGTTAAGCAAAATTGTGTATGCAAGGTTGAAGTAAAAGCACATGTTGTCAACCCTTTAACGGTAGCTTACAATAAAAAATAATAAACCTGGATTGGTGCAAGACTGTTGAGATATTAACCCATGCTTGCTGCAATGCAAGTTCAAATATGAAGATAATAAGTTTGCTGTTGAGATGTTTTGTTAGGAAGAACCCCACAGTAATAAACAATAAACCAAGATTGGTAGTGGAATGTCGGGAGATTAAGTCACACTTGCTGCACTCCATAAAGGTGCCTTACAATAAGAAAACTAAACCTAGACTGGTGCTAGACTTTTGAGGTATTAACTCATGCTTGCCACAGATTACAATGGTAGCTTACAAAATTAAATCAAGATTGGTGGTAGAATGTCGGGAGATTAAGTCACACTTGCTGCACTCCATAAAGGTGCCTTACAATAAGAAAACTAAACTTAGATTGGTGCTACACTGTTGAGATATTAACTCATGCTTGCCACGGATTACAATGGTAGCTTACAATAATAAAAAAATAAACCAAGATTCGTATTAGAATGTCGAGAGATTAACTCACACTTGCTGCAATCCATAAAGGTGCTTTAAAATAAGACAGGTGTTCATAACGGTACCTTTCAATAAAAAAAATAAACCTAGATTGGTGCTAGATTGTTGAGAGAAAGTTTAGTTCGTGCTGGCTACAATTCATAACGGTACCTTGCTTTAAGAAAAATAAACCTAGATTGGTGCTAGACTGTTGAGAAAGCTTAGCTCGTGCTGGCTACAATTCATAACGGTACCTTGCTTTAAGAAAAATAAACCTAGATTGGTGCTAGACAGTTGAGAAAGTTTAGCTCGTGCTGGCTACAATTCATAACGGTACCTTGCTTTAAGAAAAATAAACCTAGATTGGTGCTAGATTGTTGAGAGAAAGTTTAGTTCGTGCTGGCTACAATTCATAACGGTACCTTGCTTTAAGAAAAATAAACCTAGATTGGTGCTAGACAGTTGAGAAAGTTTAGTTCGTGCTGGCTACAATTCATAACGGTACCTTGCTTTAAGAAAAATAAACCTAGATTGGTGCTAGATTGTTGAGAGAAAGTTTAGCTCGTGCTGGCTACAATTCATAACGGTACCTTGCTTTAAGAAAAATAAACCTAGATTGGTGCTAGATTGTTGAGAGAAAGTTTAGCTCGTGCTGGCTACAATTCATAACGGTACCTTGCTTTAAGAAAAATAAACCTAGATTGGTGCTAGATTGTTGAGAGAAAGTTTAGCTCGTGCTGGCTACAATTCATAACGGTACCTTGCTTTAAGAAAAATAAACCTAGATTGGTGCTAGATTGTTGAGAAAGTTTAGCTCGTGATGTCTGCAATTCATAATGATACTTTGCTTTAAGGAAAATAAACCTAGATTGGTGTTAGATTGTTGAAAAGTTTAGTTCGTGCTGGCTACATTTCATAACGGTAGCTTGCTTTAAGAAAAATAAGCCCAGATTGGCACTAGAGTGTTCAGATATTAACCAATGCTTGCTGCAATGCAAGTACAAATATAAAGATGATAAGGTTGCTGTTGAGATGTTTCGTTAGGAAGATTGGACAATTATAATTGACTGTAAATCAGTTTATCACCAAATCGACTTTTTTTCTGATCATAGATAGTTTGTAGGGTTTACATGGACTGACAAGAGAGGTCTTAAATCTTATTATCGTTTTGATGTTCTACCATTTGGCATTGCTATCGTACATTATATTTTTTACTATAGTTATGAGGGTGTCAGTCATCTTTTGCGTAGTAGAAGGGTTTTTGAGTGATTATGTTCTACCATTTGGCATTGCTATCATAGGTTATATTTTTTACTAGAGTTATGAGGGTGTCAGTCATCTTTTGCGGAGTAGAAGGGTTTACGAGTGATTTTGTTCTACCATTTGGCATTGCTATCATAGGTTATATTTTTTACTAGAGTTATGAGGGTGTCAGTCATCTTTTGAGTAGTAGAAGGGTTTATGAGTGGTTATGTTCTACCATTTGGCATTGCTATCATAGGTTATATTTTTTACTAGAGTTATGAGGGTGCCAGTCATCTTTTGTGGAGTAGAAGGGTTTACGAGTGATTTTGTTCTACCATTTGGCATTGCTATCATAGGTTATATTTTTTACTAGAGTTATGAGGGTGTCAGTCATCTTTTGAGTAGTAGAAGGGTTTATGAGTGGTTATGTTCTACCATTTGGCATTGCTATCATAGGTTATATTTTTTACTAGAGTTATGAGGGTGCCAGTCATCTTTTGCGGAGTAGAAGGGTTTACGAGTGATTTTGTTCTACCATTTGGCATAGCTATCATAGGTTATATTTTTTACTAGAGTTATGAGGGTGTCAGTCATATTTTGCGGAGTAGAAGGGTTTATGAGTGATTATGTTCTACCATTTGGCATTGCTATCATAGGGTTTATTTTTTACTAGAGTTATGAGGGTGTCAGTCATCTTTTGAGGAGTAGAAGGGTTTATGAGTGATTATGTTCTACCATTTGGCATTGCTATCATAGGTTATATTTTTTACTAGAGTTATGAGGGTGTCAGTCATCTTTTGCGGAGTAGAAGGGTTTACGAGTGATTTTGTTCTACCATTTGGCATTGCTATCATAGGTTATATTTTTTACTAGAGTTATGAGGGTGTCAGTCATCTTTTGAGTAGTAGAAGGGTTTATGAGTGGTTATGTTCTACCATTTGGCATTGCTATCATAGGTTATATTTTTTACTAGAGTTATGAGGGTGCCAGTCATCTTTTGCGGAGTAGAAGGGTTTACGAGTGATTTTGTTCTACCATTTGGCATAGCTATCATAGGTTATATTTTTTACTAGAGTTATGAGGGTGTCAGTCATATTTTGCGGAGTAGAAGGGTTTATGAGTGATTATGTTCTACCATTTGGCATTGCTATCATAGGGTTTATTTTTTACTAGAGTTATGAGGGTGTCAGTCATCTTTTGAGGAGTAGAAGGGTTTATGAGTGATTATGTTCTACCATTTGGCATTGCTATCATAGGTTATATTTTTTACTAGAGTTATGAGGGTGTCAGTCATCATTTGCGGAGTAGAAGGGTTTATGCCTGATTATGTTCTACCATTTGGCATTGCTATCGTAGGTTATATGTTTAACTACAGTTATGAGGGTGTCAGTCATCTTTTGTGGAGTAGAAAGGTTTACGAGTGGTTTTGTTCTACCATTTGGCATTGCTATCGTAGGTTATATTTTCACTAAAGTTATGAGAGTGTAACGTCCTAACTCGGACCAATCGTCAAAAGAAAATATAAAGTGTCCCACAGGTCCAAGAGAAGGGTATCGTTAAGCTTTAAGAAAGTGGGGTTTGGGACACCACCCACACAGGTAAGTAACCCCCTCCTAAAATGATACATTTACTAGGTATAACTCTGGCTGGAAAATTATCTGAGATATTTACCCACGACTGTATATGCGAAGGGTCTAAACAGGGTCACTATACTCCGGTCTGCATTATTCATAAAAATATGATAGATTTAATAATCAACAACTCATCTAGATGATATGACATTTTATTCAACAACCATTCCCATATACGCAACATTCAAAGTCCCTATAACAAAATCAACATTCCACAACCAGAATTGTGGTCACACAATCTCCATGCATTGTCAGATAAGCTATATATCAATCGTAATTGATACTACCGGGCTACCATAGGAATGAATTCACATAAAAATATAATTTCTCACGTAATTACTAAGTTTTAGATGCAAGTTTCCACAAATCAAACTCAATAACATGACAATGAATACCATGGAAAAAGAGAACATTTTGTGCCACTCGTCTCAGAAACTGAGTCGAGAGGAACAAAATACTCCAAATTTCAATGCAAACCACATCAGTGTGCGAGCCTTCAACACAAACTTCTCAAAGGCTATTAACGGCCTTAAATTTTGTCGCAAACATTCCAAAATTTCAACATTCGACTGCGCAATACTAAGCCATCAAAACTCACATTTTGCGGATTCCATATATTAAGCACACACACCGAATAACGTAAACTCCATTATAATTCTGCTCGGGGGCCCATGGATGGAAAATCTATCGAAGTGAATAACAACTCACCACACGACGTCCAAAGAAGAAAGTGAATCACTGTCTCTCTGCGTTTGCATATTTAACAACATTTTCATGCAAACTCCCAACAGTATCCGTTGCTGCACAGACTACACACACACCAAGTGTGTCAATCCAACACAACGAACAACGACTTGGCAAAAATCGTGCGACCTTCAACATTACCAAATTAGTTTTTGTTAAGGTCTAAAGGTGTGATATTTTATCGGTACATTACATGGGCTTTTATTAAGGTCTAAGAGTGTGATAGTTTACAAGACCAGTCCAAAGTCAACACACTTCGGTACAAGAGTGTCAGTCATCTTTTGTGGAGTAGAAAGGTTTACGAGTGATTTTGTTCTACCATTTGTCATTGCTATCGCAGGCTATATTTTTTATTAGAGTTATGAGGGTGTCAGTCATCTTTTGTGGAGTAGAAAGGTTTACAAGTGATTTTGTTCTAACATTTGTCATTGCTATCGCAGGCTATATTTTTTACTAGAGTTATGAGGGTGCCAGTCACCTTTTGTGGAGTAGAAAGGTTTATGAGTGATTATGTTCTACAATTTGGCATTGCTATCGCAGGTTATATTTTTTACTAGAGTTATGAGGGTGCTAGTCACCTTTTGTGGAGTAGAAAGGTTTACAAGTGATTTTGTTCTACCATTTGTCATTGCTATCGCAGGCTATATTTTTTATTAGAGTTATGATGGTGTCAGTCATCTTTTGTGGAGTAGAAAGGTTTACTAGTGATTTTGTTCTACCATTTGTCATTGCTATCGCAGGCTATATTTTTTACTAGAGTTATGAGGGTGCCAGTCACCTTTTGTGGAGTAGAGAGGTTTACGAGTGATTATGTTCTACCATTTGTCATTGCTATTGCAGGCTATATTTTTTACTAAAGTTATGAGGGTGCCAGTCATCTTTTGTGGAGTAGAAAGATTTGCGAGTGATTTTGTTCCACAATTTGGTATTGCTATTGCAGGCTATATTTTTTACTAGAGTTATGAGGTTGCCAGTCACCTTTTGTGGAGTAGAAAGGTTTATGAGTGATTATGTTCGACCATTTGGTATTGCTATCGCAGGCTATATTTTTTATTAGAGTTATGAGGGTGCCAGTCATCTTTTGTGGAGTAGAAAGGTTTACAAGTGATTATGTTCTACCATTTGGTATTGCTATCACAGGCTCTATTTTTGATTAGAGTTATGAGGGTGTCAGTCATCTTTCGTGGAGTAGAAAGGTTTACGAGTGATTTTGTTCTTCCATTTGTCATTGCTATCGTAGGTTATATGTTTCATTATGGTTATGAGGGTGTCAGTCATCTTTTGTGGAGTAGAAAGGTTTACGCGTGATTATGTTCTACCATTTGGCATTGCTATCTCAGGCTATATTTTTTATTAGAGTTATGAGGGTGTCAGTCATCTTTTGTGGAGTAGAAAGGTTTACATGTGATTTTGTTCTACAATTTGGCATTGCTATCGCAGGCTATATTTTTGATTAGAGGTATGAGGGTGTCAGTCATCTTTAGTGGAGTAGAAAGGTTTACGAGTGATCATGTTCTACCATTTGGTATTGCTATCTCAGGTTATATTTTTTATTAGAGTTATGAGGGTGTCAGTCACCTTTTGTGGAGTAGAAATGTTTACGAGTGATTATGTTCTACCATTTGGCATTGCTATCAAAGGTTATATTTTTTACTAGAGTTATGAGGGTGTCAGTCATCTTTTGTGTAGTAGAAATGTTTACGAGTGATTTTATTCTACCATTTGGTATTGCTATAGCAGGTTATATTCTTTACTAGAGTTATGAGGGTGTCAGTCACCTTTTGTGGAGTAGAAATGTTTACGATTGATTATGTTCTACCATTTGGCATTGCTATCGCAGGTTATATTTTTTACTAGAGTTATGAGGGTGCCAGTCATCTTTTGTGTAGTAGAAATGTTTACGAGTGATTATGTTCTACCATTTGTCATTGCTATCGTAGGTTATATTTTTTATTAGAGTTATGAGGGTGTCAGTCATCTTTTGTGGAGAAGAAAGGTTTACAAGTGATTTTGTTCTGCCATTTGGCATTGCTATCGTAGGTTACATTTTTACTAAAGTTATGAGGGTGTCAATCATCCTTTGTGGAGTCGAAAGGTTTACGAGAGATTATGTTCTACCTTTTGGCATGGCTATCGCAGGCTATATTTTTCATTAGAGTTATGAGGGTGCCAGTCACCTTTTGTGGATTAAAAAGGTTTATGAGTGATTTTGTTCTACAATTTGGTATTGCTATCACAGACTATATTTTTTACTAGAGTTATGAGGGTGCCAGTCATCTTTTGTGGAGTACAAAGATTTGCGAGTGATTTTGTTCTACAGTTTGGGATTGCTATCACAGGTTATATTTTTTATTAGAGTTATGACGGTGTCAGTCATCTTTTGTGGAGTAGAAAGGTTTACGAGTGATTTTGCTCTACCATTTGTCATTGCTGTCGCAGGCTATATTTTTTTACTAGAGTTCTGAGGGTGCCAGTTACCTTTTGTGGAGTAGAAAGGTTTATGAGTGATTATGTTCTACCATTTGGTATTGCTATTGCAGGCTATATTTTTTACAAGAGTTATGAGGGTGCCAGTCACCTTTTGTGGAGTAGAAATGTTTACGAGTGATTTTGTTCTACCGTTTGTCATTGCTATCGCAGGCTATATTTTTTTACTAGAGTTATGAGGGTGCCAGTCACCTTTTGTGGAGTAGAAAGGTTTATGAGTGATTATGTTCTACCATTTGGTATTGCTATTGCAGGCTATATTTTTTATTAGAGTTATGAGGGTGTCAGTCATCTTTTGTGGAGTAGAAAGGTTTATGAGTGATTTTGTTCTACAATTTGGTATTGCTATCACAGGTTGTATTTTTTATTAGAGTTATGAGGGTATCAGTCATCTTCTGTGGAATAGAAAGGTTTACGAGTGATTTTGTTCTACCATTTGTCATTTCTATCGCAGGTTATATTTTTTATTAGAGTTATGAGGGTGTCAGTCACCTTTTGTGGTGCAGAAAGGTTTACGAGTGATTATGTTTTAGATTATGATATAGCAGGATAATGTTATATTGAGAAGACTTGCAGGTCAAGCTCTATTATTCGATAATTGTTCTCTGGTAAACGAAGCTGTGTGCGAACATCAGGAATCTCACGGTGAGATTGAGAAGTGCTGTATATATGTAGGATACGATGAACTGATAAATAATGATATACAACATACCACCTTGGTGGAAATAGCCATTAACCATTTACCCACCCGAACCACCAAAACCGGTCAGTGTTATTCTCAAAAATCGTCAATTAATTTTGATTATTTTTTTCATTTTTTGTCTCAAAAACATAGGTTATGACCTCTCGTCGTGCTCGTTCGTTCCAATGAGGGGTCATAACCTATGTTTTTTAGACAAAAAATGAAAAAAACTAATTTTTCAAGAATTTTTGGGCAAATATCGTCTGCTTTTCATGTTAGGTAAAGGGTTGATGAACATCATACTCAGTCCGAGTTGCAAAGCAGCTGGGACTTTCGTGAACTTTTAGAAAGTTTCACATGGATTTTCTTCTGTTGTTCTAGTCGGTGTGAAGAGACGAATGTTCGAATTCTTACTGACAATGGAAATGTTCTTCAAAATTCAAATACAGGAAACCCAAGGATAGTTTACAACGCATAGCCATGAAAGGACAGGGCGAATGTGTTAACACAAAATTATCAATTTTGCCGAAGTGGATTTGGAGAGATCACAATTGTAAGGCTAATAGTTTTAACAGAAGTGATGATAGTGATGACTGGGGTATAGCTTTGTATGTTTTTCAATTGACAGATTCGCGACAGGCTACCATACAAAATGCAACGTTTCAATGCTAGATAGGTGGTCGTGGTCTGGGGTAGAAGGCATGGGTTCCTTTTACAAATCTGGGAATATCAAAATAACTTATTGGCAGGGTCGAGGAGGGGATGGGGTCCCTGGGTATTAACCCATGGGCCCGGAACTTTGGGGCCTTAGGAGTCCAGGATTCTTGGGTCAGGCTTGGGTCCCCAAAGGTTCTGACTCCTGTGCTAAGCCTAGGCCTACCGATCCCCGGGCGACCACCAGCAAGACAAGTTGCTCGTGTTATTAGAATACTATTTGCCAGTCATGTAAAGAAGGAACGGGAGTTTCCCGCGGAGATGTTCAATCTCTGATTAGTACTGTTAGGTCACTGGATACTCACTGATGAACTTGCAAATTGGAAACATGCTGCTAAAAAGAGTCATTTGACAGCCAATAAATAACACGATTTTCATTCCCAAAACCGCCAGAAGTTTCCACTTCATTTTACCAAAGTGGATTCACAGCGATCACAAGAGGAAGGCTCATACTTCAAGCAGATATTTTGATAGTGATGACTGGAGTACAGCTTTGCATGTTTTCTGCAATCTCGAAGTTGAATGGGATCCCCATTCTATTGATATATTCGTGACAGACTACAATACAATATGCAATCGTTTAATAGATGGTGGTGACCTAGAACATAAAGCATAGATGATAGATTCTGCAACCACTACCAATACTTATTTGTAAAACTATGAAAAAAACCCGTCGGTGTGACTTTTATGGAACATAAATTATTCCTGGATGAAAATCAGCTAATTTTTGGCCTTTCTTAACTTTGTAAAAAACCGGCACTTGAGGGGTGGAATAAAGGATGTTGAATATTTTACGGGCCATGTTACGACAATAACCGGAAGAAGAAATAACAGAATGTTGGAAAGGCTTCCGATTGTTGGCACTGAGAATGGACCACGTGAAATAATTCGTTTCCCCAAAGGTAGAGAGATATAGAGAGAACGAGTGAGCAAACGGTAAATTTCAGACAATACTGTGTTCTCTAAAAAAACATTTGAGAAGCGACAAAAAGTCTTGCTTCTCGCGAAGTTGTCAACAATGAGCCTGTTAATATCGATATGTTAAAAGCATTGTCTGAAATGTTTTCAACATCACAAGACCTTATTGCATACACTGCAAAAAATATAGGTTCTCTTTAGAACAAAAACTGGTTCTAATCTTGTCCCTGAGATCGAACCAGCTCTGTTTAAACAGCATTTATTTGAAATCAAATAAATTTACAAAGATTAGCATTCAATTTTAACAGAATATTACATGAACTGAAGTAGATTCAGCACTAAACTTGGAGCTTATTCAACGCAGTCGCCAAACATTTTGAAACAAAGGAGATATGAACAGTTGGCATATCGAACCAGTTTTGGTTCTGAATAGAACCAAAACTGGTTCGATATGCCAACTGTTCATATCTCCTTTGCTTAATAATGATTTGAGACAACCTCGTATAAGCTCAAAACTTACGGCTGAAACCCCCTCAATTTATGTTTAATTCTGTTAATATTTAATGTTAATGTTTATAAATTTATTTGATTTGAAATAAATACTGTTTAAACAGAACTGGTTCCATCTCAGGGACAAGATTTGAACCAGTTTTGGTTCTAAAGAGAACCTATATTTTTGCAGTGTAGAGAGATGATTTTGGTATAATTTGGTGTTTTTGTTACGATTTGATGAACTTAAATCGTTTCTTTGATCAAACATAAAACTATTTGTAGATCATTTGCGTTCTTGGATGGTAAAAGTGATCAGCGTCTGATTTAGGACACCTTCAATACTTTGTTTTACTCGAAATCTCCAGATAATATCTCAAGATCTCGAGATAATATCCTGAGTTCTTGAGATATGCATCTCGAGATCTCTAGAAAGTATCTCATGATCTCGAGAAAGTATCTGAAGATCTCGATAAAATATCTCAAGGTCTCGCGAAATTACCCAAAATCCCTGGATAATCTGAAGAAGATCTCGAGATAGGCATATATAATCGGTGTCACCCTTTGATCATTAGCATGAAGTCACTCCTGTCACTCAAACTGTTTATTTACTTGTCACATCTTTTCCGACTGCAACATATTTTTACCCCAAACCACCCCCGCCCCCGTGACAATTACACGAATCCACTCCTTTCACTCAGAAAAGTGAAAAATTTATCAACCAATCACCTTGTTGCGTATTAGTTTTGAAAGCCCGCCAAATCTTAGTCCAGTACTAATATAAACAGAGTCCCGTCATCCGAGCTTGAATGTGCCGCAGTCTTGTTCCCACTCCAATCCAAAAGTATCAAGCCAGCACCCGGTACCTCTCAGTACCTACTGTGCTGCCTTTTACTCTAAAACACAACGTTTTCTCACTACTTTACAAGATTAAAAGTTTGTGTCTGTCTAACACTCCAAATCCGATGTGTTGATACAGTACCCGGTACTTCCTAATGCATACTGTAGTGTTTTTTTACCCTAAAACTCAACGCTTTCTCACTTCTTCTCCTCCCAGATCCACGCTGGTTTGTAGTGATGTTTACCCTAAAACATAAAGTTTACTCACTACTTTACAAGACACAGACCAATAAATACCAAATATTTCCTTCCAGCTCCACATTGAATGGAGTGATTTTTGCCACAACTCACTTTACAAGACACAGACCCGTAAATACCAAATAGCTCCCCCAGCTCCACACTGAAAGGTTCCATCCCCACAGTAAAGCGAATCACCCACTCCACCGTTAAATTTCCACCTACATTCCACTTTGCTGACCTAGACACATCGTCTCTGACACGCTGTTATTCCACGGACCAGTCATACAGCATAACTTTAACCCCGTTTCCGCGTCCATTTTGACCGAGCAAATCGACGGTTCCACCCCATGTATAATAACCCTACACCAGCGACAGCTATAAACCTACCCTAGGATTCCCTTTCCTCTCGTTGGTTTGAAAAGTCTAGATTAGGTGCAACTAGTTACCCCCTGCGGATACTGCTTCCGAACGAGTGATTAAGGACCTCACGTATTACCAACGCCGGTGTTAAAAAAGGACACACATCCAAGTTACGAGAGCAACAACTTGCCCACCCAAACCCCAAAAGCGTATCACACCATTGATTTTCCTTCAACAATACCCAACTATTACTGCTAAGTCATTGCTCGAACGACTCGAATCCCATCGAGCAAATGAGCTATAGAGCAATTGCTTGTTCGAGTGACTCGCACATCCTGCTCTTCGACTCATTTCGGTATTTGAGGATACCCATGGTCTGGTATTGTATTATCTGAGGATATCTTTCGAGGATACTTTTTATAGGATACTTATCTAAGGATACTGTTACCTATTTGACCCAGCCTTCTATGCCACCCCAAGGCATACCTAAACCAAATCCCCCTTATTAGCTACCGAGCAGTAACTGAAAAGTCACTGCTCGAACGTCTCGAAGCCCATCGAGCAAATGAGCTTTAGAGCAATTTCTCGATCGAGTGACTCCACATACGGCTCGAACGACTCGAAGTCCATCGAGCAAATGAGCTATAGAGCAATTGCTGCTCTTCGACTCATTTCGGTATTTGAGGCCTGGTATGGTATTATTTTGGGATAGCTTTCTAGGATACCATTTAGAGGCCTAGTCTTTTAGGCCACCCCAAGACATACCTATTCCAAATTTCTCTAATAAGTCATCGAGCAATTACTGAAAAGTCATAGCTCGAATGACGCTAATCTGATCGAACAAATGAGATATCGAGTAGCTGCTCCATCGAGTGGCTCCACATACTGCTATTCGACTCCTTTCGGAACTTGAAGATACCTATGGGCTGGTATTGCATTATTTGAGGATACCTTTTAGAGGCCCAGTCTTTCAGGCCACCCCAAGATATACCTATTTCAAATTTCTCTAATAAGTCATCAAGCAATTACTGGTGATGGTACGCATGTCTTCAGCCAATCTAACCCTGCCTGTCCTGCAGTGCGGAGTTACGATGCTGGGGAGTTGGCAGCTGCTCGTCGTTGCCCCGTGGTTCTCTCCGGGTACTCTGGTGTAACAGGAATGGAAGTCCGTAGGAAAATTAGTCCATCTGGACTATTATTCCGCGGAATTATAGTCCAATGTCTAACATTTCTAGGAATAGTAGTCCGCCGGACTACTATTCCTAGAAATGTAAGACCTAGGACTATAATTCCGCGGAATAATAGTCCAGAGGGACTAACGTTCCTACGGACTTCCATTCCTTTTACACCGGCTTCCTCCACCAGTAAAACTGTTACGGTCATGATTAGCCATTGTGCATAAATATGTGACCTTAAACATCAATAAATAAATAAATAAATAAATACCTGTTTGGCCCAGCCTTTTAGCCCCCATCCCCCCCCCCCCCCCCCCCCAAGACATACTTATTCCAAATTCCTCTAATCTGATCGAGCAAATTAGCCATCGAGTAATTAAAACGAAAATAGTGGCGCGCGGGATCGTGAATATTACACTGACTGGGAATTTTCGGCTGAATGATTTCTTCAGTTCAAGCCAGTTTTTCGCATTGCATACATCAAGTTTCTTCACGTATTCACTTTGCATAAATTAATATTAGTTTCATTTGACAAAAGTTACGTTTCTTCCTGCAACCCCACAGAGAGGACAACTATACCTCGTTGTGATATCGGTTTCCAGAGTCTTTTGGATGACAAAATAATTTTATGTCTGTTTTTCTGTTCTTCATCTGTACGAGTTTTTGTCTTCAGTCAAGAGGGGTTAGGTGTTTTGTCGTATATTAAATACTAACAAGTGCACCGTCGGGGTGGATTAATATACGACCGCCTGTGAAGAAATTGCGCTTGTGAAGAAATTTTTAGTTGAACAAAAGGTAAAAAATTCCTTCAAAAATAATTGTACATTCCTGGCTCCGACCCAGAAATATACAGTTATTTATGAAATAATGATAGACCTTTTGTTGAATATATTGTTTTGCAAGTTATTACCCTGTTGAATATATTGTTTTCAAGTTATTGCCTGGAGAATCAAGTCACCAAAACTCCCAGATGGTTGCCATGGCTACAATATTAGACAAGGCAGAATGCTGATTAGTCCTCTAGTCATGACTAATCAACCACAAAAAGCAGTATCTGTTGGATGTATTGTTTTTAAGTTATCGTGTGGACAAACAAAGGTTAATGGACGGACAGACGGACGGGCGTTCTACCGCCGATGTACTTCTGAGGTGATTTTAGTGTTAGGTATGGAGAAAATTGCGAAACTCACAAGTGGGTTTTTCGCGCCTCACAAGTTGAAAAAATCCTCACAAGTGGTTGGTGTACTAACGGTTTCATCCCCCAACCTCACAGGTAACGACTGTACACGGACGGTCACCTCGCAAAGCCATCTGCGGTGGCCCGGAAAGACAGACAGACGGACGGACGGACGAACGGACGGACGGACGGAAGACGGACGGACGGACGGACGAACGGACGGACATTGATGCTGATTATCGAAAGGAACCATCCTCTAGTCATGACTAATCAGCCATAAAACACGGTATCTGTTGGATTATCACATGGGCAATCAAGATAGCTGTCATGGCGGCCGTATTGGATATGCCAGAATGCTGGTTATCGAAAGGAACCATCCTCTGGTCATCCATGCTTAATCAACCATAAAAAGCAGTATCTGTTGGATATGCAGTTTTCAAGTTATCGCGTGGACAATCAAAGGTCCCTAAAAATCCAAGATGGATGCCGTCGTGGCCATACTGGATATGCCAGAATGCTGGTTATTGAAAGGAACCATCCTCTAATCATGACCTAATCAACCATAAAGAAACAGTATCCGCTGGATGTAGTGTTTTGAAGTGGTCGCGTGGACAAACAAAAGTTAACTGCGAGACAGACAGACAAACAGACAGACAGACAGACAGACAGGCGGACGGACGGACGGACGGAGATTGCCATTCCATAATACGCCCCGCTTATATGAGCGGCCGCTTAAAAACCGGTACATTATTATGGTGAACTGGATGACGTCATATTGTTAACGAAATAAACTTCAAGGAAGCCTCGGCTTGTCGGCACTAAAATAGCTTTGTTCCGATTGTTTTGAGAGTGTTTAAATATAAAGAGGAGTCAAGATGCCCCCCCCCCCCCCCCCATCAACCACAACACTTTCTTTAACAGTTCCTATATCTGTATAGCTTCGTGTGCGAACATTCCATCAATAAGGTAACTCCTAACCACCACAAAACTTTCTACACGTAACAGTCCCTATATCTGTATAGCTCCGTATGTCAACATTCTGTCAATAAGGTGACTCCCAGCAACCTCAAAACTTTCTAAGCGTAACAGTTCCTATATCTGTATAGCTCCGTATATCAACATTCTGTCAATAAGGTGACTCCCAGCAACCACAAAACTGTCTATGCGTAACAGTTCCTATATCTGTATAGCTCCGTATGTCAACATTCAGTCAATAAGGTGACCCCCAGCAACCACAAAATTTTCTTTGCCTAGCCTCACTTTAGTATTTGAGGATACTTTTTATATGATACTTATCTGAGGATACTATTACCTGTTTGGCCCAGCCTTTTAGGCCACCCCAAGACACACTTATTCCAAATTCCTCTAATCTGATCAGGCAAATGAGCTAACGAGTAATTATAATGAAAATAATTTGTCTCCGTTCGTAGTGGGGCCCGGGATCGTGAATATTACACTGACTGGGAATTTTCGGCTGAATGATTTGTTCAGTTCAAGCCAGTTTTTCGCATTGAATACATCAAGTTTCTTCACGTAAGTAAGTAAGTAAGTAATAACTTTATTTAACAATACACCATCAATTTTACAAGAAAACATTTTACAAGGGTTATTGAACATCAAAATGGAATATTGTTCGGGGAGAACACAGCCATGTTGGTTGACTTCCTGTTGTCCCCGTAAAAATTAACGGAATAATAACATTCGAATGGAGTATAAATTTACAGAAAAGGTATACGGCTACCACTGTCTTTGGCTCATCGGTCTGGTCTACGAAAAGGAGACCCCGAATCGATAATAGATGTTATAACGCGATTTTTACCGGGTGGGTAAGACTTACGGCTTCTGTTATTGTCTTTTGTTAATGACTATCGAGTGACAATGACAACGATTATATATTCATTGCTGTTTAAGATGACCTTACTGCTACAATATCTAATTGTGGTTGCCTAATCGGTAAAAGATTTTCTACAAAAAAAGTTCGTCTAATCACTCATGTCCATGCTGCTTGTTACACAAATTTTATTTGTGTTTAAGGTCACTGTTTTACATTTATGGCTAATTGTGGCCGCAACATGGGTTTGCCAATCGTTCATACACATACTATTTAGGGAATTTGTACCCCGAACGTTGGAGACCAGGTCCCATTGTACCAGCGAAGCGGGGAGTGTTTAACGCAGGAAAAAATGAACTGCTTAGCCTCCTACGGGGTAGGGTCTGAATGGGATGGTGAATTGCCAAATAATTGTAATTCATCTATTGGCGTTTGGTCTGCAGTCTGGACACAACTGATACGTGCAGGAAATGGAAGAATTATAACGCTGTAGGCAGTTATTGACAAACTGTTTCTTAAAATATATCTATAAGGTAAGGTTTGGAGGCTCGGATCAATTTCTTTCCAAATTTTTGGAAAATTATGTTTTGGTAGTTTATCAGAAAATTGGGTACGGGCCTTCGATATCTGCAATTGTCCAGCTTGTCTCGTTTGACGACCGAGTATTGAATGAATGCTGAAAAAGTTTTTGAGCGATTCGGGTAAGTTTTCATTTTTCCAATCATACACGAAGAGGGAAGCACTTAATTTATAAAGGTCGATGAATTTCATTATGTTGTTTTCCTTAAATAAGGGGTCTGTGTGACTGTTGAACTTTTTACGGCTGATTATTCGCATTGCACGTTTTTGTAGAAAAATGATTTTGCTATTAGATGCCGCATGACCCCAGATTTGGATTACATATAGCAAATGACTGTGGACCAAAGAGTAGTACAAAGATTTCAAAGCTCTTTTAGGGAGAACGTTTTTAACCTTATTCAAACAGTAAATGACACTCGACATCTTAGTACATATCGATGATATGTGGTATTTAAAATTTAGATTTTCATCAAGGTATATCCCAAGGAACTTAACTGCATTATCCTGCAGAGAGTTATCTACGGCGTGAAATCTGTTATTGTTGAGGAGAATGTTAAGTCTATTAGCTTTGTGGGGGCTATTTGGTGGGTGCAATAGAATATATTTAAACTTGTTAGCGTTAACCTGAAGCTTGTTGCAACAGCACCAGTTAAAGATTTTATGTAATTCAGTGTTTACGTCTTTTTCCATAATTTTCATATCATGACTAGCAGTAAACGGGGTTGTGTCGTCAGCAAAAGATAGCAAGTTGAGCTTCGTACAACATCGCATATCATTTACATAAAGTAAAAATAAGAGCGGACCCAATGCAGATCCCTGGGGTACGCCACATGTTACTTTTCGGGTCGGGGAGCAGTTCGACTTATAGTCTACATATTGTAGTCTATTTGAAAGATAACTGTGAAACCATAGTCGACCTATTCCTCTTATACCGTAGAAGTCTAGTTTGCTCAATAAAATTTCATGGCTTATTGAATCGAATACCTTAGATAGATCTATAAAAACTGCTAAAGTTGAATCTTTGGAAGGCTTATCGTTGCTTTCGGCAACAAACTTCAGAAGATGCATTATGGGATGATATGAAGAGTATTTCTCGCGGAAGCCGTATTGGTGTTCGTATAGAATATCGAAGTCACTTAAAAAGTTTGCAAGTCTCTTATACATTAATGTTTCCATGATTTTCGAGGAAGGCAGGTAATATGCTTATCGGCCTGTAGTTTCCAACTTCACATAAATTACCTCCTTTAAAGATAAGTATAACTCTTGCTATTTTTAGTTTATCGGGGACCTGGCCTTGAAGGAATGATAAATAGAAAATATGGACCAATGGTTTGGCAACTTCGCAAATAGACCATTTCTTAATTTTAGTGGACACTTTTCCTTTTAGTTTTTTTGCCGTTAAAATTATTTCCTGCTCAGTTGTTGGAGATAAGAAAAAAGATTCCGAGTGGTTCCCATTCAAGAAGTCACCAAATGTTTTGTCTGAAGTAGGAACCTGGTTATTGATAGTTTGTCCTATTTCTGAGAGATAGTCGTTAAAACACGTGGCGATTTCGTCCGGGTCTGTGATTTCAACATTGTGGTGTGATAGCCGTAGATTTAGATTTGTTAATTATACTACGAAGTATTTGCCAGTTTTTTTTCACGTCATGTTTGTTGGATTCGATTACTTCATCAAAGTTCGCCGCTTTACTCCGTCTTTTCACTTGGTTGAATACAGCGGAGAACGATTTATATTTATTAATATTATATCTCACGTGCCTTCCTTGCATTCTGATTGGCTGAAAGATGATACCCTATTTCGTGTAGTTTGCATCCACAGAACTGACCAGGCACTACACACAGGCACTACACGTTTTCTATTTTTAGCACACTACTATATCAGTTTTCTTTTCACTGGGCGAATAAAACTGATCAGGCTAAATTTAAAAATCGATTCACAGAGGTACAACATCCACAAAACGACCCGGAAAGAAATCTTTGTGGAAAAATGTATCGCTTTTCCATTGTTGAAGTCACATTTTTAGAGGCGTTCATTTTATTCCTTGAGAAGATGATCCATATCTCGTTTCGAAGAGAATGATCCATACATGGGTCCAACTTTCATGAGAACGCGTCCGGATATGAAAAATCGTTTGTTTCGCTTTTCATATTATTTCGCTATTTAATTGTATGTTTTGGGCAGTAAACGAATAAATAATGGAATTCAATTGAATCTTCGGAGCTTTGTATCCCATACTGACCCATTCGGTAACGTATATGTGTGACAAATGTGTGGAAATTATCAAACTGCGTTGTCAAATTTCAAAACGTTTAGCTTTCATTCGCGAGTTCCGCAATTCTAGAATACACAGTTCCGTTTGGGGAAATGTTTTGTTTACCCTTGCCGACCAATTCAAAATCTGTCTTCTGCTCATATCAATAATCCAAGTTAGCCGTGTTTTGGAAGAAGAAAATGTGTTTTAAAATCTACATGGTATTTTTCTCTATATAACGCTGGTTGGTAGGGCTGCCACCTTGGTAATAGATTAACAAATCGGACAGATGTTTTTTCTTGATGGGTGTTCGATATAATATAAGGATTAGTGCATGTCTTGTCGTTGACTACGCCGATATAGTGCCCAGTGAGGTGATGAAGTTCCCTCCGCTTCGCGGCGGGAACTACACCACCTCACTGGGCACTATATGGGCGTAGTCAACTCCAAGCCATGCACTATTCCTTAAATATTAATTTCTGTTGATTTTTGCAGTTTTAGAAGGTAAAGTTTGTTTTTAGTCAAGGATGATTTTAAGGGACCCGATGTCATCCATGGCTTACATTTTATGAACTTTTTAAGTTGTTCCATGCGTCTTAGTGGAAATGCCGATTCGAACGCGCCATTGTAAATATTAATGAAGGATTCTTATGCAGCATTTGCATTGGTGCAGTTGTAGACTGAATCATAGTCAGCGTTTCTTAACAGTGTTTCAAATAAATTCATATTTTCTCTGTTAAAAGATCGTCTAAGAGGAGGTAATGGTTTGTTGACCCTGTTTTCATATTCTTGAATAAGAAATGTGGCAAAGTGGTCAGATACATCGATAATAATACTTCCAGCATGGTACACAGCTGCGAGATTATTAGAATAGATGTGGTCAATCAAGGTTGCCGAATGTTCAGTTATTCTTGTAGGTTTAGTAATGACTGGCATAAGTCCGTTACTGAACATTGAATCTATAAATGAGTTTGTTTTGCTGTGACTGTTAAAGTTGAGCAAATCAATGTTGAAATCGCCAACTAGGAAGACTTTGCTGTGTTTCAGATTGACTTTTTCAAGAATCTCGTTCATAGATGACAGAAATACGTCAACGTCCGCTAGTGGCTGGGAGTTAAGACTGTAAATACATCCTACTATATATGAATTTTTTTCCCAGGGTTGATCTCGACAAAGATGCTTTCAATGACATGAGGAATGAAGATTGATATGTCGGGTCTCGGTTTGAAGGTTACTTTCTCCGAAACAAAAATACCGACACCCAACAAAAATACCGACACAATTTACTTTGCATAAATTAATATTAGTTTCATTTGATAAAAGTTACGTTCCTTTCTGCAACTCCACAGAGAGGACAACTATACCTTGTTGTGATATAAGTTTCCAGAGTCTTTTGGATAACAAAATATACCATCCAAAGTTTGCTAAGCACCAAATATTTGACACATTATTGTGAAATTTGCTTCTGACATATTTGTGATATTTTTGGTGGATATAATTGAGGAATGTATTGAGGTGGTCCCCAGTGTTTACATGAGCTCTCTTGACAGGCAGATTTTTCGTGACAGTCATGGAAAGCATGTACCCCTTGACATGAATAGGGTATTCAATCTTCATCTCAACACAAACCATTGTGATTTAATGATTGAATATGGCAAAAGCAAATGAAAGAAGACATTTGTCTGAAGCAGAAATGTGGAGGGCTGTAGGGTTGGTTGAGCAAGAGGCTACCCGTCGGCGGGTGGGTGAAGTCCTTGGTGTGATCACCAGAGTCTGGGCAAGATTTCAGCAGTATGGTACACCAGTAAGACGGCATGGTGGTGGCAGAGACAGGGCAAAATCGGCAGCTGAAGACCGGTTATTGATCATTCAGGCCCGTAGGAACCGCTTTGCTACAGCAACCCAGATCCACAGTGACCTTCAGAATGCATCCGGGGTAAATGTGTCGACGCACACTATCCGGGCAAGGTTGCACGAAGTTGGTCTCCAATCGAGAAGACCATGTATTCGCATTCCGATGTCCCAGAACGACCGCCAGGCACGATTAGAATGGGCTATGGACCACGTTGGATGGACCAGAGAAGATTGGCGATCTGTCCTTTTTACAGATGAGTCAAGGTACTGTCTACACCACACAGATAGGCGTTCTTCTAGGGAATGGAGAGGACCAGGAGAGCGATTCCATGCAGCCAACATTGCTGAACATGACCGCTATGGTGGAGGGTCAATCATGGTCTGGGGCGGCATCAGCAGGGATGAACGTGGTACATTGACTGCACAGCGGTATAGAGATGAAATCCTGGATGTCCACGTCAGATTGTAGGCAGGTACTTTGAGTAGTATATTAAATTCTGTGTTACCTGAAGAGACTAGAAGAGACAGA
Source organism: Pictodentalium vernedei (assembly GCA_031216915.1). Classification (NCBI taxonomy): domain Eukaryota; kingdom Metazoa; phylum Mollusca; class Scaphopoda; order Dentaliida; family Dentaliidae; genus Pictodentalium; species Pictodentalium vernedei. The sequence goes on from CM062297.1 coordinate 7,795,902, forward strand.
TCACATTGTACGACGTAGACATAGTATTTAATCTGATTGATCTGGTCTCCTCATCGAGTCAAAAAGTGATGATGATTAGTTGACTGTTCTAATAATTTATTTATTATAATACGATGCCTGATTGACTGATCTAATATTTCATTTATTATTTAATGATGCCTGATTGACTGGTCTAATAATTTATTATAATACGATGCCTGATTGACTGATCTAATATTTCATTTATTATTTAATGATGCCTGATTGACTGGTCTAATAATTTATTATAATATGATGCCTGATTGACTCGTCTGATGATTTATTTATTATATAATGATGCCTGATTGACTGATCTGATAATTCATTTATTTTTTGACAATGCTTGATTGACTGATCTAATAATTTGTTTTTATTATAATACGATGCCTGATTGATATCGTAATATAATAAATCAATTATTACGCTGCTTGATTGACATAGTAATATAATAAATAAATTATTAGACCAGTCAAACGATACCTGATTGACTTGTTTAATACTGTATTCATTATATGACTGTGTCTATTTAGAAATGGAGTCCGACATCTTAAATGAAAGCAAACGAGGAATTGCGGTATTTTTAAATGTTCAGCGAGAAGGCACTTCAGATTTCACTTTGCATTTGTAAAATAATTGTGTAGAAAATCTGCGTACGGCAGTGACGTCAGCAGTGACGTCATACGATTCTCATCTGAGACAGTTATAACCCCTTGCATGTTGCTGTCAGCTATTCCTACCCGCAGCAGAATGTTTCTTGCCACTGAAACAGGTATAATTTGGGCACATTTAATCAAATTTTCCTCCTGTAAATGGAATGGATTTTACGCCATTGATTTCTTGAATTAAAACTAAAAGAAGGCTTTATCACATCTAGTCATGGCTGCTTGCCGGCAGCCGTGACTAAATTTGATGAAAAAGTATCTTGAAAATACTTCCTGGGTTAACAAAAAGAAGACGACACTGCAAACAAAATTCTTGAATTACTAGTTTGTTTCATTTTTTCTCTTTTAAAAACATAGGTTGTGAAACCTCATTGGAACGAGCTCGACGAGCTCGTTCCAACGAGGTGTCATAATCTCTGTTTTTGAGACAAAAAATGAAAAAATAATGAAAATTAATTGGCGATTTTTGAGAATAGTGCTGACCGGTTTTAGCCGTTACGTTGGGTAAAGGGTTAAGAGACACATATGATAAGGATTTGGAAAAGTTGACTCTCGCGTTTTCTGTAGAGGCTAAAAGGGCTAAGTAAGAGGATATTGAGGAGAATTTGTGTCAGTGATATAATAAATACAGGTACATATATAAAACTTATTTTTAATTATATAAACTTAAGTAATGATGTTTTATTTAATATTATTAGATATATGACAGTATTGATGATTTACAAGTGCGGGAAATGCGTGTAACTCAGTTTTGTGATAGATGCACCGTGAGAACGATAACGAACATTAGAAATGAATCGCAGTACTTCACCTCAAATGTGTGGATAACTGGCACGCTCTTATGTTGTAGGGTTAAATTCAACACACATACTTATAGTGTAGCGGCAAAACAAGTTTACAGAATATCTCTACCGTAAGTCCAACAGGCTGAAACACAGTATGCAATTATCTGGTGCGTTGAGTCTTCAGAAAAGTGATGTTGGGGTTTGGGGGGGGGGGGGGGGGTTCGTGCATAAGTATAAAAAGTACATTTGTTGTGGAAAAACGCGAAATTGGGAGAATTATTGTATGATGTCTTCGTGAAAATACTGAAGGGTTAATTTCACAGTTTGAGTTTGGCCACTTCACTCGTATTTCCAATTTGTCGTCAGGCTTCTATCTATCACATATTCTATTCACGTTTTAATTTTGAAATAGTTGAACCTTTGTCGAGGTTATATAATATTAACATACCATAGACGTCGAAAACAATTACCTGGCAGAGAATTTAAAATAAAATTATGAAGACTTTATGAAGTGTAAATATAAAGGTATCTATACAATATTCAAATCGTTTAGACAATTTGAATAACACTTCATAAAGTGTAATTATACAAACATACAAACATTATTCAAATGACAATAATTCCTATTGTTCAGCAAATGTGGGAATGGTTCTAATTACCGTTTCAAGTGTGTCGTGGAGATCTACATTTGAGCGCCGTAGATAATGGAGAAACATAAAACATCCCCCCACCCAATGTTTTAAAAGTATCCACATTGAAACATAAAACAGCCCCACACTCAATGTTATAAAAGTATCCACATCGAAACATAAAACATCCCCCACTCAATGTTATAAAAGTATCCACATTGAAACCTAAAACAGCCCCCCCCCCCCCACCCAATGTTATAAAAGTATCCACATTGAAACATAAAACATCCCCCACCCAATGTTATAAAAGTACCCATATTGAAGCATAAAACATCCCCCCGGCCCAATCAATGTTATAAAAGTATCCACATTGAAACATAAAACAGCCCCCCACTCAATGTTATAAAAGTATCCACATTGAAACATAAAACATCCAACCCCACCCAATGTTATAAAAGTATCCATATTGAAACATAAAACATCCCCCACTGAATGTTATAAAAGTATCCACATTGAAACATAAAACAGTCCCCCACTCAATGTTATAAAAGTATCCACATCGAAACATAAAACATCCCCCACTCAATGTTATAAAAGTATCCACATTGAAACCTAAAACAGCCCCCCCCCCCCCCCACCCAATGTTATAAAAGTACCCACATTGAAACATAAAACATCCCCCACCCAATGTTATAAAAGTATCCATATTGAAGCATAAAACATCCCCCCGGCCCAATCAATGTTATAAAAGTATCCACATTGAAACATAAAACAGTCCCCCACTCAATGTTATAAAAGTATCCACTTTGAAACATAAAACATCCAACCCCACCCAATGTTATAAAAGTATCCATATTGAAACATAAAACATCCCCCACTGAATGTTATAAAAGTATCCACATTGAAACATAAAACAGTCCCCCACTCAATGTTATAAAAGTATCCACATTGAAACATAAAACATTCCCTACCCAATGTTATAAAAGTATCCACATTCAAACATAAAACAGCCCCCCACCCAATGTTATAAAAGTATCCACATTGAAACATAAAACATCCCCCACCCAATGTTATAAATTATCCAAATTGATACATAAAACAGCCCTCACCCAATGTTATAAAAGTATCCACATTGAATCATAAAACATCCCCCCACCCAATGCTATAAAAGTATCCACATTGAAACATAAAACAGCTCCCCCCACCCAATGTTATAAAAGTATCCACATTGAAACATAAAACATCCCCCAATCAATGTTATAAAAGTATCCACATTAAAACATAAAACAGCCCCCCCCCCCCCCCCCCACACCCAATGTTATAAAAGTATCCACATTGAAACATAAAACATCCCCCACCCAATGTTATAAAAGTATCCATATTGAAGCATAAAACATCCCCCCCCCACTCAATGTTATAAAAGTATCCACATTGAAACATAAAACAGTCCCCCACTCAATGTTATAAAAGTATCCACATTGAAACATAAAACAGTCCCCCATTCAATGTTATAAAAGTATCCACATTGAAACATAAAACATTCCCTACCCAATGTTATAAAAGTATCCACATTGAAACATAAAACATCCTCCCACTCAATGTTATAAAAGTATCCACATTGAAACATAAAACATCCCCCACTCAATGTTATAAAGGTATCCACATTGAAACATAAAACATCCCCCACTCAATGTTATAAAAGTATCCACATTGAAACATAAAAAAGCCCTCACCCATTGTTATAAAAGTATCCACATTGAAACATAGAACATCCCCCCACTCAATGTTATAAAAGTATCCACATTGAAACATAAAACATCCCCCACTCAATGTTATAAAAGTATCCACATTGAAACATAAAACATCTCCCACCCAATGTTATAAAAGTATCCACATTGAAACATAAAACATCCCCCCACTCAATGTTATAAAAGTATCCACATTGAAACATAACATTCTTGTAAGTATTATTTATAATTGTGTTGAAGATGAACTCCTAGCATCATCTTTGGATCTGTGTTGTTGGGGTATTAGGGCGAGAGATATTTTAATTCTGCGTAATGGCATGTCATCAAATTTTAAGGATCCCACGCGGTCCCATATTTTAATGATAATGATAGAATACATAAAAAAATGTTTTCCGAGACAATTGTGCAAAAGGATTTCATATTTGGTGAAGTACCCTCTTTAAATTATTTTTGTGAATAATCGATGAGTTTTGGAAGGTAAGCCCTTAAGGTCTCTTGTGGTCTATTGGTATGTGATCTACTGTTAGGTAAGGTCTTAGGATCTCTTGTGGTCTATTTGTATGTGATCTACTGTTAGGTAAGGGCTTAAGGTATCTTGTGGTCTGTTGGTATGTGATCTACTGTTAGGTAAGGTCTTAGGGTCTCTTGTGGTCTATTGGTATGTGATCTACTGCTAGGTAAGGCCTTAGGGTCTCTTGTGGTCTATTGGTATGTGATCTACTGCTAGGTAAGGCCTTAGGGCCTGTTGTGGTCTATTGGTATGTGAACTACTGCTAGGTAAGGCCTTAGGGTGTCTTGTGGTCTATTGGTATATGATCTACTGCTAGGTAAGGGCTTAGGGTGTCTTGTGGTCTATTGGTATGTGATCCACTGCTAGATAAGACCTTAGGGCCTCCTGTGGTCAATTGGTATGTCATCTAATGCTAGGTAAGGACTTAGGATCTCCTGTGGTCTATTGGTATGTGATCTACTGCTAGGTAAGGCCTTAGGGTGTCTTGTGGTCTATTGGTATGTGAGCTACCGCTAGGTAAGACCTTAGGGTCTCTTGTGGTCTATTGGTATGCGATCTACTTCTAGGTAAGGCCTTAGCTTGGCTTGTGGCCCATCGGTATCTGATCTACCGCTAGGTAAGGCCTCAGGGTCTCTTGTGGTCTATTGGTATGTGATCTACTGCTAGGTAAGCCCTTAGATTGTCTTGTTGTCTATTGGTATGTGATCTACTGCTAGGTAAGGCCTTAGGGTGTCTTGTGGTCTATTGGTATGTGCTCTACCGCTAGGTAAGGCCTTAGGGTCCCTTGTGGTCTATTGGTATGTGACCTACTATAGGTAAGGCCTTAGGGTGGCTTGTGGTCTATTGGTATATGATCTACTGCTAGGTAAGGCCTTAGGGTGGCTTGGGGTCTATTGGTATATGATCTACTGTAAGGTAAGGCCTTAGGGCCTTTTGTGGTCTATTGGTATGTGATCTACTGCTAGGTAAGGCCTTAGGTCTCTTGTGGTCTATTGGTATGTGATCTACTGCTAGATAAGGCCTTAGGTCTTCTTGTGGTCTCTTGGTATGTGATCTACTGCTAGGTAAGGCCTTAGGTTGTCTTGTGGTCTATTGGTATGTGATCTACTGCTAGGTAAGGCCTTAGGGTCTCTTGTGGTCTATTGGTATCTGCTCTACTCCTAGGTAAGCCCTTAGGGTCTCTTGTGGTCTATTGGTAAGTGACCTACCGCTAGATAATTCCTTAGGATCTCTTGTGGTCTGTTGGTATGTGATCTACTGCTAGGTAAGGCCTTAGGGTCTCTTGTGATCTATTGGCATGTGCTCTACTGCTAGATAAGGCCTTATGGCCTCTTGTGGTCTATTGGTATGTGATCTACTGCTAGGTAAGGCGTTAGGGCCTCTTGTGGTCTATTGGTATGTGCTCTACTGCTAGATAAGGCCTTAGGGCCTCTTGTGGTCTATTGGTATGTGATCTACTGCTAGGTAAGGCCTTAGGGTCCCTTGTGGTCTATTGGTATGTGATCTACTGCTAGGTAAGGCCTTAGGGTCCCTTGTGGTCTATTGGTATGTGATCTACTGCTAGGTAAGGCCTTAGGGTCCCTTGTGGTCTATTGGTATGTGATCTACTGCTAGGTAAGGCCTTAGGGTCCCTTGTGGTCTATTGGTATGTGATCTACTGCTAGGTAAGGCCTTAGGGTCCCTTGTGGTCTATTGGTATGTGATCTACTGCTAGATAAGGCCTTATGGCCTCTTGTGGTCTATTGGTATGTGATCTACTGCTAGGTAAAGCCTTAGGGCCTCCTGTGGTCTATTGGTATGTGATCTACTGCTAGGTAAGGCCTTAGGGCCCCCTGTGGTCTATTGGTATGTGATCTACTGCTAGAATAATTTGATTCGTGACACTTTATTTCCTGCTGTAGTTTTGAAAAAAACAAAAGTTGAAACAAATCCCTACAGACATATTATAATCTATCATTTACTGGTACAATACGTCATCAACTACTCCAGTTGTCAGTTTTCAATGTCGTTTGTTGATTTAAACCGTATGTACCCGACATTTTCAACCATTATATATTGACTCCATGATCCCATACATCAATTAACCAATATATATATATATTGAAAATATGATCCTGTATAGCCATTAACCAATATATACTGATTATATGATCCTATATAGCCATTAACCAACACATACTGACTATATGATCATATATAGCCATTAACCAATATATATTGACTATGTGATCCTATATAGCCATTAACCAACATATACTGACTATATGATCATATATAGCCATTAACCAATATATATTGACTATATGATCGCATATAGCCATTAACCAATATATAGTGTATATATGATCACATGTAGCCATTAAACAATATATATTGACTATATGATCCTTTATAGCCATTAACCAATATATATTGACTATATGATCCTATATAGCCATTAAACAATATATACTGACTATATGATCCTATATAGCTATTAACCAATATATATTGACTATATGATCCTACATAGCCATTAACCAATATATATTGACTATATGATGCTATATAGCCATTAACCAATATATACTGACTATATGATCCTACATAGCCATTAACCAATATATACTGACCATATGATCTTATATAGCTATTAACCAATATATATTGACTATATGATTCTACTTAGCCATTAACCAATATATATTGACTATATGATCGCATATAGCCATTAACCAATATATATTGATTATATGATCCTATATAGCTATTAACCAATATATATTGACTATATGATCCTATATAGCTATTAACCAATATATATTGACTATATGATCCTACATAGCCATTAACCAATATATATTGACTATATGATGCTATATAGCCATTAACCAATATATACTGACTATATGATCCTATATAGCTATTAACCAATATATATTGACTATATGATCCTACATAGCCATTAACCAATATATACTGACTATATGATCCCATATAGCCATTAAGCAATATATATTAACTATATGATCCTATATAATAATAATAATAATATACATTTATATATTTATATAGCGCCAAAATTATAGTTCAGAAGATATAGAACCATATTCTAAGGCGCTGTACATGTTACTGATCTCATGCAAATATACAAACGATTTATATACAGTGTCTTACAGTCCAGAACATTACTTATTGGCTTTTTGAAACATGTATGTTTTGAGATCTTTCTTGAAAAAGTTGACATTTGACACTCGTTTTAGGTGTTCTGGTACATTATTCCACAAGTGAGGGCCAGCAAATGAGAATGACATATCTTCAAATGTCTTACACCTATGTTTTGGGACATGTAGCAGCATTTTACCATCGGACCTCAGGTTGTATTGACACACATTCTTGGTATTAAATAGTTCTTCTAAGTTGGCTGGTGACATGTTGTTTTGTGTCTTAAAAATTAATAATAAAGTTTTGAAAATTATTCTGTACTTGACAGGCAGCCAGTGCATATCCCTCAGAACAGGAGTGATGTGTTGAGATCGTGATACCCTACATACCACTCGGGCTGATGCATTTAGTACCATCTGCAGACGAGAGTAACGATATTGTGGAAGGTTGAAAGTAAGGTATTACAATAATCCAAATGTGAAGTTACAAAGGCATGAACTCGGGTTTGTTTTAGTCTTTGGTGAGGAACTTTCTTATCTGTTTAACTTTGTATAGACCTCTGAACGCCTTATTGCACATATTTGTTACATGTCTGTCGATAGACATGGTAGAGTCGAAGAAGGCACAAAGATTACGTACACTGTTACCTGCACTGATGGCGGAATTTCCTACCTTCACTGAATTGATGTCAGCTTTAGTGAGTTGTTGTCGTGAACCAGTTATTAGGAATTCAGTCTTATCATCATTTATCATTAATTTGTTTGAAACCATCCATGTGCGAATGTCCGAAATACATGATTCAATAGTTTCTAGAGCTTTAGTTCGATCCTTGATTGATGGTCGAAAAGTGAAATAGACCTGTGTGCCATCAGGATAACCATGGACGTCAGGCAGGTGAGATTCAATGATGGTGAACATTTTTGAAATATAAAATAGAAATAGAAACAGAACAGGACCAAGGTGAATGCTCTCTGGGACACTACATTCAAGATGGAAGTCTTTTGACAGATTACCGTTTATTGATACACGCTGCTGTCTGTTCTTGAGGTATGGTGGTAGCCAGCTAGCAGCAACACCATTAAGTCCAAAATCAGAATTCATTGTCTCTAGCAGAGTTTTATGACAAATAGTGTCAAAAGCAGCACTAAGGTCTAAAAGAACAAGCAATGTTACCCTTCCAGACTCCATATTAAGGAGGATGTTATTCTGAATCTTGAGTAATGCCGTTTCAGTCGAGTGAAATCTTCTGAATCCTGACGTGTTACTATGTAACATTAGTTGTTTTTTTCACACAGCTTAGAGACGAACGGAAAGTTACTCACTGGTCGGAAGTTTTTAAACACAAGTTCCGCACCTTGTTTCTCAGGAGAGGATTAACAATTGCTGTTTTCCACGCATCAGGCACATATCCTTCCAGCAGAGACATGTTGATCATTTTTGTGATTACAGGAGCCAAAGAGTCTACACATAATTTGACAATAGATGTTGGCATTGGTTTGAGGATTCTTTTATCAATTTGGTTACCTCGTAGATTTCTAAAGGTCGAAAAGTTGAAAGCTCTTTTTTCTGATGGTCTCTGTTTGATGTCAATTTTTTCTACATTTATGTTCTTAATTTTTTCCTGAATAAATTTTGTTTTTTGATGAAGAATTCGCCAAATTGATCAGATAACTTTGATGGATAATCGTGTGGTGAAAATGGCACACTTTCAGATTTGTAACAACTTTAAACGTTTTTTTGCTGTCACCATTACAAGCTTCAACGCATGTCGTGTAGTAAGATTTTCTGGCATCTTTTAGTTTGTTGGAGAGCTGATTGCGAATAGTCTTATATGCTGCGTTCTTATTGTAAGATTTTCGTCTTCCCCGCTCTTGCTTTCGACGATTAGCTTTCAGAGTTCTCAGTTCATTTGGTAAACCATGGTATTCTTGGGCGAATAATTAATGGGTTTTTTTTGTTTTTAGAGGGGCATGCTCATCCAGTAGAAGAGACAATGTGTTGCTGTATGGTTTTTCCAGATCATCCAGGTCAGCACACTGAAAATTACACAAATCTGATTTTTCGATGTCACATTTAAGCTTGCTAATGTCAATTTGATTGAATTTTCGGAGTTTTACTTCTTTACGTGTCAGTGATGGTTTTCGAACCCCTAGTGTGCACTTAACAAATGAATGGTCAGATAATCTGGATGTGATTAATTGCTCAGAAAGCTGAAATTCATTAGTAATTCTTGTGATGATAAGGTCAAGAGTGTGTCCAGATGTATGAGTAGGCCCAGTAACATGTTGTAGTAAACCAAATGTTTCTAAGAGTTTCATAAACTTGTTAGCATCACTGTCATTGTTGTCATCCACATGTATATTAAAATCACCGTTACAGCCATTAAACGAAGTTGAACTGGCTTGAGCGATTGTTTTTTTCCCCGTACTTCTCAGCTTAGAGTATTTTTCGTTCGGACGTTCACCCATAGTTTAAATATTTTTCGAAAACAGCTTCGAGTTGCTGAAATGGTTTCTTAATTTTCTGATTTCCGTCTTTAGCCGAAACAAAGTCAGTTTTACTTATTTTCTTCAGCTGGAATATTCACCGATTGACTGAGCGTCCTTTCTCAACATTTAAAAAAAATATTCTCCACTAAAACTATAGATAAAATTCTACTCGCGCATCAACCTACTATAAACTATTATAATCTTAATCCAGGAACCAACATGTCACACAGCCATCGCGGCGAATTTAACCCTTTACCTAACATGAAAAGTAGACGACACTTGCAAAACAAATTCTTGAGCAACTAATTGTTTTCATTTTTTGTCTCAAAAACATAGGTTATGACCCCTCATTGGAACGAGCTCGTCGAGCTCGTTCCAATGAGGGGTCATAACCTATGTTTTTGAGACAAAAAATGAAAAAATAATGGAAATTAACCGACGATTTTTGAGAATAGCGCTGGCCGGTTTTGGCCGTTACGTTGGGTAAAGGGTTAAGTGCATGTCAAAAATTTAATTCCATGCTTCTTCGGGCGACATCTTTTTGCATTGTACATCAAAGGTTTAGGAGATGAGGAACTCCTGCATTGCGACGAGGGGGTAGCAGTTGGGGACTTGAAGATCCCAGGGCTATTTTTTGCAGACGATATGAAGCTAGTGTCAGAAATGCGAAGAAGGGCTAGCGAAAATGCTGGGAATTGTTGGTAAATATGGGAGAAAATGGAGACTCGAACTTAACGAAAGCAAGAGCAAAGTTATAACTGTGGGCCACAAAACTGACCCCACGGAGGTGGAAAGTTGAGGAGGTCTGTATTCCGGAAGGTAGCAGCAAACTTATTAGTGTAGGAGAGACAGGTGTCTGCGAGTATCTGGGAGTAAATATAAACAACACAGGAAGAGGCATCTACCGAAACCACACAAATAAATTGATTCTGAAGGGGAAGCGAATCCTTAACCAAATGAAACTTAAAGGGAGAAACAGTTTCAATAAGGTTTTCGTGAGGAAAACCATTTGGGAAATGGTGGGTCTGCCAAGTATAACGTTTGGTACGGAAGTGGTACCCCTAAACCAGAGGTCTGTAAAGAGCTTGGAAACCCTGCAGAACGATAGAGACCGATGGATAACGGGATCGAGTAATGCCGCAGTACTAGAAATGAGCTTGGGTGGATGAGGATCAAGGACAGGATAGACTTATTGAAACTCGGTTATCTTAAATATTTGGTAAATCTCCCAGACAGCCGAAAGTGTAAAGTAATGTTCCAGAGAATTTTCAACCCAAATATCAAGACATGGTGGATGGTCCAAGTGAGGGAGCTAATAGAGAACTACTCACTGGAGATCTCGGACCTAGACGCTGGGGCATACCAGGGTAAAAAAAAATCGCCAGAGAAAGGGTCATAGAGGATGGTAACCTTAATTGGAGAGAGGGGGTAAAATCAAAGAGGCCTTTGGGTGGCCTGAGTGATAAAGAGAAGCCTGGTTTTGAAGAGTACCTTGGTAGCACCTTTTCGGGTGGGGGGGGGGGGGGGTCACTGTTGTTCAAGCTGAGGTCGCGATCCCTGGAGCTGAGGGGGAAATTTGGGAAAAACAGTGAAAAGGAGTGCCAGATGTGTAATTTGGGAGTGGCGAAGACCCTGGAACACTTTCTCTAGAATGCCCAAAATACCAGTCTAAAAGAATAAGATTCACTGGGAGTATAATGGGGAAGTGGGACGGGAGAATGAATGACATGTGGTAAGTGAGAGACTCAAAGGGGGGGGGGGGGGGTAATATGCTAATCGGAGAGATTGGGAGGAATGGGGCAAGAGATGTCATCAAGCAGTTCGTCTCAGAGTGTTGGGGGGAGAGAAGAAGCGTGGGAATAGGGAGGCAGTTGGGAGTACAGGGGTAACCGAGGCCTTCTTAGCCGAGAACTGCGACAAATCAGCGGCCGGTCCAAATGTTATTATTATTATTATTTGTTTCAATTAAATGTGAGTAGACAAACAAACTTCCGGACAACTTTTCATATGAGCTGGGGGAATCATGAGTCTGAAATTTGTGTTTGCAACAGACGCAATCGAAACAGAACATGGAGAGTGTATTGTCAATAACTCCCCCGTGGAGTGATGATTTCTCTCAAGCAATAAATGCATGACTGAAGGTCCATTGGTTGAAACTTTGCTTGTGCTTCTTGTGTTTCTGTACAGAATCTGAGAGTAGCACCTTTGGTGATGCCTCCACTCCACAGGTGAATTGATGACAACCTGAGAGTAGCACCTTGGTTGATGCTTCCACTTCATGAGTGATATGATGAGAATCTGAGTAGCACCTTTGGTGATGCCTCCACTCCATGGATGATATGATGACAACCTGAGAGTAGCACCTTTGGTGATGCCTCCACTCCATGGGTGATTTGATGAGAATCTGAGAGTAGCACCTTTGGTGATACCTCCACTCCATGGGTGATTTGACGACAACCTGAGAGTAGCACCTTTGGTGATGCCTCCACTCCATGGGTGATTTGATGAGAATCTGAGAGTAGCACCTTTGGTGATGCCTCCACTCCACAGGTGAACTGATGACAATCTGAGAGTAGCATCTTGGTTGATGCCTCCACTCCATGGGTGAATTGATGACAACCTGAGAGTAGCATCTTGGTTGATGCCTCCACTCCATGGATGATATGATGACAACCTGATAGTAGCACCTTTGGTGATGCCTCCACTCCACATGTGATATGATGAGAATCTGAGAGTAGCACCTTTGGTGTTGCCTCCACTCCACAGGTGATAAGATGATAATCTGAGAGTAGCAGCTTTGGTGACGCCTCCACTCCATGGGTGAATTGATGACAACCTGAGAGTAGCATCTTGGTTGATGCCTCCACTCCATGGATGATATGATGACAACCTGAGAGTAGCACCTTTGGTGATGCCTCCACTCCATGGGTAATATGATGAGAATCTGAGTAGCACCTTGGTTGGTGTCTCCACTCCATGGGTGAATTGATGACAACCTGAGAGTAGCACCTTTGGTGATGCCTCCACCCCATGGGTGAATTGATGACAATCTGAGAGTTGTACCTTTGGTGATGCCTCCACTCCATGGGTGATATGATGACAATCTGAGAGTAGTACCTTTGGTGATGCCTCCAATCCATGGGTGATTTGATGACAACCTGAGAGTAGCACCTTTGGTGATGCCTCCACTTCATGAATTGATGACAACCTGAGAGTAGCACCTTGGTTGATGCCTTCACTCCATGGATGAATTGATGACAACCTGAGAGTAGCACCTTGGTTGATGTCTCCACTCCATGGGTGATATGATGACAATCTGAGAATAGTACCTTTTGTGATGCCTCCACTCCATGGGTGATTTGATGACAACCTGAGAGTAGTACCTTTGGTGATGACTCCACTTCATGAGTGAATTAATGACAACCTGAGAGTAGTACCTTTGGTGATGCCTCCACTCCATGGGTGATTTGATGACAACCTGAGAGTAGCACCTTTGGTGATGTCTCCACTCCATGGGTGATATGATGACAATCTGAGAGTAGCACCTTGAGTGATGTCTCCACTCCATGGGTGATTTGATGACAATCTGAGAGTAGCACCTTTGGTGATGCCTCCACTCCATGGGTGATTTGATGACAACCTGAGAGTAGCACCTTTGGTGATGTCTCCACTCCATGGGTGATATGATGAGAATCTGAGAGTAGCACCTTTGGTGATGCCATCACTCCATGGATGATATGATGACAACCTGAGAATAGCACCTTTGGTGATGCTTCCACTCCATGGATGAATTGATGACTACCTGAGAGTAGCACCTTTGGTGATGCCTCCACTCCATGGGTGAATTGATGGCAACCTGAGAGTAGCACCTTTGGTGTTGCCTCCACTCTATGGGTGAATTGATGACAATCTGAGAGTAGCACCTTTGGTGATGCCTCCACTCCATGAGTGATTTGATGAAATCTGAGAGTAGTACCTTTGGTGATGCCTCCACTCCATGGGTGATATGATGACAATCTGAGAGTAGTACCTTTGGTGATGCCTCCAATCCATGGATGATTTGATGACAGCCTGAGAGTAGCACCTTTGGTGATGCCTCCACTCCATGAATTGATGAAATCTGAGAGTAGCACCTTGGTTGATGCCTTCACTCCATGGATGAATTGATGACAACCTGAGAGTAGCACCTTGGTTGATGTCTCCACTCCATGGGTGATATGATGACAATCTGAGAGTAGTACTTTTGGTGATGCCTACACTCCATGGGTGATTTGATGACAACCTGAGAGTAGTACCTTTGGTGATGCCTCCACTCCATGAGTGAATTAATGACAACCTGAGAGTAGTACCTTTGGTGATGCCTCCACTCCATGGGTGATTTGATGACAGCCTGAGAGTAGCACCTTTGGTGATGTCTCCACTCCATGGGTGATATGATGACAATCTGAGAGTAGCACCTTGAGTGATGTCTCCACTCCATGGGTGATTTGATGACAATCTGAGAGTAGCACCTTTGGTGATGCCTCCACTCCATGGGTGAATTGATGACAATCTGAGAGTAGTACCTTTGGTGATGCCTCCACTCCATGGGTGATATGACAATCTGAGAGTAGTACCTTTGGTGATGCCTCCAGTCCATGGGTGATTTGATGACAACCTGGGAGTAGCACCTTTGGTGATGCCTCCACTCCATGAATTGATGAAATCTGAGAGTAGAACCTTGGTTGATGCCTTCACTCCATGGATGAATTGATGACAACCTGAGAGTAGCACCTTGGTTGATGTCTCCACTCCATGGGTGATATGATGACAATCTGAGAGTAGTACCTTTGGTGATGCCTCCACTCCATGGGTGATTTGATGACAACCTGAGAGTAGTACCTTTGGTGATGCCTCCACTCCATGAGTGAATTAATGACAACCTGAGAGTAGTACCTTTGGTGATGCCTCCACTCCATGGGTGATTTGATGACAACCTGAGAGTAGCACCTTTGGTGATGTCTCCACTCCATGGGTGATATGATGACAATCTGAGAGTAGCACCTTGAGTGATGTCTCCTCTCCATGGGTGATTTAATGACAATCTGAGAGTAGCACCTTTGGTGATGCCTCCACTCCATGGGTGATTTGATGACAACCTGAGAGTAGCACCTTTGGTGATGTCTCCACTCCATGGGTGATATGATGAGAATCTAAGAGTAGCACCTTTGGTGATGCCTTCACTCCATGGATGATATGATGACAACCTGAGAATAGCACCTTTGGTGATGCTTCCACTCCATGGATGAATTGATGACTACCTGAGAGTAGCACCTTTGGTGATGCCTCCACTCCATGGGTGAATTGATGGCAACCTGAGAGTAGCACCTTTGGTGTTGCCTCCACTCTATGGGTGAATTGATGACAATCTGAGAGTAGCACCTTTGGTGATGCCTCCACTCCATGAGTGATTTGATGAAATCTGAGAGTAGTACCTTTGGTGATGCCTCCACTCCATGGGTGATATGATGAGAATCTAAGAGTAGCACCTTTGGTGATGCCTTCACTCCATGGATGATATGATGACAACCTGAGAATAGCACCTTTGGTGATGCTTCCACTCCATGGATGAATTGATGACTACCTGAGAGTAGCACCTTTGGTTATGCCTCCACTCCATGGGTGATTTGATGACAACCTGAGAGTAGCACCTTTGGTGATGTCTCCACTCCATGGGTGATATGATGAGAATCTAAGAGTAGCACCTTTGGTGATGCCTTCACTCCATGGATGATATGATGACAATCTGAGAGTAGTACCTTTGGTGATGCCTCCACTCCATGGGTGAATTGATGACAACCTGAGAGTAGCACCTTTGGTGATGCCTCCACTCCATGGGTGAATTGATGACAATCTGAGAGTAGCACCTTTGGTGATGCTTCCACTCCATGAGTGATTTGATGAAATCTGAGAGTAGTACCTTTGGTGATGCCTCCACTCCATGGGTGATATGATGACAATCTGAGAGTAGTACCTTTGGTGATGCCTCCAATCCATGGGTGATTTGATGACAACCTGAGAGTAGCACCTTTGGAGATACCTCCACTCCATGAATTGATGAAATCTGAGAGTAGCACCTTGGTTGATGCCTTCACTCCATGGATGAATTGATGACAACCTGAGAGTAGCACCTTGGTTGATGTCTCCACTCCATGGGTGATATGATGACAATCTGAGAGTAGTACCTTTGGTGATGCCTACACTCCATGGGTGATTTGATGACAACCAGAGAGTAGTACCTTTGGTGATGCCTCCACTCCATGAGTGAATTAATGACAACCTGAGAGTAGTACCTTTGGTGATGCCTCCACTCCATGGGTGATTTGATGACAACCTGAGAGTAGCACCTTTGGTGATGTCTCCACTCCATGGGTGATATGATGACAATCTGAGAGTAGCACCTTGAGTGATTTCTCCACTCCATGGATGATATGATGACAACCTGAGAATAGCACCTTTGGTGATGCTTCCACTCCATGGATGAATTGATGACTACCTGAGAGTAGCACCTTTGGTGATGCCTCCACTCCATGGGTGAATTGATGACAACCTGAGAGTAGCACCTTTGGTGGTGCCTCCACTCCATGGGTAAATTGATGACAATCTGAGAGTAGCACCTTTGGTGATGCCTCCACTCCATGAGTGATTTGATGAAATCTGAGAGTAGTACCTTTGGTGATGCCTTAACTCCATGGGTGATATGATGACAACCTGAGAGTAGCACCTTTGGTGATGCCTCCACTCCATGGGTGATATGATGAGAACCTGAGAGTAGCACCTTTGGTGATGCCTCCACTCCATGGGTGAATTGATGACAATCTGAGAGTAGCACCTTTGGTGATGCCTCCACTCAATGGGTGAATTGATGACAATCTGAGAGTAGCATCTGTGGTGGTGTCTCCACTCCATGAGTGATTTGATGAGAATCTGAGAGTAGCACCTTTGGTGATGCCTCCACTCCATGGGTGATATGATGACAATCTGAGAGTAGCACCTTTGGTGATGCCTCCACTCAATGGGTGAATTGATGACAATCTGAGAATAGCACCTTTGGTGATGCTTCCACTCCATGGATGAATTGATGACTACCTGAGAGTAGCACCTTTGGTGATGCCTCCACTCCATGGGTGAATTGATGACAACCTGAGAGTAGCACCTTTGGTGGTGCCTCCACTCCATGGGTAAATTGATGACAATCTGAGAGTAGCACCTTTGGTGATGCCTCCACTCCATGAGTGATTTGATGAAATCTGAGAGTAGTACCTTTGGTGATGCCTTAACTCCATGGGTGATATGATGACAACCTGAGAGTAGCACCTTTGGTGATGCCTCCACTCCATGGGTGATATGATGAGAACCTGAGAGTAGCACTTTGGTGATGCCTCCACTCCATGGGTGAATTGATGACAATCTGAGAGTAGCACCTTTGGTGATGCCTCCACTCAATGGGTGAATTGATGACAATCTGAGAGTAGCATCTGTGGTGGTGTCTCCACTCCATGAGTGATTTGATGAGAATCTGAGAGTAGCACCTTTGGTGATGCCTCCACTCCATGGGTGATATGATGACAATCTGAGAGTAGCACCTTTGGTGATGCCTCCACTCAATGGGTGAATTGATGACAATCTGAGAGTAGCACCTTTGGTGATGCCTCCACTCCATGGGTGATATGATGGCAATCTGAGGGTAGCACCTTTGGTGATGCCTCCACTCCATGGGTGATGCCTCCACTCCCTGGGTGATATGATGACAACCTGAGAGTAGTACCTTTGGTGATGCCTCCACCCCATGGGTGAATTGATGACAATCTGAGAGTAGTACCTTTGGTGATGCCTCCACTCCATGGGTGATATGATGACAACCTGAGAGTAGCACATTTGGTGATGCCTTAACTCCATGGGTGATATGATGATAAACTGAGAGTAGCACCTTTGGTGATGCCTCCACACCATGGGTGATATGATGACAATCTGAGAGTAGCACATTTGGTGCTGTCTTTCACTCCATGGGTGATATGATGACAATCTGAGAGTAGCACCTTTGGTGATGCCTCCACTCCATGGGTGATATGATGACAATCTGAGAGTAGCATCTTGGTTGATGCCTCCACTCCATGGGTGAATTAATGACGATATGAGAGTAGCAGCTTTGGTATTGCCTCCACTCCATGGGTGAATTGATGACAACCTGAGAGTATCATATTTGGTGATGCCTCCACTCCATGGATGAATTGATGACAACCTGAGAGGAGCACCGTTGGTGATGCCTCCACTCCATGGGTGATATGATGAGAATCTGAGTAGCATCTTGGTTGATGCCTCCACTCCATGGGTGATATGATGAGAATCTGAGAGTAGCACCTTTGGTGATGCCTCCACTCCATGGGTGAATTGATGGGTGATTTGATTTCCTTCGCGCAGTTAAGTCTAGATAAACGCACATTTCGTGACATGACTTCTAGTTTTAACTGTACATATTAAGCCTGAATCTACCATCCCATCGCGATACCTACTGATTTAACATACAATCCCAATAAGGGATGGGGTTCACTTCGCCAGTATTGCGATTGACATCCAGATCTCACCCTAAGTCAGATGTTTGAGAACTGACCATTACTGAATGTTGTGATTGATTGTGGTAATTTTTCTAAACTCAAAAATAAATATTCTAAGAGAAACTGCGAATTGGATTTCACTTTCGATAATTTCACTTCTGTTTTATTCTTAGATATGCCGCGAATAATATTATTTTCTCGCGTTTCGAAGTATAGCGAGAAAAAGTTGTATTGTAGGTACGTGAAAGTATTTCTTTTTCGGTGGTGGGTGGTTGGAGAAGTAAAGGGTTATTTGTTACTGATTAATCGTTGGATGAGTTGTGCACGGGGTATTTGGTTTCTTAGTGATGGGAAGTGACCTCAATTGGTTTGTGAATTGACTGGAAGGTCATTCTAGCCAGCGCTTTCGTGTCGGTTGGACACGATTTTTACGAATAGTAGGTTATGATGTGTGAGGCGGAGGTCGGCGCCTCGAGAATACAGACCAATTTTACAATGCGCCGACCGCAGGTTTCCAGAGTTTTTTCTATGTAAAATTAGTTTTTTATCTCTGGTTTTTCCTGGGCGGTAGAGTTGGTTTCTGAATGTATTCTAAACAGCTGTATTTTTATGTGAAGTAACATGTGTCAATCATTCTTCATTCTGTTTAATAAAAGTATTTAGCCATGCCAACTGACCATAGCGGGCGCTCGGCACATTGCTTCAATTTTTGTTAAAATTCTTTGAAAATGATTAGCTTATGCAATACTTTGCTTTATGTATTTTTTGTATCTGCGTTTAGGGACACTTGCGATATTCTTGGCTATAGCATAGCGTAACAGAGGTATGAAATCAAGTTTAGCTTCTGATATTCGTTACCCCCGGACATTTACCCCCACTATAAAGTGAGAAATGTTTTTTTTTAAACATTCAGTTGCTTATTCTTACAGCATTATTCAATCCTGATTTTAGGTTGTTATATTTATGTGTCATCATTGCCAATCTTTGGTATCAGAACACTCTCAAACAGGGAAAGAGACACAGCTGTGGTTGAAGTGCTTACTTGATTGTTCTCGCTGGGAAAGAAAGGAAGATGGTATGGCGTTGCTAAGAATGAAAAGGCATTCGCTATATGTTGATGGCTTCTAGTGAAAAAATAGTTAATCAGGTCCTTGGCAGGGAACACAGCCCCATGTTCCCTGTCAGAATTTCATGTACCCTTTGCCTAACAGCTAAGAGTACATAAAACTCTGACACCTGGTGCATGGGGCTGTGTTCCTTGTCAAAGACCTGTTTAACCCTTTACCTAATCAATCGACTAATCCGCCCGCGTAATTCACAAATTAAGCTGTTGAAAAAATCAAAATTTTCCAAAACATGTCAACAAAACCACATCATGTGACCCCTCATTGGAACGGGCTTGTCGAGCCCGTTCCAATGAGGGGTCACATGATGTGGTTTTGTAGACATTTTTTGGAAAATTTTGAAAAATTTAAATTAAAATAATAAATTTTAATATTGTCGGTGTTTGGTAAAGAGTTAACTAATAATGTTGAAACTAATTACTACAGTACTAGTTAATGTCAAATAATAAAATAGATCTATAAAATGCAACTTCACCTTTTCATGAAAGTTATTAAACAAAATCAGGTAAAACAGTTAATATATATATTGTGCTCAAACTTATATTTTGTTCTTAACATGCTTAACAGATATGCCTTATTATGGTAAAACAAAAATATTTCTATCACACATCCTTGTCAATATCCTCACTATGCCTAAAATCAAGTAATATATTACCAACAGCCAAATTAAGGAAAAGGGGGGGGGTAAATTTTCAGGGGAGGGGGTATATTTCCTAGTATACTTACCCCCCACCCCCCCGGGGGAAGATTTTCAGGGGGGGGGGGGTAAATTTCCTGTTACACCGGGTCCTCTACTCTAGCAATAAACAGAAGTTATTTACCACGAAATGGTTGATTTATTCCACGTATCATCTTGCCATAGCTACAATACAAACAAGAATACATTCTTTGTATAAGGGATAATCTAAACGCCGTCCTTTAGAAATATTTTATATGTAGAAGAATTAAACTAGTTTTACTTTATATAGAATTCCAAATCGTATCACAAAGACCCATACATTTATTTTACCATCATTCAACGCTTACACAATACCAGTGTCCTACATTAATTCGCGTTTGTTAGACACAATAAAGAACATTTTCGGGGTTGTCTGGTTTCTCACACTATAAATATATGTACATGTAATTCGCGAATGAAGTTATCCGCTATGTCGCTGATCGTGAGGGAAGGCTGGAAAGTCATTTTTGGGCAAATTAGTCGTGAGCTGGGGTTCAAATGTTTTTGAATGATTTCACTTTTCTGCCTTTTTTCAGACTAATCGTCTCTTGTGTTCCAATGTGTTCTATGTGCCTACTGGCAGCCTACTGGTACATAGAACACATTGTAACTCAGGGGACATACTGGCAGCTTACTGGTACATAGAACACATTGTAACTCAGGGGACATATTGGCGGCCTACTGGTACATAGAACACATTGCAACTCAGGGGACGTACTGGCAGCCTACTGGTACGTAGAACACATTGTAACTCTGGGGACGTACTGGCAGCCTAATGGTACATAGAACACATTGTAACTCAGGGGACGTACTGGCAGCCTACTGGTACATAGAACACATTGTAACTCAGGAGGCGTACTGGCAACCTACAGGTACATAGAACACATTGTAACTCAGGGGACATGCTGGAAGCCTACTGGTACTACTCCCTAAATCACCAAATCCAATACTCTAACCAGCGACCCAGCCTACTCCCTAAATCACCAAATCCAATACTCTAACCACTGAGCCAGCCTACTCCCTGAATCACCAAATCCAATGCTCTAACCAATGAGCCAGCCTACTCCCTAAATCACTAATTCCAATACTCTAACCAACGACCCAGCCTACTCCCTAAATCTCCAAATCCAATACTCTAACCAATGAGCCAGCCGACTCCTTAAATCACCAAATTCAATAATCTAACCAATGAGCCAGCCTACTCCCTAAATCACCAAATCCAATAATCTAACAAACGAGTCAGCCTATTCCCTAAATCAACAAATCCAATACTCTAACCAATGAGCCAGCCTACTCCCTAAATCACCAAATCCAATACTCTAACCATCGTGCCAGCGTACCCCCTAAATCACCAAATCCAATACTCTAACCAATGAGCCAGCCTACTGCCTAAATCACCAAATCCAATACTCTAACCAATGAGCCAGCCTACTCCCTAAATCACCAAATCCAATACTCAAACCAACGAGCCAGCCTACTGCTTAAATAACCAAATCCAATACTCTAACCAATGAGCCAGCCTATTCCCTAAAGCAACAAATCCAATACTCTAACCAATGAGCCAGCCTACTCCCTAAATCACCAAGTCCAATACTCTAACCAACGAGCCAGCCTACTCCCTAAATCACCAAATCCAATACTCTAACCAATGAGCCAGCCTATTCCCTAAATCACCAAATCCAATACTCTAACCAATGAACCAGTCTACTCCCTAAATCACCAAATCCAATACTCTAAACAATAAGCCAGCCTGCTCCCTAAATCACCAAATCCAATACTCTAAACAACGAGCCAGCCCACTTCCTAAATCACCAAATCCAGTACTCTAACCAAGGAGCCAGCCTATTCCCTAAATCACCAATTTCAATATCCTAACCAACGAGCTAGCCTTTTCCCTAAATCACCAAATCCAATACTCTAACCAATCAGCCAGTCTACTCCCTAAATCACCAAATCCAATACTCTAACCAATGAGCCAGCCTATTCCCTAAATCACCAAATCCAATACTCTAACCAACGACCCAGCCTACTCCCTAAATCACCAAATCCAATACTCTAACCAATGAGCCAGCCTACTCCCAAAATCACCAAATTCAATATTCTAACCAATGAGCAGCCTACTCTCTAAATCACCAAATCCAATACTCTAACCAGCGAGCCAGCCCACTTCCTAAATCACCAAATCCAATACTCTAACCAATGAGGCAGCCTACTCCCTAAATCATCAAATCCAATACTCTAACCAAGGAGCCAGCCTACTTCCTAAATCACCAAATCCAATCCTCTAACCAACGACCCAGCCTACTCCCTAAATCACAAATCCAATACTCTAACCAATGAGCCAGCCTACTCCCTAAATCACCAAATCCAATACTCTAACAAACGAGTCAGCTTATTCCCTAAATCAACAAATCCAATACTCTAACCAATGAGTCAGCCTACTCCCTAAATCACCAAATCCAATACTCTAACCAGCGACCCAGCCTACTCCCTAAATCACCAAATCCAATACTCTAACCACTGAGCCAGCCTACTCCCTGAATCACCAAATCCAATGCTCTAACCAATGAGCCAGCCTACTCCCTAAATCACCAATTCCAATACTCTAACCAACGACCCAGCCTACTCCCTAAATCTCCAAATCCAATACTCTAACCAATGAGCCAGCCGACTCCTTAAATCACCAAATTCAATAATCTAACCAATGAGCCAGCCTACTCCCTAAATCACCAAATCCAATATTCTAACAAACGAGTCAGCCTATTCCCTAAAGCAACAAATCCAATACTCTAACCAATGAGCCAGCCTACTCTCTAAATCACCAAATCCAATACTCTAACCAGCGAGCCAGCCCACTTCCTAAATCACCAAATCCAATACTCTAACCAATGAGGCAGCCTACTCCCTAAATCATCAAATCCAATACTCTATCCAAGGAGCCAGCCTACTTCCTAAATCACCAAATCCAATACTCTATCCAACGAGCCAGCCTACTCCCTAAATCGCCAAATCCAATACTCTAACCAATGAGGCAGCCTACTCCCTAAATCATCAAATCCAATACTCTAACCAAGGAGCCAGCCTACTCCCTAAATAAACAAATCCAATACTCTAACCAATGAGCCAGCCTATTCCCTAAATCACCAAATTCGATATTCTAACCAACGAGCCAGCCGTCTCCCTAAATCACCAAATCCAATACTCTAACCAATGAGCCAGCCTACTGCCTAAATCACCAAATCCAATACTCTAACCAATGAGCCAGCCTACTCCCTAAATCACCAAATCCAATACTCAAACCAACGAGCCAGCCTACTGCTTAAATAACCAAATCCAATACTCTAACCAATGAGCCAGCCTACTCCCTAAATCACCAAATCCAATACTCTAACCAATGAACCAGTCTACTCCCTAAATCACCAAATCCAATACTCTAAACAATAAGCCAGCCTGCTCCCTAAATCACCAAATCCAATACTCTAAACAACGAGCCAGCCCACTTCCTAAATCACCAAATCCAATACTCTAACCAAGGAGCCAGCCTATTCCCTAAATCACCAAATCCAATACTCTAACCAATGAGCCAGCCTATTCCCTAAATCACCAAATCCAATACTCTAACCAATGAACCAGTCTACTCCCTAAATCACCAAATCCAATACTCTAAACAATAAGCCAGCCTGCTCCCTAAATCACCAAATCCAATACTCTAAACAACGAGCCAGCCCACTTCCTAAATCACCAAATCCAATACTCTAACCAAGGAGCCAGCCTATTCCCTAAATCACCAATTTCAATATCCTAACCAACGAGCTAGCCTTTTCCCTAAATCACCAAATCCAATACTCTAACCAATCAGCCAGCCTACTCCCTAAATCACCAAATCCAATACTCTAACCAATGAGCCAGCCTATTCCCTAAATCACCAAATCCAATACTCTAACCAACGACCCAGCCTACTCCCTAAATCACCAAATCCAATACTCTAACCAATGAGCCAGTCTACTCCCTAAATCACCAATTTCAATATTCTAACCAATGAGCAGCCTACTCTCTAAATCACCAAATCCAATACTCTAACCAGCGAGCCAGCCCACTTCCTAAATCACCAAATCCAATACTCTAACCAATGAGGCAGCCTACTCCCTAAATCATCAAATCCAATACTCTAACCAAGGAGCCAGCCTACTTCCTAAATCACCAAATCCAATACTCTAACCAACGAGCCAGCCTACTCCCTAAATCGCCAAATCCAATACTCTAACCAATGAGGCAGCCAACTCCCTAAATCATCAAATCCAATACTCTAACCAAGGAGCCAGCCTACTCCCTAAATAAACAAATCCAATACTCTAACCAATCAGCCAGCCTATTCCCTAAATCACCAAATTCAATATTCTAACCAACGAGCCAGCCGTTTCCCTAAATCACCAAATCCAATATTCTAACCAATGAGCAGCCTGCTCCCTAAATCACCAAATCCAATACTCTAACCAATGAGCCAGCCTACTCCGTAAATCACCAAATCCAATACTCTAACCAAGGAGCCAGCCTACTCCCTAAATCACCAAATTCAATATTCTAACCAACGAGCCAGCCCTTTCCCTAAATCTCCAAATCCAATACTCTAACCAATGAGCCAGCCTACTCCCTAAATCACCAAATTAACCAACGAGCCAGCCACTTCCTAAATCACCAAATCCAATACTCTAGCCAATGAGCCAGCCTGCTCCCTAAATCACCAAATCCAATACTCTAACCAATAAGCCAGCCTACTCCCTGAATCACAAAATTCAATACTCCAACCAACGAGTCAGCCTACTCCCTAAATCACCAAATCCAATATTCTAAACAACGAGCCAGCCACTTTCTAAATCACCAAATCCAATATTCTAACCAATGAGTCAGCCTACTCCCTAAATCACCAAATTCAATACTCTAACCAATGAGCCAGCCTGCTCCCTAAATCACCAAATCCAATATTCTAAACAACGAACCAGCCTTTTCCCTAAATCACCAAATCCAATACTCTAACCAATGAGCCAGCCTGCTCCCTAAATCACCAAATCCAATAGTCTAAACAACGAGCCAACCTGTTCTCTAAATCACCAAATCCAATACTCTAACCAATGAGCCAGCCTATTCCCTAAATCACCAAATCCAATACTCTCACCAACGAGCCAGCCTACTCCCTAAATCACTAAATCCAATACTCTAACCAACGACCCAGCCTACTCCCTAAATCACCAAATCCAATACTCTCACCAACGAGCCGGCCTGTTCCCTAAATCACCAACTCCAATACTCTAACCAAGGAGCCAGTCTACTGCCTAAATCACCAAATCCAATACTCTCACCAACGAGTCAGCCTACTCCTTAAATCAACAAATCCAATACTCTCACCAACGAGCCAGCCTGCTCCCTAAATCACCAAAACCAATACTCTAACCAATGAGCCAGCCTACTCCCTAAATCACCAAATCTAATACTCTAACCAATGAGCAAGCCCACTCCCTAAATCACCAAATCCAATACTCTAACCAATGAGCCAGCCTACTCCCTAAATCACCAAATCCAACACTCTAACCAATGAGCCTGTCTACTCCCTAAATCATCAAATCCAAAACTCTAACCAATGAGGCAGCCTACTCCCTAAATCACCAAATCGAATACTCTAGCCAATGAGCCAGCCTACTCCCTAAATCACCAAATCCAATACTCTAACAAATGAGCCAGCCTACTCCGTAAATCACCAAATCCAATACTCTAACCAAGGAGCCAGCCTACTCCCTAAATCACCAAATTCAATATTCTAACCAACGAGCCAGCCGTTTCCCTAAATCACCAAATCCAATACTCTAACCAATGAGCAGCCTACTCCCTAAATCACCAAATCCAATACTCTAACCAATGAGCCAGCCTACTCCGTAAATCACCAAATCCAATACTCTAACCAAGGAGCCAGCCTACTCCCTAAATCACCAAATTCAATATTCTAACCAACGAGCCAGCCCTTTCCCTAAATCTCCAAATCCAATACTCTAACCAATGACCAGCCTACTCCCTAAATCACCAAATTAACCAACGAGCCAGCCACTTCCTAAATCACCAAATCCAATACTCTAGCCAATGGGCCAGCCTGCTCCCTAAATCACCAAATCCAATACTCTAACCAATAAGCCAGCCTACTCCCTAAATCACAAAATTCAATACTCCAACCAACGAGTCAGCCTACTCCCTAAATCACCAAATCCAATACTCTAGCCAATGGGCCAGCCTGCTCCCTAAATCACCAAATCCAATACTCTAGCCAATGAGCCAGCCTGCTCCCTAAATCACCAAATCCAATACTCTAACCAATAAGCCAGCCTACTCCCTAAATCACAAAATTCAATACTCCAACCAACGAGTCAGCCTACTCCCTAAATCACCAAATCCAATACTCTCACCAACGAGTCAGCCTACTCCTTAAATCACCAAATCCAATACTCTCACCAACGAGCCAGCCTGCTCCCTAAATCACCAAATCCAATACTCTAACCAATGAGCCAGCCTACTCCCTAAATAACCAAATCTAATACTCTAACCAATGAGCAAACCCACTCCCTAAATCACCAAATCCAATACTCTAACCAATGAGCCAGCCTACTCCCTAAATCACCAAATCCAAAACACTAACCAATGAGCCAGTCTACTCCCTAAATAACCAAGTCCAATACTCTAACCAACGAGCCAGCCTACTCCCTAAATCATCAAATCCAAAACTCTAACCAATGAGCCAGTCTACTCCGTAAATCACCACGTCCAATACTCTAACCAACGAGCCAGCCTACTCCCTAAATCACCAAATCCAATACTCTAACCAATGAGCCAGCCTACTCCCTAAATCACCAAATCTAATACTCTAACCAATGAGCAAGCCCAATCCCTAAATCACCAAATCCAATACTCTAACCAATGAGCCAGCCTACTCCCTAAATCACCAAATCCGATACTCTAACCAATGAGCCAGCCAAATCCCTAAATCACCAAATCCAATACTCTAAACAACGAGCCAGCCTACCCTCTAAATCACAAAATCCAATACTCTAACCAATGAGCCAGCCTACTCCCTAAATCACCAAATCCAATACTCTAACCAATGAGCCAGTCTACTCCCTAAATAACCAAGTCCAATACTCTAACCAACGAGCCAGCCTACTCCCTAAATCATCAAATCCAAAACTCTAACCAATGAGCCAGTCTACTCCCTAAATCACCACGTCCAATACTCTAACCAACGAGCCAGCCTACTCCCTAAATCATCAAATCCAAAACTCTAACCAATGAGCCAGTGTACTCCCTAAATCACCAAGACCAATACTCTAAACAACGAGCCAGCCTACTCCCTAAATCACCAAATCCAATACTCTAATAAATGAGCCTGTCTACTCCCTAAATCACCAAATCCAATACTCTAACCAATGAGCCTGTCTACTCCCTAAATCATCAAATCCAAAACTCTAACCAATGAGTCAGCCTACTCCCTAAATCACCAAATCGAATACTCTAGCCAATGAGCCAGCCTACTCCCTAAATCACCAAATCCAATACTCTAACCAAGGAGCCAGCCTACTCCCTAAATCACCAAATTCAATATTCTAACCAACGAGCCAGCCCTTTCCCTAAATCTCCAAATCCAATACTCTAACCAATGAGCCAGCCTACTCCCTAAATCACCAAATCGAATACTCTAACCAACGAGCCAGCCACTTCCTAAATCACCAAATCCAATACTCTAACCAATAAGCCAGCCTACTCCCTAAATCACAAAATTCAATACTCCAACCAACGAGTCAGCCTACTCCCTAAATCACCAAATCCAATATTCTAAACAACGAGCCAGCCACTTTCTAAATCACCAAATCCAATATTCTAACCAATGAGCCAGCCTACTCCCTAAATCACCAAATTCAATACTCTAACCAATGAGCCAACCTGTTCTCGAATACTCTAACCAATGAGCCAGCCTATTCCCTAAATCACCAAATCCAATACTCTCACCAACGAGCCAGCCTACTCCCTAAATCACTAAATCCAATACTCTAACCAACGACCCAGCCTACTCCCTAAATCACCAAATCCAATACTCTCACCAACGAGCCAGCCTGTTTCCTAAATCACCAAATCCAATACTCTCACCAACGAGCCAGCCTGCTCCCTAAATCACGAAATCCAATACTCTATCCAATGAGCCAGCCTACTCCCTAAATCACCAAATCCAATACTCTAACCTATGAGCCAGCCTACTCCCTAAATCACCAAGTCCAATACTCTAACCAATGAGCCAGCCAAATCCCTAAATCACCAAATCCAATACTCCAAACGACGAACCAGCCTACCCCCTAAATCACAAAATCCAATACTCTAACCAATAGGCCAGCCTACTCCCTAAATCACCAAATCCAATACTCTAACCAATGAGCCAGTCTACTCCCTAAATAACCAAGTCAAAAACTCTAACCAACGAGCCAGCCTACTCCCTAAATCATCAAATCCAAAACTCTAATCAATGAGCCAGTCTACTCCCTAAATCACAATGTCCAATACTCTAACTAACGAGCCAGCCTACTCCCTAAATCATCAAATCCAAAACTCTAACCAATGAGCCAGTGTACTCCCTAAATCACCAAGTCCAATACTCTAGACAACGAGCCAGCCTACTCCCTAAATCACCAAATCCAATACTCTAACCAATGAGCCTGCCTACTCCCTAAATCACCAAATCCAAAACTGTAACCAATGAGGCAGCCTACTCCCTAAATCACCAAATCGAATACTCTAGCCAATGAGCCAGCCTGCTCCCTAAATTACCAAATCCAATACTCTAACCAATGAGCCTGCCTACTCCCTAAATCACCAAATCCGATACTCTAACCAATGAGCCAGCCTACTCCCTAAATCACCACATAGAATTTTTTAGCCAATGAGCCAGCCTGCTCCCTAAATTACCAAATCCAATACTCTAACCAATGAGCCAGCCTACTCCCTAAATCACCAAATCCAATACTCTAAACAACGAGTTAGCCAACTCCGCAAATCACCAAATCCAATACTCTAACCAAGGAGCCAGCCCACTCCCTAAATCACCAAATCCAATACTCTAACCAATGAGTCAGCCTACTCCCTAAATCACCAAATCCAATACTCTAACCAACGAGTCAGCCTACTTCCTAAATCACCAAATCCAATACTCTAACCAATGAGTCAGCTTACTCCCTAAATCACCAAATCCACTACTCTAACCATCGAGCCAGCCTACCCCCTAAATCACCAAATCCAATACTCTAAGCAACGAGCCAGCCTACTCCCTAAATCACCAAATCCAATACTCTAACCAACGAGCCAGCCTACCCCCTAAATCACCAAATCCAATACTCTAACCGATGACCCAGCCTACACCCTAAATCACCAAATCCAATACTCTAACCAACGAGCCAGCCTACTCCCTAAATCACCAAATCCAATACTCTAACCATCGAGCTAGCCTACCCCATAAATCACCAAATCCAATACTCTAACCAATGAGCCAGCCTACTCCCTAAATCACCAAATCCAATTCTCCAACCAACGAGTCAGCCTACTCCCTAAATCACCAAATGCAATACTTTAACCAACGAGTCAGCGTACTCCCTAAATCACCAAATCCAATACTCTAACAAATGAGCCAACCTACTCCCTAAATCACCAAATCCAATACTCTAACCAATGAGCCAGCCTACTCCCTAAATCACTAAATCCAATACCCTAACCAATGAGTCAGCCTACTCCCTAAATCACCAGTTAAATGGCTTCAGTCTAGTGGTTATTGGGATGTTTTAACATGAAGGGTGTTGTTTTGTTTTTGGCGCGATTTGCGTCCATTGTTGCTCAGTTCTACTTCTGAAGCATCGGGAATCAATCGGGTGGAATACTTCGAACAAATTAACAGCTGACATTTATATTGAGTCCAAATACGAAATGGCTGTAGCTTCTGTTAGTTAATCCTTTACCCAAGGTAACGGCCAAAACCGGCCAGCACTATTCTCAAAAATCGCCAATTAATTTTCGTTATTTTTTCATTTTTTGATCTCAAAAACATAGGTTATAACCCCTCGTTGGAACGAGCTCGTAACCTATGTTTTTGAGACAAAAAATGAAAAAAAATAGTTATTCAAGAATATTTTTTCAAGTGTCGTCTGCTTTTCATGTTAGGTAAAGGGTTAATTCAAAAGAATAAGACCTTTCAAGATTTCATTGTTTTAACCCTCTTCTTCCATTTTGCATTTTTTCACCCCTCCCTACTGTGGGTCCTATTGACCAAGCTATTTCCCAATTTCAGGAAATGATCTTCTCTGTTCACAAATTATCTGAAAATACTGTTTTGGTTTGGCGAAAGCCCCTAGAGATTGGCTTAAAGCACAAAATATAAAAATCACATAGTGTTCAATGTTGAAGTAAGGATTCCTCGAAATGTCCTACTGCGTTACCAATGGTATTTTATGTTTGAAAACCTCCTGGGGATATTTCACGCCAAATAACAAATATTTGTCCCAGGCAGTTTTGGATATATAGAGGTAAATAAATGTCGACGACGGGCTCACACTTCACACTTTGAACATTCTAACTGGGCTCGCGATGACATACGAGGTGACCCCGTTCGAAAAGCCACTGTAACGGCCACCAGAATCGATCTTCGCGGACGAATTACCAAAAGAAAATTGAAGTTTGAGGAAGACCACGGTTTAGCGTTTTTCTAAGACCTCGTGTTTTGTGTATTGCATTTACGAACGAGCTCACTCCATTTGTCAAGATCGAGTCTGGTTAGAAAGTTCAAAGTAGTGCGTGTATACCCGATCGTTTACACGCACGCACGCACGCACGCACGCACGCACGCACGCACCCTTACTTGTAATGTGTAACTACCGGGATCATTTGTCTCAAAACACACAACCGGGTTCTCCACTTTCTCCACTTCATAAATTACGAAAGGAAGGGAAGCCGAATCAGTTTCTGTAAAAATGAAATGTCCAGCACTAACAGAAAGAATTGAGTTTTTTACATTATGATTGGGCCCGCCTTCTTCATGATACCCATCGAACACCCTTATCATCCGCTTTTTTTACGAGACATGTGCCTTCGATAAACCGTCTGTTTTTTGTGTTTCGGCGGTGGGGTGGGGAGAGTTTTTACCGACGGAGACTTCTTCTGCATTGCACAGTCCGTATTTTATTTTGTCGTGGGGGTGGTGGTGTAGATTGGGAGTGGGGGGGGGGGGGGGCGAGCACCGCACGTTTTTTTTTCTGACTAGCATCCGCTGATACCACATCTTTTCGACCATACAAGCCTCATTGCCTGTGGTGGTTTGTCTGTTAGCCTTTGACAAGACGGGGGTGGGGGAATGCTGGGGATGCTGGTCCAGTTTATTAATTTGTTACGTGTTTAAGGTCACATGTCTGCACAGTGACTGATCGTGACCACAACATGGATATACAATCAAGTCTAACCAAACGTTTATAGCCATGCTGCACATTTTAGCGGACTACCCCCACCCCCTCCCCAGACATAGGTTACCGGGTCATATTTTACCGGTAAATCAGAACTTGTTTACTGCAGTTAACGAGCACTGTCACACTTCCCAGGATTCCCACGGGGAGCTCGTCCAATTAAAGAAAGCCAATCGCACTGTAGACTTTTTGAAGAGAGGGGCCCTTACCTTCAGACGAGGTACCCTCGTCCTACAATTTACTGGCAGCGGTTCATTCTGTTGCTCGCTCCATTGTACAGATATAACTTGTGTTGCGGTCATTCCGCCGAGACAGCTACCGGAGACATTGCACTTTTCTTGTAGAGCCAAGTAAACAGCTCAATTAAGGAGAGGATTTTGTCAAAGCATGTGTACTTCACTGAAGGGATCTGCACGTCTGCTACTCCGACTCAAAAGGGTTTGGTAAAACACTAAACCTTCTTCCTGCTATGGATTGGGCCTTGTAATTATTCCGAATGAACTGGGAATTCCATGACAGCGGTGTTCAATCCTTAATGTCGACTACGTCCCCGCCATTTGTAGACACCACCTCCCACCTCTAATATCAAGCGAACGAGATTGTTTTCATGACGGGGGATGGCCTCGATGAGGCGCTTTTGGTAGTAAGTAGTTTAGAAATAAATTTAATTTTAAGCTTCACTAACTTAACTGGCTATACCTTGAACACCCAGCTGTCGTGACTCTACCATTATAGAAGGACTTGTAATAGGACTTGAGTTTTATATATAATTATAATAATTTTACACGTGTGAGGCATCCGGAACTAGGTGTATGTATCCAATAGGGGAGTAAGGGGACACACACTGTGCAACTGGGAACAGATATGTCTACACAATAAGGGAGACACAAGGTACAATCGGGAACAAATTTGCGTATACAATAGGGGACACACAAGGTGCAACCGGGAACATGCGTATAGAATAGGGGACAGACAAGGTTCAACCCGGAACAGGTGTGTATCCAACCAGGAACTGGTGTACACATGTATTCTATAGGGGTCACACAAGGTACCCGATGTGTGGCGACGGGTAACACCAGAGTGTCATGACCGGGCTCGCTCCACTCATTCGAACAATGGTCATCAAATTTATACAACGACAAATGATGTTTCTACCAAAATTGTATCTGAAAAATGTGGGAGAAGAACAAAAACAACCCTATGTTTTCATGCGCTTTTAGGGTGCCCGTGTCTTCGATGAACCGTTCACTTTATTGGAGTCAGGTCACAGGAGGAGGGTGGCTCGGCTGATTGCACTGTCTAGTTTATATTTTTATCGAAGGGTGGGGCTTGACTGCCTTCACTGTCCGCTTATCTTCTCGAGTGCGTTGTAGTGGGTGGGGCGCTTGTTTGCATTCCACCGTCCGCTGATTTTTTTGGTGAGGAAGGGTTCCTCCAATACACCGCGCAGGCTTTACCAAGCATATTTTTTTTTACCACCATCTTTCGAGTTTCGGCCGTACCAAGCCCTTTTGGCCAGGGTTCCCTTGCATCTGAAGGTTTGTCCACGTTTTACTGGGTGTATTTCGTCCTGCAATGCCCCGTTCATATTTTATCAATCCCTCTCTATGTAGCTTTCCTCTCGAGTTGAGTCGAGGGTTGGGGAGGGGGGGGGGTGGGCTCGTTCATTTAAAACCAGCCGTGCCGACAGGGGATCTCACCTGCAAAGCACGATCTGTGTTCTACCATGGTGCCTTCATGTCGACCGCGTTTTGAATGGATGGTGGAGGGGCGCCTGCTAAGCACCGTCCCTGTTTTGATAAAAGGGTTCTCGGTTGCAAGGCAGTGTCCCTGGTCGAAAAAGATATGGCTATAGTCGTCCATGCGAGGGCCTTTAGCAAATACAGCCCCAGTTACTCCCACAGTTTACCAGCATCCACGCCGTGTTCTTCTCATTTGTCCCCCCCCCCCCCCCCCCCCCCCCCATGAAAAAAGCACTTGGAGCGGTACAAATGCATTTTGCAAATGGGAACGTGAAAATATGGTCTTTTGTCATGGGCCGTGCAGAGGAAATACGAATGTGGATACCCATGCAATCAAACTCCCTCCCCACTTGTAAGATATTTGGGAGATTTTCTTCTACCTGAGTTCTATACTTTGCATTGTATTCACATGAATTAAACTTTGTAAATGACGAAAGTACTCGGACCCGAATCGGTTTCTGTTTGATTAGAAAGTGAGCCGATAATATGACTAAAGTTTTATACATTCTAATAGGGCACACCTTCTTTCACACCTATGAGACAATCGGACACAGAGGAGTGTATTCAATAGGGGACACACAAGATGCAACAAGGAACAGATATGTGTATCGATCGGGGGACACAAAAGGTGTAACCCAGAAGACGTGTGTATCCAAATCGGCTACAGAGCTGTGTATCCAATAAGGGACACACAGGGTGCAATCAGGAACAGAATTGTGTATCCAACCGAGAACAGTGGTGTGCATTGAGTGGGGTACACACAAGGCGCAACCGGGAACAGATGTGTGTATCCAATAGGGGGCACACAAGGTGCAATCCGGAAGAGATGTATGTATCCAAAAGGGATGTTGAAATTTACAGATATATGCAACTAAGTCATTCATCATTTTCAACAAAATGCCAAGAGTATTAGGACTTGAAAGTGGATGTAACACAAACTAAAGTAGGTGTAAGCTTAGAACCCAGTCCCCAATCACGTTAAGCTTTCCCTCAACTACATATATTTGTTAATCAAATGTCTAAGCTTAATTCTAAGTAAATTTCAACATAAAATAAATTATCAGCAAAGGCTTGAAATAAGTGGTGAGACAAGGACAATGACTGACACCAAACTTACTTTGACCTCCACTCTTTGAAATCCATAGGAAATTGTGACCGATGCAATATTCTGCTCAATTTTAGAATCTGAGTTTAAAAAACAATGGTAAATCGGTATAAACTTAAATTCCATTGTGAATTAACAAGTCATTTCCTCATTTAGTAGTCACCATATGTCAATTTACAATGTGTAAAGCAATATGTTGAAAATGACCTGCACTAAATTAAAATGACCTGTACCAACGAATTGGGGCAGAACATTTTGACCTGCACCGGTCAAAAAAAATATTTTGAGCTTTGATTATTAGTTTTTTCAGTAAATAATAGATTTACGTTTAGAAATAATTTTAAATCTTCATCCATGCATACCTCTCATTTTAAATACTTTCATTGGTTGCGTTATGGGACAAAGATGGGTGAGGTGAAGGGGCTGGGAGTTAATAGTAAAAAGAATGGAAATGTTAATTAAACACATACACATTCCTACTCTGGTAAATGGTAAAAGAGAGTGAAGGATATACATGCATCAACTAGAAAAGATGTTATCCCCAGTGGTCCTACCCACTCCAATTTGTTTGGCACTTTATTTAATAACTCTTGAATGAATGGGTGAATGAACTGTTCACTCCACAAATATGACAAGTTACATAGGTACTAAATTAAAAGTGATATTGCTGTTGTGTTTATATAGTTTTTAATAGGATAGAACATTATTAAATGAAATATTAATATCAACAGTATAGTGGTAAGAAAAATATTGTTGAAGGGAGATGGTAGAAGTGTAAACATATATGTAAAAATCCCCCCGGGGATTATATTTAAATTGCTTTACAGTAAACTTATTTATCCCGGTTTTATCTTTTATCACTAAAGATAAGATGTAGAATCGCATCCATTTATGTCAGATATAGGGAAAAGGATGCTGGAAATTAATATTTTTTACATATGTACCGTACGTGGAGAGTGTATTACCACTAAATCACCCACAGAGTGGTGATTCCACCCGTGCAATAATTACAAATTTGTTGCAAAACATAAACATCACAAGCAAAGTTTCAACCAATGGACCTTCGGGTTAAAGCGAATGAAACTTTGTAAATGACGAAAGTACTCGGACTTGAATCGGTTTCTGTTTGGTTAGAAAGTGAGCCAATAACAGGACTAAAGTTTTATACATACTAATAGGGCACGCCTTCTTTCACACATATGAGTCAATCGGACACAGAGGTGTGTATGCAATAGGTGCAACCCAGAAGACGTGTGTATCCAATCGGCAATAGAGCTGTGTATCCAATAGGGGACACACAGGGTGCAACCCGGAACAGAGTTGTGTATCCAACCGAGAACAGGGGTGTGTATTCAATGGGGGACACAAAGGCGCAACCTGGAACAGAGTGTGTCCAATCGGGGGCGCACAAGGTGCAATCCGGAAGAGATGTATGTATCAAACAGGGATGTTGAAATTTATTTAGAATTAAGTTTAGACATTTGATTAACAGATATATGCAGTTCAGGGAAACCTTAACATCATTAGGGACTGGGTTCTACACTTACACCGATTTTTGGTTTCAAGTCCATCTGTGGCTTGGGCCCGGAACAGACGTCGCACTGCAGTCGCGTCAAATTTAATTTTATGTCAATAATTGAATTCCACACGCCTGTAATGCGACATCTGTTCTTCAGATGAACTCTTTGTTTGAGTCCAAAGAATATATTTATGTATTGGTATTTATGGAGACTTTCAGCATTCATGGCGGACAGTTTTCACCATCGTTTGATGCTCTGTAATCTTTTTATGTTAATTTTATCAACAATGTGTATATCATGACGTGTAGTACAGACAACGTCCTTTCCAAAAATATTAAAGCCTAGGAGGTGAGATTTACTAGTTCCTCCCTGGGAAGAATGAAATATTGCAACTACTGTAAGAAACGCATTCGATAAACAAAGACACACAGTGTACACTTAGTTTTCGTAGGTGCGACATTGATAGATAATCTTAATGACGGATTATCTGTGAATTAATTGGTAGGTGTGGCATTGATAGATATTCTTAATGACAGATTATCTGTGAATTAATTGGTAGGTGTGGCATTGATAGATATTCTTAATGACAGATTATCTGTGAATTAATTGGTAGGTGTGACATTGATAGATATTCTTAATGACGGATTATATGTGAATTAATTGATAGATATTCTTAATGACGGATTATCTGTGAATTAATTGGTAGGTGTGACATTGATAGATAATCTTAATGACGGATTATCTGTGAATTAATTGGTAGGTGTGGCATTGATAGATATTCTTAATGACGGATTATCTGTGAATTAATTGGTAGGTGTGACATTGATAGATATTCTTAATGACGGATTATCTGTGAATTAATTGGTAGGTGTGGCATTGATAGATATTCTTAATGACAGATTATCTGTGAATTAATTGGTAGGTGTGACATTGATAGATATTCTTAATGACGGATTATATGTGAATTAATTGATAGATATTCTTAATGACGGATTATCTGTGAATTAATTGGTAGGTGTGACATTGATAGATAATCTTAATGACGGATTATCTGTGAATTAATTGGTAGGTGTGGCATTGATAGATATTCTTAATGACGGATTATCTGTGAATTAATTGATAGATATTCTTAATGACGGATTATCTGTGAATTAATTGGTAGATATTCTTAATGACGGATTATCTGTGCATTAATTGGTAGGTGTGACATTGATAGATAATTTTAATTTCGGATTATCTGTGAATTAATTGGTAGGTGCGACATTGATAGATAATCTTAATGACGGATTATCTGTGAATTAATTGGTAGGTGTGGCATTGATAGCTATTCTTAATGACGGATTATCTGTGAATTAATTGGTAGGTGTGACATTGATAGATAATCTTAATGACGGATTATCTGTGAATTAATTAGTAGGTGTGACATTGATAGATGTTCTTAATGACGGATTATCTGTGACATTGATAGATATTCTTAATGACGGATTATCTGTGAATTAATTGCTTCTAAATGGATTGCCAAAACAAGCCATGTTTCATTTTGTTACTTTAAATCCACGAAAACAAAAGACAGTTCCGAGAGCTGTGTGCTGTTTTAGTTTATTAAAAATAACAAAAGGAAACCTGACTTTATTTTCTACTGATGTCATAGGTGTTTCCTCCGCAATTAATTGTTTCTCAACTGGCGCCCTCGCTCATTTAATAATTTCAAGGGAGATAATTCTCAACTGG
Organism: Pictodentalium vernedei; assembly: GCA_031216915.1. NCBI lineage: Eukaryota > Metazoa > Mollusca > Scaphopoda > Dentaliida > Dentaliidae > Pictodentalium > Pictodentalium vernedei. Next base: position 7,833,947 of record CM062297.1, read on the forward strand.
CGCCCTCGCTCATTTAATAATTTCAAGGGAGATAATTCTCAACTGGCGCCCTCGCTCATTTAATAATTTCAAGGGAGATAATTTTCAACTGGCGCCCTCGCTCATTTAATAATTTCAAGTGAGATAATTCTCAACTGGCGCCCTCGGTCATTTAATAATTTCAAGGGAGATAATTCTCAACTGGCGTCCTCGCTCATTTAATAATTTCAAGGGAGATAATTCTCAACTGGCGCCCTCGCTCATTTAATAATTTCAAGGGAAATAATTCTCAACTGACGCCCTCGCTCATTTAATAATTTCAAGGGAGATAATTTTATCGAAAATCGATTTTCTTGACGAAAAGTTCAGGGATGCATTGTTATATTATGACGCAACGTACGTTTTATTCGAGTTTAGCGGATCGTTTATACGTATGCTGTTGTTTTCCAACAAAGGCGTGGGTTCAACACTGTTGGCGTGAACTGAATTTATTCACCATGGAATTATTAATTCTTTCCATGTATTATGTTGTCATAACTACCAAACCATGACAACATCAACCAAGAAGAATATATTCTTTATGTCGGGGGAAACTAGATGACGTCCTATAGAAATACTTCATGCAGAATTAAAATCGTATTACAAAGACACATGCATTTATATAAAAATAAATAACACACAAAACAAACCTCAAGTTCTTATTCATTGAGTCTTATTTGTTAACCTGTCTATGATAATAAAGTAAATATTCTCGGCTGTCTGGTTTATCATAATACACATAATTTGAAGTCCCAAATGACATTGCCGTTCTGAATGTGATTGTATGGACTGGTAGGAAAGTCTTATTGAGCAAAAATAAAATGTAAATTGACATAAGAGTTTTAGTTATCTCACTTCTTCGATTTGTACCGCCATGAAGGCGCCAGAAGTTCTCCGAAAAGGGGTGGAGCGGAAAGGGCATGCGCTCTCATACGCAGAGGCTAAGGTATTCCCATGACAAACACACAACCCGGCCCAAAGTATTGTGAAAACCCATCATATCTACTTTTGTTGTGTTGGTACAGAATAATCTGTTCAATTGAGTAACTGTTTTTCTCTACTGAACATAATTCTTCCATATTTATCGCAATGAGTGTGAATGCACTGTACCTCACCCCTGAACTTTAGATGTACAGTGACGTGCTTTAACTGTATACCTGGGTCCGAAGAGGTGGTGGGGTGGTGGTAGAAGTGAGGATGGTGACTCACCCGGCAGCCATAGTGTTATCACCAAATGTTAAAGCAAGTTCGAACAGTCGACCATTGACCTTTGTATCTCAAATACGTTAATAAATGAGGCACCGCACTCCCTAGATGACCAATTATCAAAAGCAATGTTTGTGTGTTTTTCAAATGACACAATCATTTTTAGAGGAATTTGGAATGTTGGTTTCTTATCCCGCGCTGGGATTCGAACCTTCCTGCAACACCGCCTGAAAATCAGCGGTCCAGCACCTAAACCACTAGACGATTGTACACCGTCAAAAAACGATGGCTAGAATCTAGCTTTTTAGATGAAGTCCTCATGATTACTTGGTTCATCTTCCTTTCCGCAGCAGCATGGACGTGTGGAACGAGCCACCATACTCACTAGATCAGCAATTATCAAAAACTATGTGTGTGCATGTGTGTTTGTGTGTGTGTAGGGGGGGGAGGGGGGTCATTTGAATTCGTCCTTATTTCAGAGTGTGAAAGCCGCCATTGTTCTGTGTTCAAATGTCGTTTCAGCCCTCGCGGAGCCCTAGAGGAGAATAGATTAATATCTTGGATTCATATTGAGTCTAACTTCCAATTATCAAAACGATTCTGCTGGTTATTCCAAGATAATAACATTTATCAAGGCTTAATTGTTTCAAGCTCAGCCCCCCCCCCCCCTCCCCCAACCCCCACCCCCTGTGGAACCTATTGACATCGCCATATCCAATTTTCAGGAAATGATCTTCTCTGTTCACAAATTATGTATATATACAGTTTAGGCTTTTCAAAAGCCGCCAGGTCGCTGGCAGCCCAAAATGTAAAAATCATATTAGGTTCAATGTTGAAGTAGGGATTCCAGGTAGTGCCCTATTGCGCAACCAATGATATTTTAATTCAACACCTCCTGAGAGTACTTCACGCCAAGTGACAAATATTTGTCCCGAGCAATTTTGGAATATAGGTGTTTAAGGTCTTTTTGCCTCTGGGGTGCCCACATTGGCATAGACTGTGTTTCTCTCATTTCAAATGGGTCAAGTGCATGTGTGTTACCGAATAACAATGTTTACAAAATATAGATCAAATTGGTCATGCCTACTCAAAAATACCCCTCCCAGGCAAACCCCAAATACTAATCCGCGAACTTCGCTTGAAGAAATCTGAATCCAATCTACGTATATATACAAAAATATGGATGCTTTTAAGGCAGTGTTTTGTGAGAAGACAAGTCTTTAAAAAAGTTTTTACAATACTCACCCCTTAACTTTTGAGAGCCCCTCGGTAACCCTAGATTTAACCGCAGCCTGAAATACATCTCTCAATCATCCAAGTCAACATTACAGCCAGACGTATTATATATATGAATATTACAGCTAGACGCATTATATATATGGATATTACAGCTAGACGTATTATATATATGAATATTACAGCTAGACGTATTATATATATGAATATTACAGCTAGACGCATTATATATATGCATATTACAGCTAGACGTGTTATATATATGAATATTACAGCTAGACGTATTATCTATATGAATATTACAGCTAGACGTATTATATATCCTGAATATTACAGCTAGACGTATTATATATATGAATATTACAGCAAGACGTATTATATATATGAATATTACAACTAGGCGTATTATGTATATACATATTACAGCAAGACGTATTATATATATAAATATTACATCTAGACGTATTATACACATACATATTACAGCTAGACGTATTATATATATATTATTATATATATATAAATATTACAGCTAGACATATTATATATATGAATATTACAGCTAGACGTATTATATATATGAATATTACAGCTAGACGTATTATATATACGAACGGTTTAACTGTGTTTGTGTATAAACTGATAAAACTATCTTACCGGGAGGGAACTTCACTAGTGGCTCCTGTTACTAAACTAGTACCCCCGGTCGACTTTCGTCACTTACTCTATCCGATAAAGGGCCGAATACGTAATCTTCTCGCTGTTTTTGTTATTATCACATATTATACATTACTGTCTCGACCAGAGGAGTCATTGTCACATGTTCTCCTTTATTGACTCGACCACCGGACTCATTGTCACATGTTCTCCTTTATTGACTCGACCACAGGACTCATTGTCACATGTTATCCTTTATTGACTCGACCACTGGACTCATTGTTACATGTTGTCCTTTATCGACTCGACCACCGGACTCATTGTCACATGTTCTCCTTTATTGACTTGACCACTGGACTCACTGTCACATGTTCACCTCTTTTGACTCGACCATCGGACTCATTGGCACATGTTCTCCTTTATCGACTCGACCACCAGACTCAGTGTCACATGTTCTCCTTATTGACTCGACCATCGGACTCATTGTCACATGTTCTCCTTTATTGACTCGACCACCGGACTCATTGACGCATGTTCTTCGACAACAGGACTCATTGTTACATGTTGTCCTTTATCGACTCGACTACCGGACTCATTATCACATGTTCTCCTTTATTGACTCGACCACTGGACTCATTGTCACATTTTTTTCCTTTTTATTGACTCGCCCACCGGACTCATTATCACATGTTCTCCTTTATTGACTCGACCACCGGACTCATTATCACATGTTCTCCTTTATTGACTCGACCACCGGACTCATTATCACATGTTCTCCTTTATTGACTCGACCATTGGACTCATTTTTACATGTTCTCCTTTATTGACTCGACCACTGGACTCATTTTTACATGTTCTACTTTATTGACTCGACCATTGGACTCATTTTTACATGTTCTCCTTTATTGACTCGACCACTGGACTCATTTTTACATGTTCTCCTTTATTTACTCGACCACCGCACTCATTGTCACCTTCTCTTTTATTGACTCGACCACCGTACTCATTGTCACATGTTCTCCTTTATTGACTCGACCACGGGACTCATTGTTACATAATGACCTTTATTGACTCGACCACCGGACTCATTGTCACATGTTGTTCTTTATTGCTTTATTGACTCGACCACTGGACTCATTGTCACATGTTCTCTTTTACTGACTCGACCACTGGACACATTGTCACATGTTCTCCTTTATTGACTCGACCACCGGACTCACTGTCACATGTTCTCCTTTATTGACATGACCACCGGATTCATTGCCACATGTTCTCCTTTATTGACTCGACCACCGGACTCATTGTCATATGTTGTTCTTTATTGCTTTATTGACTCGACCACCGGACTCATTGTCACATGTTCTCTTTTACTGACTCGACCACCGGACCCATTGCCACATATTCTCCTTTATTGACTCAACCACCGGACTCATTGTCACATGTTCTCATTTATTGACTCGACCACAGGACTCATTATCACGTTCTCCTTTATTGACTCGACCACCGGACTCATTGTCACATGTTCTCATTTATTGACTCGACCACAGGACTCATTGTCACATATTCTCCTTTATTGACTCAACCACCGAACTCATTATCACATGTTCTCCTTTATTGACTCGACCACCAGACTCATAGTCACGTGTTCTTCACCGGACTAGTCAATAAGGGTTAAAATGTATAATGAGAACACAGTAGAGATTAGATGAAGTTTATTCATTCATTACATTATTTTATATTGTTTTTATGACACGACAAGTTTGACAACTGATCCCCAAGAACCCCTAAGATGATCCAAGGTAAGTTAGGTTGAACACGATGGAGATACTTATAGATAAGAATTTTTGAGGTGAGTGTTTTGTACAAACTTTTCCAAGTTATAGAGAGTTTCATCTAATTTACTGTTATATATGTTCTCAACACATAAAAACCGAAACGAAACTGAGTTTTTTCCCCTGAAACCGAACTTAGCACTGTTGTGGGAGGGGTGGAAGGATGGGTGGGGGAATTGGAGGGGGTTTTGTCCCTAATACTTCTGCAGACACACTTCTTTATTCCAGTTGTGTTAAAAGTCGTATTTGTACTATAAATTAGTATTCGGGGGACGGCTAGTTTTTGTTTGGAGAGGAGATGTGGATCGTTCGCCTCGACATGAGTTATGTACGGATGTTGTCATGTGGTGTCCCAATGGCTCTCTATTCTTGCACTTGAAAAGTGCAACAATTTTAAAAACAGCAATGACTGTTCAGCCTGTTGTAATCTCTAGAAGCATAAATAAAATAACGAAACAGAATTTAATAAAATTGTGCTGCTAATTAACAAGTGTTATTTATACCCAGTAACTCGGATAAATAACACCCTTGCCGTTTGTTTCTTCTCAAAGTATCCCATTAGATTCTGTATGGGGAGAGGAGAAGGAGGGGGCCAAAAATCATTGGAAATATTACGCTTTCCCTCTGGTACGAAAGTGAGCTTTGCCAATTATCACTAAGCGTTTACGACTGTTGGAATTCCTGATTGACACAGGCGATATAATATTAAAGTGAAGTAGTTAAATATTTATACATGAAAATTGTTTGCACCAGTGTTGTTACGCCCACTTTTGAAGTAACTGATCACTTTTGTAGTAACTCACCACTTTTGAAGTAAAAATTGAACACTTTTGAAGTAGCTCACCACTTTTGAAGTAACTGTCGCCCATTTTGTAAGTAAAATGAGGCGTCCACTTTTGTAGTAACCATCGCTTACTTTTGAAGTAAAAAACAAGGTCACTACTTTTGAAGTAATATTTGACCACTTTTGAAGTAAAAAGATTTCCGCTGTGCAGTAAGGCGTACTGCACGTCGATGGTGCGCATGTCTTCAACCAATCTAACCCTGCCTGTGCTGCAGTGCAGAGTTACGACGTTGGGGAGCTGGCAGCTGCTCGTCGTTGCTCGGTGGTTCCCTCCGGGTACTCCGGCTTTCTCCACCCGTAAAACTGTCACGATTAGCCATTATGCATAAGTATCTGACCTTAAAACACCAATAAATCAATAAACTAGAGAATAGTAATTTGTTGGACAAATTACGGGCTTTCCCAACTTTCCAATGTGAAAATGCAGACTACATTTTGCAAAGCAAAGTGTTTGAAATTAACCATTTCCAAAATGATAGACAAAAAACATCCAAAGTTGGCTAATTTTGGCATTCTCTCACGGTTCTCTTATTAACGCCCTCATTTTGCTTGGGGGTTAAATGTTGAGATTAAAAAGTAAACAGTAACTTTCTTCTGCCATCATTGTTGCATCTATCCATACCGAAATAATTGCTACAACAACCTTGCAATTAGAGGAAAAGAGTACAGATGTTTGCAAAATTCACTGAAAATCAATTTTGTTTCTGACAGTACTATTCTTACATAGCCAAAGCTTATGATGTGTTTAGCCCCAAAGCATAACTTACAGCAGAGGCTTTGTTCATTAGGCATCTCTACCTATAGCAAAACAAAGTGTTTAGAATTAACCCTTTCCAAAATGACAGGACGATGTAACCACACTTAGCTAATTTTGGTATTTTCGTATGGTACTCTTACCCTCATTTGCTTGAGGGTTAAAGATGAGATAAAAACGAAACAGTAACATTCTTCTGCAAGCATTGTTGCATCTATGCATACAAAAATAATTGTTACAACAACCTCGCGATTATGAGAAATTTGCCCTTGAAGTTAGTAAATCTTGAAGATAAAATAATATATTCATATCATTTGTGGCCATTGGGGGTTAATTTTGAAATATGTGTCTGGAGATTTTAGTGTATAATATAAACGAAATCGCCCAGAAGATAGCTTCGGGAGCGAAACCTCTGTCTCCTTCAACGAAACCGTATTCCAGGATCTGCGTGAACTTGCGGGGCAGGTGAAATCTATGGCTGATGTGATTAGTACTCTTCCAAATAAAAATGATGTCCGTGATATCATTAACCCTCTTATCAAAGAGCAACTATGTAATCTAAAAGAAGAAATTAAAAATAATTTTAACGAAAAGATCCAATCTCTGGAAAATAAGATAGAAGAAAGTTTGATGGAAAATTCTCTCCTTAGAGACGAAGTTGAAAACTACAAAACAGAAAATCTTGAACTGAAGCATGATTAAATAAATTAAAATCTGATTCTAAACAAATACAACAAACTTTAAACAGAAATGAACAATATTGTAGGAAAATTAATATAAAAATTCTGGACTTGGAGGAAAAAGAAAATGAGAACGTCACGGAAGAAATATGTGGTATTTTCAACAATAGCGGAACTGATTTAACCATCACACCGAGTGACATCCTGGCAGCCCACCGTTTGCCATCCCGAAACGCCAGTGGCCCTCGACCCTGCATAGTAAAATTTTTGAGATCTGAAACCAGAGATAAGGTTATGAGGAACAAAAATAATTGTCAATATACTAGCAAAGACAGAGTGAAGAAAAAACTTAAAATAAAAGACGACATCACTAAAGCCAATGAAGAACTCATGACCACCCTATTCCGACATGCTAAAGTAGACTTTGCCTACCATAGAAATGGATACATCTGGGGAAAACTTCGCTCAGGTTGTCGCCTGAAATTTGATATTTTCGAAGATATTGACTCTATTATCCATGATGCAGAAACCAAGAACAATTAACAAAACAGCCATATACAACTGTTATTGTTCAATGTTAAAAAGACCCCTTCCTACACTCTAAAATCGGTTGGGTTAAAAATCAACCCAAATCGACTGGGTTGAGTGAATATGAACCCAAATTGGGTTCATATTCACTCAACCCAGTCGATTTGGGTTGATTTTTAACCCAACCGATTTAGAGTGTATACATTCCTCTCCTTTCCAATCAAACTGACAAACTTGCATGTCATCGGAGTGAGCTTCATGAGCTTGATCCAATGCCATCTGTGTTTGCCGATTTAAGTGGTCAGGCATAAATGCTGTTCGGATTCTTTGTCTTCTTCACTTCCATTGACATTTGTGATTTACATCATCTAAACTCAAGTGAACAGCATTTCTTCAAAGTGAGCTCCATCGGCTCGCCCAAAGCTATCCATATTCTGAGTGGTCGAACTGTCAGATACAACTGTTATCTAATGCCGGATATAATTGTCACTATTCAATGTGAAATAGCTCCCCCCCCCCCCCCCTTCCCCACCTTACACTTCAGTTTCGAACAGCTGGATGTAACTGTGTCATTTGATGCCTTAACATTCATATATAAGCTGTTCAAAACTGTCAGATAAAATTGTTTGTTTTTTTTTTAATGTGAAATATACCCCCTTCCCAACCATTTCTTTCTTTTACCATTCAACCCCCTTTACATTTGCGATTCGCATCACCCAGCGCCCGCCACATTTGCGATTCACTTCACCTAAACTCAATTAACAGCATGCCTTCAAAGTGAGCTGGACCGGCTCTCCCAATGCATCCATATAGTCGAACAGGCAGATATAACTGTTATCAGATGTAATTGTCACTATTTAAAGCGAAATATACACGACCCCCCCCCCCCCCTCCCCACCCCGTCTTGCACTTCAGTTTCGAACTGCTAGATGTAACTGTGTTATTCGATGCCTTAAAATATTCATGCATAAGCTGTTCAAAACTGTCAGGTACAATTATTTTTATTCAATATACACCCCCTCCCCCTTATATTACCTTCTCTTACCACCCCCACCCCCCACCCCCCGTCGTCACATTTGCATCATCTAACTCATGTAACAGCACCTCTTCGAAATAAGCTCCACCGGCTAGCCCAAAGTGATTTATATTCTGAGTTGTTGACCTGTCAGATGTAACTGTTTTCTGATGCAGGATGTAATTTTCATTATTCAATGTGATATACACACCTCCCCCCCCCCCCCCCTTCCCCCCTCATTACTATGTTCGAACTCCTAGATGTAACTGTTATTCGACGCCTTAACATTCATATTTATGCTGTTCAAATTGTCAGCGACAATTGGTTATTTTACTTATGTAAGAAATGTATTCCCCCTTACTTTTTATTCCCTTACCATTCAAGCTGACAAACTTACATGTCATCGAAGTGAGTTCCAAGAGCTTGCTTCAATGCCCTCTATATTTGTTGGTCTAAACGGTAAGACATTACCGATATTCACGGTCGAAAGACCCGCCCCTTTATATCTGTTTGTTTCCACCTCCCATAACATTTGCGTTTCCCATGAACTCATTTAATTACAAATCCACGAGCTCGTCCAAAGTCATCAGTATTTTGAGTGTTTGAACTGTCAGTTATAACTGTTATCTGAGCTCAATATAATATCCATTATCCAATATGAAATAGACCCTTTCCCGCACGCGCCTGTCTTTGAAGTGTCATATATATAGACAAAACTACATGTATGTTTCAATGGGTCGTTTTGTATTCAATGAGTCAGATGTGCGTAGGAAGAAAACGTCTCGACCTTCGGTCTCGACGTTTTCTTCCTACGCACATCTGACTCATTGAATACAAAACGACTCATTGAAACATACATGTGGTTTTGTATTTATTACATGACCCAAGCACCTACTGACCTAATTTTCTTTTCTATCAACGGTGGTAAATGCCATGCACTTTATGCAGTCGCATTGCATAAAAAAAGTCCCGGTTGGAACAGGTTGGTGTGCGATACGGAATTCCGTATTGCACGCCGTATTGCATAAGAGAAACCTCATGGGCATGTAATAAAACTGCATATATTTGCGTTTCCCATTAACTCATTTAATTGCAAATCCACGAGCTCGCCCAAAGTCATCAGTATTTTGGTGTTTGAACTGTCAGTTATAACTGTTATCTGAGATCAATATAATAACCATTATCCAATATGAAATAGACCCCTTCCCGCACGCGCCTGTCTTTGAAGTGTCATATATAACTGCAATTTGATGTCTAGGCATCCGCACAGGTGTTGGCAAAAACAATCAACGCCTGTGCGGATGTTTGGGCAGCACGTTGTGGATATTGATTGGTCTACTCCACACATTCACACACCAGTCATTCCAGTTAATGAAACTGTACGCATCTTGACCCCCCCCCCCCCCCCCCCCCCGCGTCTCGTGCTCAAAGGGTTAATTATGGATCGAATGTGACATCCAAACTAATTCGAATTGACTAGTACTGTTGTCAATATAGGTATTTGACTATCTTTGAACTGCTGAACCCGATTGAACAAATTTATTATTGCTACTAATCCATAACTCAATTGCATACTCTGATGGTTATATTCTCCTCTGTATGATATTCCATATATCCGTTTGCAGCTACGTAATGCTGTGTCCAATCATATTCGCCAACATCGTTTCAGACTGCTCCCAGGCTAATACAGAACTTCTTCCCAAACAATGCTTTTATTCTCCTCATTGCACCTAATTCTTCGATCAACTTCAACATCTTCCTCATTATTTGTGCGATTATCTTTAGAATGTCAAAAACAAATTGAACCTTCCTTTGTTGAGGCGGGATTCTTAGGTATCCAGAAATTATACTATGGCGGGTAGCATTTGCATGGACGAGCTCCGAAATAATGCAGACTATGATTTTGTAGATCTATATAATAGTTTAAATGGTGCAAATGATGTAAGCAATTTCCCAATTGAAAATATCACTGGCACATGTACTTGTTACTCACCTGAGCAATTCCGCTCCAAATCCCATCAAGCTGACAGATCATTCTCCCTGTTTCACATAAACTGTCAGAGTCTGAGTGCTAAGTGGGACTCTTTAATTGAATTATTAAGTAATATGCAAACGGCTGACAACACATTTGATATTATTGGACTCAGTGAAGTATTCAAAATTCCGTCCAACATGAATTACAACCTTGAAGGTTACAGTCCACTTATAAAACACAGACGCCCAGACGACGACGGACGCGGCGGGGTGGGATTTTAGGTCAAACTAGGTATTCAGTTTCAAATTCGGCATGATCTGTCTGTCTTCATACCTCATGTAATAGAAACCCTGATCACAGAAGTAAAACTCTGTAATAAAACAAAAATCATAGGCGTTATTTACAGTCCAAATACTCAACCTAAAGCGGACATAGATCTCTTCCTGGTAAAATTAAATGAAATAAATGATAAACTAAATCAAGAAAACAAAACCTCGTACATAATGGGTGATTTTAATATTGATCTTTTAAAGGTGGACTCTCACGCCAAAACAGAAGCCTATATCAATTTAATGTTTTTGCAGGGTTTTCTACCACATATAACCAAACCAACACGTGTAACGCCCTTTTCGGCCACATTAATTGACCACAGTTTCACCAATAATGTCTCCGCTTTTACGTCGTCCGGAATAATCATCACAGATGTTTCAGACCATTTCGGCACATTTTATATTGAAAATAATCAAAGTAAGGCCCCGAGGCAAACATCTATACTTAAACGTAAAATAAATGATGAGTCTATTGTATACTTCCTAAGCTTACTAGAACAGAGTGATTTGGAATCTGTACTTGAAATAAATTGTCCAAATTCATCTTATGAAAAATTTATCGACATTTACTCAAACGCTTTCTTTTGAGTTAGCATTTCCACTTTCTGAAGTGCATCTGAACAAACAGTTTATCAAGCGTCAACCATGGATGACTAAAGGCCTCATAATTTCTTCAAATAACAAAACCAAATTTTACAATAAAAAATTACAAAATCCAAATCAAAAGAACATAGCCAATTATAAAAATTATTGCAAAATTTTTAATAGGATTAAAAAACAAGGTAAAGCTATGTACTTTAAAAACATTTTAATAGAAAATCAAAACGATCCACGGAAAACTTGGAAAATACTAAATGAAGCCATAAAGAAACAAACAACGGAAGCTAAATTTCCGTCTTCTCTTGTCCGCGATAATATCGAAATTAAAGATCCACAGGAAACTGCACAAAAATTCAACAACCTCTTTGTAAATATAGGAAACATTACACGATCCAAAATACCTCATGTATCAAAGACATATAATGAATTTATGAATAACAATCACCCAAATAATTTTTATATTAGCCCCACTACCCATCTAGAAGTCAGTAGTGTCATCACCGCAATGAAATCAAAAACTAGCAAAGACTACAACAACTTCACATCACAAGTACTGAAGCACAGTACTGATTTAGTTGCGAGACCACTCGCGCATATTATCAACATTTCATTCGAGCAAGGTGTTGTACCAGACAGTATGAAAATTGCACGAGTAATACCGATATTCAAAACAGGTGACGATATAAATTTTAACAATTATAGACCTTTAAGCATACTGCCCGTCTTTTCTAAGGTCATGGAAAAAATAATGTATAACAGGCTGACAAATTTCTTAAACACTTTTAATATCCTAAATCCGCTTCAATACGGTTTCGGAAAAAATCACTCCACAATACATCCTGTAATGCATCTTTTGAAACACATAGCAGTTGAAAATAACAAAGCGAGTAAGGATATCACCATGGCAATCTTTCTTGATATTTCAAAAGCTTTCGACTCGATAAACCACGATATTTTGATACGAAAACTTGAATATTATGGTATTAGAGGTATTGGAAATAAATGGTTCTAAAGTTATCTTTCTAATCGAACACAGTATGTTACGTATAATACAGAACAATCAACCTCTTCACATACTTCGTGTGGTGTGCCTCAGGGTTCCATTCTCGGTCCAATATTGTTTTTAATATATATTAATGATATCCGGTCTGCTACTACAATTAATCTTTTGTCCTTTGCAGATGATACAACTGCATACGCATCGTACGCTGACGTAAACCGTCTAACATCATATGTAAACAAAGAACTTGAAAAGATATCCGATTGGTGTTCAGCGAACCAGCTGCTCCTAAATTCCCCAAAAACAAAGTATATTTTAATCAATCCTAGTTGTGGAAAAAAACTATTTCTTAATCGACCCATTGTCATAAACAACGTAAAATTAAATAGAGTAGGAACACATGAATGTGACAGATATACTAAATTCTTGGGTCTTAACATAGACGATCGTCTCTCCTTTAAGTCCCGTATTTCCCAACTATGCTCAAAGATAGCTTGTGCTAATTACGCCTTAAATAAGGTCAAGACACAATTACCCCACAGTTCAATGAAAATGCTTTATTACTCCCTAATTCACAGTCACCTCGTTTATGGTATACAGGCCTGGGGCAGTTCAAAAGCAGTTACAAAACTCTTCTTGATGCAAAAACGGTCCATTAGAATCATCAATAACAGCCGTCACAACTCCCATACGGACCCCCTCTTCCTGGAAGACAAAATATTAAAAGTAACAGACTTATTCAGAATACATGCACTACTTTTCCTGTTTGATTGGCAGAACGGGCGCCTTCCCCAGTCCCTTGATTCATTATTCTCCACTAATAACCAACGTCGTCAAACCAGAAACACAGCTGCCTTACTGCAGCTCAGAAGTAGAACCAAGTCTTTAGATCACCTACCAGAATTTTATTTTCCGAAACTTTGGAACAAGTTGGAACCAGGTCTGCGTAACATGCAAAACCGAACTACGTTTAAAAAAGCTATCGTTGCGAAAATATTCAGTACTTACTCGAGCCATGTTGAGTGCAATAACCCATAATGTCCGGAGTGCAGCTCCTGACTGTCCTATTCATATACGTTTAAATACACGGATAGTTTATGCATGCGTATGTATGTATATCCATATAAGTGTATGTCAGTGTATTTGTGTGTGTGTTCTATCTTCCTACATCACGCGGTAGATGTCTGTTTCGGCCAGCTCGTCGCGAAACAACTCTTCTCTCGCCATGTCTCTCAGCTTCATTCCCTTCACAATTTTTTTTTTTTTTTTTTGCTTGTTTTTCCAACACATCGGGGAAAGAGTTTTCTCGAAAACGGTCTTTAAGATTTTTTTCAAACTTTGCACGATCAATGACGGCCATGAGTTCTAATAAATAAAACCATCAGTATTTGGGGGAAAATGTTTCTTGATGGGCAAAAACGCCCAAAAATGCCCAAAGCTTCGTAGGCCAATATCTCATGAAAGAAAAAAGCTATCGACTTAATTTTTTGACAGACTTGTCAGAATTACTCTTGTCTAAAACAAATATAATCGGTATTTTTTCCATTTTTTATGTTTTCTGCCAAAATTTTTCACAAAACGGAAAGTTATCTCAAAAATCGGCCATTTTGGATTGAAATATCGAGATTTAAATATAACGAGCCCTCTAAAAGGGTTCCAAATTGAAGGAAGTAATACCGCTTTATAAAAAAAATCGAAAGAATTTCGTTTCGATTTTTCGGTAATCCAAAATGGCGGCCGAAAAATCGAATTTTCATTTTCGGTTATTTATGTGTTTCAGGCCATTTGGAGACGAAAAAAAAAATTTTTTTGCACCAGAAAAATTTTCGGTTTGGACTTAAAAATTTTCGACCAAAAGTCGGAATTTTTTGTTTCCACCGGGCTACTTTGCCGTCACAGTACTCAACAAGTGGGACGATTTGAAAGCTTCTAAGGGTAGAAATGTTGAAGTCACAGTGTACATGAACAGTTATCATCTTTTGGAAATGGAGTTGTTCTTAATTTGGCTTCCGCTAGCAGTCAAACATGGCTTCGGGACACTGTGACCAAAAATTGAAAAAAAATTTCTTGTTTTTTTTTTACTTTATTATGTCTAGATTCATTATTTCTCATAAATAAAAACTATCAATGACGGCCATGAGTCCTAATAAATAAAACCATCAGTATTTGGGGAAAAATGTTTCTTGGTGGGCAAAAACGCCCAAAGCTTCGTAGGCCAATATCTCATGAAAGAAAAAAGCTATCGACTTAATTTTTCGACAGACTTGTCAGAATTACTCTTGTCTAAAACAAATATAATCGGTATTTTTTTCCATTTTTTATGTTTTCTGCCAAAATTTTTCACAAAACGGAAAGTTATCTCGAAAATCGGCCATTTTGGATTGAAATATCGAGATTTAAATATAATGAGCCCTCTAAAAGAATTCCAAATTGAAGGCAGTAATACCGCTTTATAAAAAAAATCGAAAGAATTTCGTTTCGATTTTTCGTCAATGCAAAATGGCGGCCAAAAAATCGAAATTTTTTTTGTTTCGTTTTTTATGCGTTTTGTTCAATTTTGAGACGAAAAAACATTTTTTTTTTACACTGAAAATTTTCGGTCCGGTTCGGACTTCCGAAATTTTCGACCAAAATTCGGAAATTTTTGTTTTTGTTTTTTATGTGTTTTGTTCAATTTTGAGACGAAAAAAATTTTTTTTTTTTTTTTACACTACACCACCAAAAAACGAAAATTGGTCTTCAGACTGGTACTTTGACCTAATTATACTGTACTACCGGAGTGGGTTAAAAGCGGTGATGATTGCGAATGTGTAGCGCATATATAGGTAAAAAGATTCCCCATAGTTTGGAAGCACAATTTTGTTGCGTTTGCCTTCGGGCGGTCGCCAAAAGTACACTCTCGGCCTCTCAACGGTCCGTACACCCTCTTTTTGGCATGAGAATACTCGGCGTTCTTGACTCGTATAAGGCTTCCGTGATTCAAATGGCAACATTCACGGTCTCCTTTAACCTTCCCCCACCCCATGGGAATAAGGTTTTATTTCACTTGGCTTCTGATGGCTGGAGAACTACCACTCCGGTTCGGACTTTTCGACCAAAATCCGGAAATGTTTGTCTTTATTTTTTATGTGTTTTGTTCAATTTTGAGACGAAAAAAATTTTTTTTTTTTTTTTTTACACTACACCAAAAAAACGAAAAATCGGTCTTCAGACTGGTACTTTGACCTAATTATACTGTACTACCGGAGTGGGTTAAAAGCGGCGGTGATTGAGAATGTGTAGCCCATATATAGGTAAAAAGATTCCCCGTAGTTTGGAAGCACAATTTTGTTGAGTTTGGCTTAGGGAGGTCGCCAAAATACACTCTCGGCCTCTCAACGGTCCGTACACCCTCCTTTCGGCATGAGAATACTCGGCGTTCTTGAATCGTATAAGGTTTCTGTGATTGAAATGGCAACATTCACGGTCTCTTTAAACCTTTCCCCTCCCCAGGGGAATAGGGTTTTATTTCACTTGGCTTCTGATGGCTGGAGAACTACCGCTCCGGTTCGGACTTGAAAAGTTTTGAACCAAAATCGGAATTTTTTTTTCGGTTTTCTGTGCGTTTTGGTCAATTTTGAAACGAAAAAAAATTCTTTACCTGGAAGTTTTTGGTCCGGTCTTCGGTCAGCTACTACGACCTGATTATACTTTACTACCGGAGTGGGTTAAAAGCGGTGGTGATTGAAAAATGTGTAGCCCGTATATAGACAAGAAGATTCCCCATAGTGTGGAAGCACAACCTTGTTGCATTTGGATTCGGGCGGTCACCAAATGTACACTCTCGGCCTCTCAACCATGCGAACACCCTCTTTTTGGCATGAAAATACTCGACGTTCTTGAATCATATAAGGCTTCCGTGGTTGAAATGGCAACATTCACCGCCTCTTTAAACCGTTCCCCCAACCCACGGGAATAGGATTTTATTTCACTTGGGTTCTGATGGCTGGAAAACTACCACTCCGGTTCGGACTTGGAAAATTTTCAACAAAAATGGGATTTTTTTTTTGGGGGGGGGGGGGGGGGGGGGGGTTCTACGCGTTTTGGTCAAGTTTGAGACGAAAAAAATTGTTTTTTTTACCTGGAAGTTTTTGGTCGGGTCTTCGGACAGGTACTATGACCTCATTATACTTTGCTACCGGAGTGGGTTAAAAGCGGTAGTGATTGAAAATCTGTAGCCCGTATCTAGATAAAAAGATTCCCCGGAGTGTGGAAGCACAATCCTGTTGCATTTGGCTTCGGGTGGTCGCCAAATGTACACTCTCGGCCTCCTAACGGTCCGTACACCCTCATTTTGGCATGAGAATAATCGACGTTCTTGAATCGTATAAGGCTTCCGTGGTTGAAATGGCAACATTCGCGGTCTCTTTAAACCTTCCCCATCCCATGGGAATAGGATTTTATTCCACTTGGCTTCTGATGGCTGGAGAACTACCACTCCGGTTCGGACTTGGAAACTTTTGAACAAAAATCGGATTTTTTTTTTCGGTTTTCTATGCGTTTTGGTAAATTTTGAGACAAAAAATTATTTTTTGTTACCTGGAAATTTTTTGGTCCGGTTGGGACTGAAAATGTTTGATCAAAAATCAAACTTCTTTCTTTCGATCGCCACTTTGATCTGACGAAACCGTACTACGAGACGGGTTAAAGTGGCCGTAATTCAGAATTTGGATGTTGAGGCTCTTCCTCCACCTGTAAAACTATCAGACGCGACTGCCCAACCCCCACCCAACACAAACACCCATTAGTTGGACTCTAAATCTCGGGCGTCCATGCCAGGAAACACGTCTGAAAAACATTGATCATTTTGCACCCGGCGACCTCAACTTCAGTGAACGCTGTACATAATTTGAAATCAAAATTTTCAGTAAAACCCGCAAACATTGGTATTCGCGTTTCTTTTAAATATTTAGTATTACTTAATCAGTCCTTGCTGATAGAACACCAATTCAAATGATTTGTTGTAATTTGTAATTAATTTGTAATATATTCAAAAAAATATGCGCTTTTAGATTGTATAGAGTAGGCGTTAGGTGTCATTTTACGTTTTGAGTGAAAAATCATTGAAACATTAAGGGTGTCTAATTATAAGAAATAACCCGACAATTACCTACCTGCAACTATACATTTGCTTCCTAACATTCTGACATGGAAGCCAAAAGTAATAGAGCTCCACGAAGGCCTGGAATTAGTTGCTGTAGCCAAATTGAGGACTGGGAAACTCTGCCCCCCCCCCCCCCCCTCCCCCAAAAGGTGGGTGTGCGACGGTGGCGAACCGCGACCCCCATAAACATCTCTGTCGAAAATTTACACATTCTGTCGGAAAATAATTTCTGACCAGTGTGGCATAGACTCAGAGCCAGCAGCCGACGAAGCTAACAATTGTCCAATGACCTCCTATATAACTTTTAGAATATCATGATTGTCAAAGAACTCATTATTCAAGTCGGCAAGGAGATTTCCCAACACCAGACCAGAACCGAGACCGGAAAGTGCGGGATTTAGAAATGTCACACGCCATTACGCAGAGCCATGACAAGCCTCAAATGAGAATTGTTGTCAGTGTCTCTTATTTAAAAAAAGTCGGGAAGGGGAGCCTCCCCCCCCCCCCCCCCCCGCCCTCAAATACCCTCCCACATCTCGGGGCTATGCACTTTGGATATGCCTAATATGTTACGGACTTTGGGTCCAAGTTTGAATTAGCTTTAGGTATACATATGCACCCCCCCCCCCCCCCTCACCCCACACACATGTCAAATTTTTAAATACTGCTGACTTCGAGCCTGGGAAGTTGCCTTCTGGTACCGCGTTTCAATTTCAGGCTTTCACCATAAGAGCTCATGGCATAGATAAATAACTGAGAATTATTCATCTACCCGAAGACCCTCAACGTACATGTAGATAAGAAGCAACAGGAAGGGTTGTGGCAATATGACCAATACCTGGTGGAATTCCTCTAAAGCGGATAACAGTATACATAAGTGTTTAATCTTGACTTTCGGCCTGCACTTGTTGTGGTCGTACAATCAAATCCATCAGGTTTATTGAAGGAGAAGTAGAACTTATTAAGAAATGACATAAACTAACACTCCTCATACTGATTTGTCAGCTCCCACCCGAACCACCCCCCCCCCCCCCCCCCACTCCCACCCAATTACGCGCTCGTTTTTTTTATTTCTGAACGCTAGATATTTCTTCTGCAATCGTGAGGAACCACGACATCACTGCCCATCATGTAGTGTTTCCGCCTCCACGCATAAGAATCGGATGCAAAAGCATTTGGAATCTTCAAAAGTAACCTTCATTGAAACACTTATGGTAGCAGTTGTTTTGGACTTCTGAATGGGAATTACAACTGACATGGATTTACTGGCAAATGTCGTCCACTCGTTGACATTTAATGAGGTCGACATAGTAATAATGCGCAGTTTGGAATGGCTATGGTTGTTCCAATGTATGGAGCCTTGGCGGTCAGTACAGAATATCATTAGATGTGACCTCTGGGAGCTGGCATACTGCATAGAGGTCTTGCAATTATATCTTCTACCGTCAGTATGTTGATGGGCTCATCAAAAATCCGTTTTTCTGTGTTCTCAATTTTGAGACGAAAACGCTCAGGAACTGAAAATACGAGGAAAATCCTGTGTATTGTGCGGGCACAATCACTTCATCTAGTTTGACATTCAAATTGAACTGGTACAATGTCGGATGTACGCCAATTATGTCCCGACCATGCAAGGCAGCAACTTAAAATTCTCAGAATGTTTTCTACTGTCCCTGCCCGACAGTTTAGTATCTTTGTCAAGTGCCGAGACCGCGTGGAAATACCGTGGATCAGGTGGAAACCGAGGGCACGATTCGTCCCTACTTTATTCTCAATTCAACGACTTTTCCATTCATTATTTACCTGTCACCGGCTGAGTTAGGTATTATATCTGTCTATTTGATGAACTTTTCAACCTTAACTATTTGCAGCTTCATGTAGCACCACCGAAAGGCCACTGCACGGTTACCAATATATTCAGGGATTGATTTTACGAAAATAACAATTATTCCGACTATACCCACATGGGAACTCCTAAATATGCTAAGGGTTAAACTTTTGATAATAACGTATAAAATAGAAGTTGTCATGCTATGCTCGCTGCATGCAGGCATAGAAAACATTCGGCGCTCAATGAATTAGGAATGGAGTAAATTGTCACTTAAACCTACAGAATTCTGAAAAAATGAGAGGTTTTTTTCGACGGCACCAATCTTTATGCATCTGAGACAGAGATGGCGTTAAACGTTACAGCAACCTTATGACAGAAAATATTCTTGGAATTGAACTGTGAATCCGAATTTCGAAATCATTTTCGGTTATTCTATTCCAAACTACCACTGCACGCTTATCAATATTCAGTGATTTTATGAAAATATCAATTATTCCGACCGGACCCATGTGGGCAGTCTCGAATCTGCCAACGGTTAAACTTTTAATAATGACATATAAAACAAAAGTTGTCAAACTATGACTGCTGCATATAACCATGGACAACGTACAGCGCTCAATGAATTAGGAATGGAGTAAATCGTCACTTAAACTTACCAAATTCTGAAAAACGAGAGTTTTGGGGACTGCACCTATCTTTATGCAAACAGAACGAGCATAGGGTTAAACTTTACAACCAAACTTACAACAGCAAATATGCTCGGTAGGCAATTGTAAATACGAACATTTAAATCATTTTCGATATTCCTTTCGAAAGGGAAGAAAAATGAGCTCCAAATTAGCCAATTTTATGAAGAATTTTAGGGCACTCAAATTCAAGGCCCGAAAACTGCATGAAGGTTAAGACACTGAATAAAATATATACAGCAAAATTGTTCTTGGATGAAGGCCCAATCCTCTCATGGAAAAGGTTTTGAGACAATATGGCTCCAGTCCAGTGCTGAGAAAGTGCATGTAGACGTTAGTAGGTAATAAATGCAGATTCCGTAGCACTTGTACACGATTTCGTACATGTACACGTACATCGATGTACACCTCCATAGGATTTAGTGTTATTTATTTATTTATTTATTTATGTTTTAAGGTCACATATTTATGCACAATGGCTAATCATGACCGTGACAGTTTTACGGGTGGAGGAAGCCGGAGTACCCAGAGAGAACCACCGAGCAACAACGAGCAGCTGCCAGCTCCCAAACATCGTAACATCGTAACTCGCGTTAGATTGGTTGAAGACATGCGCACCATCGACGTGCAGTACGCCTTAGTACACGGCGTCATCGTGCCCCCACGCGGGCAATGGAGATGAAGTGTCTTGCCCAAGGACACAACGCGGTTGCCGCAGGTGGGATTCGAACCGAGGACCTTTCGGTTTGCAGCCTGCACCTCTACCTACTGAGCCACTGCGCTCCCCGGGTTTAGTGTTAAAATCGTGTACAAGTACACGAAATGTCGTTTTTTATGGTGCTGCAGAATCCGCTTTGCGGATTCTGAAACTTTCAGATCGAACATTTAACGTTGAAATACCCCGTGTACATTTTACACGTCGCTCAAGAGTGAAAAAAATGTATGAAATTTTAAGAAAATGAGGTGGATTGTCTGATCAAGAATCCGCAAATGGGTTTCCCCCATAGAATTCAGTGTTAAATCGCAAGCAAAAAAAAACGTGTTGCGGATTCTGTAGCAGCGTCGAAAAGTGGTTTGCGGATTCTGTAGCATCCATACCTGTGCACGATTTTAACACTGAATCCTATGGAGGCGTACACGGAAACCATTTGCGGATTCTACATCAGAAAATCGACTTATGTACGGTACATGGAAAAGAGGTGATACTGAACCCTCAAACCACTTTTTGATGCCCAAAAGCTTGAAGAGCTTGAAATAAGTAATCACCCAATCATTTCACGTTCCTAACGCTAATTAACCAATCGGATTGCTTGATTCTCATAAACTTAATCATACAAAGTTATCTCCCCTCGTCGTGGGGGTGAAGGTCACGCCCGTCATAAAAAGGTGAATCGCGTTTAATAACGTGGATATAATGGCCAGAGCAATGTATACCAAAAACCAAAAGCTCGAAGAGCTTGAAATAAGTAATCACCCAATCACTTTACGTTCCTGACGCTAATTAACCAATCAGATTGCTTGATTCTCATAAACTTAATCATACAAAGTTATCTCCTCTCGTCGTCGGGGTGGGGGTCACGCCCATCAGAAAAATCGAAGTTTCGAGAAGGTGGTCACGTGACCTACCAAATTGAAGGTCTCGACGAGTGGATTAAGAAGATAGTAATTTTAACCCTCGTCGTGGGGTGGGGTTACGACCAGAGCCGAAAAACGACTTCATTTTTACATATCCAGGCATGTGAGGTATTAATATGAAGGGCTCGATGAATACATTACAAAAATGACGTTTTTCATTTTATGTGGGGGTGGGGGTCACGCCCATCAGAAAAATCGAAGTTTCGAGAAGGTGGTCACGTGACCTATCAAATTGAAGGTCTCGACGAGTGAATTAAGAAGATCGTAATTTTAACCCTCGTCGTGGGGTGGGGTCACGACCAGAGCCGAAAAACGACTTCCTTTTTACATATCCAGGCATGTGAGGTATTAATATGAAGGGCTCGATGAATACATTACAAAAATGGCGTTTTTCATTTTATGTGGGGGTGGGGGTCACGGCCATCAGAAAAATCGAAAGTTTCGAGAAGGTGGTCACGTGACCTATCAAATTGAAGGTCTCGACGAGTGGATTAAGAAGATCGTAATTTTAACCCTCGTCGTGGGCTGGGGTCACGACCAGAGCCGAAAAACGTCGTTCTTTATACAAAGCTAGGCATGTGAGGTACTGATACGAAGGCTCGACGAATACATTACGAAAATGACATTTTTCATTTTATGTGGGGGTGGGGTCACGACCAGAGACGAAAAACGTCTTCCTTTTTACAAATCCAAGCACTGAGGTACTGATATGAAGGGCTAGGTGAATACATTACAAAAATGACATTTTCCGCCATCGCCATGGGGATGGGGTTATCACCGATCAGAAAATCAAAAGTTTCGAGAAGATAGTCGTGTGACCTATCAAATTAAAGCTATCGACAATGATATTATGAAAATCATAATCTTTCCCTTCTTATAACGGTGGAGTTGGGACCATCTTGAAATCGAAAGTATTAAGAAAAGGTATTATGGAACATATTAAATTGAAAAAACAACAAGTTGAATCTGATGCATCATTCATTTTTTATATTTGTGTTAAAAACGTGAAGTATGTTTTCAATATATGATTGTTATGCAAATTAGAGATGCACTTGCTTATTAACAAGTCACGCCTTGAGATGTTTCCTTCAATAATAACTCTGTTTACTGAACCATAGATTTGTCAATAAAAAAAATTATAAGTTGATCTTCTAACGTTTCTACATATTGAGGATAGCCTATTTCACCATTTCCGGAAAAAGTGTCAATCCAAACTATTTTTTTTTAGGAAACAATGCCCACGTCGAGAAGACATTACAAACTAAACCAGTATAATCTTGACTAAATTCAAATAAAAACCATTTGTCACGTGTTAGAAAAGATTTGTAAACAGTCTAAACGCACGTGTGGAAAAGTTGTTTTGTTTTGTTTTTTACAACAGGAGTTAAAATATTTTAAGATAGGTGGCGTTATATAAATACAGCAACAACAAAAAAACAGTGTTAACAATGTGTCAGCGTATGACTGAATGAAAATGAGAAAAAGCTCTTTTTCTAACCACTTGATAGCGAAGCATTACATCAGTTGTCGCGATATTTGATGTCATCCAACAGCAGCCAAGACATTAAGCTTTTTACGTCGACATACCACTTGTCCAAAACAATTCTCTTTAAACCCTAAACGGGTGAAGTACATCTCGGTAACGACTCCCTTTTTTTCTTGATCAGACACAGTTGTTGGTGGAAAGTTGACTGGAGGGTCGTTCAAAACAATTGATCAAATATATCGAACGAAAACGACTCATTTTCTAACTACGATTGTCGCCGTATTCTAAACATCATCGATTTACCGAAATGAGCACAATATCTCATGGTTTTTTTAAAGATTTTTTGATGACAAAAAAAGGTTGCATGCGCAGCAAAAATAACCATGCGCGCGGGCCTGAAAAATATAGAGGTTCTTTTTTCTCGTCTAATGTAATTGATAATACATCAATATTTTTTTTTTAAAAATCAGTTTTTAACTGATAGTAGTGTTGTTGTTATGACTGAAAGGTTAGGGTTTTATTACGAGTACATCAAGGTGGACAGCTCTATTCCATTCCCTCACCCGAGTCCTTTTGCGTGAAGACTTCTTTTTTAATTCAATTCAAGGAAAATGTGGTAATAAATGTACTAAACGAACATAAATGTGATAGAAAAGGTACCATAAGTGTAAAAAACGACATCTCATGCAATAAACTGTTCTAAGCTGTTAAAAAAACTCTCTAAACATGATTCCATCCGTCTCCGTAGGTTAAACTAATTAAACGCAAGGAAAATGTGGCCAAAAATGCAATAAACTCTTCTAAGCTGTTAAAAAATGTCCTAAACATGATTCCATCCTTCCCAATAGATTAAACTAAGTAAATGTAAGGGAAATGTTGTAATGAACGCAATAAACTGTTCTAAGGAATCAAAACACCCGCCCTAAACTTGTTTTAATGTATTTTTTGGGAGACCACACTTTCCTAACATTTTCAGCAGATGAAGCTAAGTCTCCGAAAATGCGTTAAAACAAGTTTAGGGCGGATGTTTTGATTCCTTAGAACAGTTTATTGCATTCATTACAACATTTTCCTTACATTTACTTAGTTTAATCTATTGGGAAGGATGGAATCATGTTTAGAGAGTTTTTTAACAGCTTAGAACAGTTTATTGCATTTTTGGCCACATTTTCCTTACGTTTAATTAGTTTAACCTACGGAGGCGGATGGAATCATGTTTAGAGAGTTTTTTAACAGCTTAGAACAGTTTATTGCATTAAACGTCGTTGTTTACACATATTGTACCCTTTCTACCATATTTATGGTCGTTTAGTACATTTATTAAAACAATTTTCCTTACATTTGCTCCAGTTGAAGTGAAGTCTCCGAAAATAAATTTACATAGTACGGAGATGAATGGAATGATGTTAAGGGCGTTTTTTAACAGCTAAGAACAGGTTATTGCATGAGATGTCGTTTTTTACACTTATGGTACCTTTTCTATCACATTTATGTTCGTTTAGTACATTTATTACCACATTTTCCTTGAATTGAATTAAAAAAGAAGTCTTCACGCAAAAGGACTCGAGTGAGGGAATGGAATAGAGCTGTCCACCTTGATGTACTCGTAATAAAACCCTAACCTATCAGTCATAACAACACTACTATCAGTTAAAAACTGATTTTTAAAAAAAAAAATATTGATGTATTATCAATTACATTAGACGAGAAAAAAGAACCTCTATATTTTTCAGGCCCGCGCGCATGGTTATTTTTGCTGCGCATGCAACCTTTTTATGTCATCAAAAAATCTTTTAAAAAAAACATGAGATATTGTGCTCATTTCGGTAAATCGATGACGTATGGCCTGTAGACTGTGCTAAAGGTTTTCAGGCTTTGGGCCCCTGTAGCCGTCAGTTTCCCAATTGCGTCCAAAGGGGATGTTCTCATCTAGACATTATATGAAGTCAACCTACCAAGTTACAATGAAATCCCTTCATAAATATGACCTGTAGACTGTGCTAAAGGTTTTTGGGCTTTGGGCTCGGGCAGCCATCATGGTTGAATGATCACAACCAAAAGGGGACATTCTCATCTGGGCATCATCTGGAGTGATCCTACGAAGTTACAATGAAATCCCTTCATAAATACGACCTGTAGACTGTGCTCAAGGTTTTCGGGCTTCTGGCCCCTGAAGCTGTCACAGATGACCAATCATGACGAAAAGGGGATGTCATCATCTAGGCATTATATGGAGTCAAACTAACAGGTTACAATGAAATCCTTCTATAGGGCTCGGGCAGCCATCAAGGCTGAATGATCGTGACCAAAAGGGGGCGTTCTCATCTAGTTATTATTTGGAGTCATCCTACCAGGGTACAATGAAATCCCTTCATATATATGACCTGTAGACTGTTCTAAAGGTTTTCTGGCTTCGGGCCCATGTAGCTGTCACAGTTGCCCAATCGTGTCCAAAAGGGGACATTCTCATCTAGACATTATATGAAGTCAAACCTACCAAGTTGCAATGAAATCCCTTCATAAATATGACCTGTAGACTGTGCTAAATGTATTCAGGCTTTGGGTGCGGGCAGCCATAATGGTTGAATGATCGCAATCAAAAGGGGACATTCTCATCTGGGCATCATCTGGAGTGATCCTACGAAGTTACAATGAAATCCCTTTACAAATATGACCTGTAGACTGTGCTCAAGATTTTCGGGCTTCGGGCACCTGTAGCCATCATGGTTGATCAATCACGACCAAAAGGGGATGTCATCATCTAGGCATTATATGGAGTCAACCTAACAAGTTACAATGAAATCCTTCCATAAATACGACCTATAGACTATGCTAAAGGTCTTTGGGCTCGGGCAGCAATAAAGGCTGAATGATCATGACCAAAAAGGGATGTTCTCATCTAGACATTATTTGGAGTCATCCTACGAAGCTACAATGAAATCCCTTCATAATTATGACCTGTAGACTGTTCTAAAGATTTTCGGCCCTGTAGCCATCACAGTTGCCCAATTGTGTCCAAAAGGGGACGTTCTCATCTTGACATAAAATGAAGTCAACCTACCAAGTTACAATGAAATCCCTTCATAAATATGACCTGTAGACTGTGCTAAAGGTTTTGGGGCTTTGGGCTCGGGCAGCCATCATGGTTGAATGATCGCAACCAAAGGGGGGCAATCTCATCTGGGCATCATCTGGAGTGATCCTACAAAGTTACAATGTTACAATGAAATCCCTTCATAAATATGACCTGTAGACTGTGCTCGAGGTTTTCGGGCTTTGGGCACCTGTAGCCATCACAGTTGACCAATCACGACCAAAAGGGGATGTCATCATCTAGGCATTATATGGAGTCAACCTAACAGGTTACAATGAAATCCTTCCATAAATATGACCTTTTGCCTATGCTAAAGGTTTTTGGGCTCGGGCACCCATCAAGGCTGAATGATCGCGATCAAAATGGGACGTTCTCATCTAGACATTATTTGGAATCATCCTACAAAGTTACAATGAAATCCCTTCATAAATATGACCTGTAGACTGTGCTAAAGGTTTTCGAGCTTCGGGCCCCTGTAGCTGTCACAGTTGCCCAATCACGACCAAAAGGGAACTTTCTCATCTAGACATTATATGAAGTCAAGTTAAAATGAAATTCCTCAATAAATATGACCTGTAGACTGTGCTAAAGGTTTTCGGGTTTTGGGCTCGGGTAGTCGTCACGGTTGGTAGATCACACCCAAATGGGGAAATTCTCATCTAGACATCATAAGGAGTCATCCTACCAAGTTACAATGAAATCCCTCCATATTAAACATGACCTGCAGACTGTGCTAAAAGTTTTTGGGTTTCGGGCTTGGGTAGCCATCAAGGTTGACAAATCATGCCCAAAAGGGGACGTTCTCATTTAGGCATTATACAGAGGCATCCTACCAAGTTACAATGAAATCCCTTCATAAATATGGCCTATGGACTGTGCTAATGGTTTTCAGGTTTTGGGATTGGGCAGCCATACCGGTTGACCAATCGCGACCAAAAGGGGACGTTCTCATCTAGACATGACCCCAAACCTGCATATGAAATTTCGTGATGATCAGACAAGAACTGCAGGGTGTAGCCTGTGCTAAAGGAAAATGTGAACAGACTCATAGACTAACAGACTTCCGCACGCGTGATGGCAATAGCTTATCTTGACTTTGTCAAGTTTAGCTAAAAATGAGAATCTTAAATAGAAGTCTTTTGTTACCATCTACTATTTTCCATCACTTTTATAAAATTAATGTTTACTTTTCAACTTCTATATCAACCATCTTAATTTTGAATTAAGATTATCCATGAGTTCATACCAGGCTATAACCAGCATTTTTCCACCCTGTACTATTATTTGGGTGTTCACTTTTATTACTTTTTATATCTTTTTCCACCCTGTTCTTTTATTTGGGTCAGCTCGTTTGTTTGGAACCCATGATTAATTAATCATACTCCAATTTTTAGAAAGTGATGGAAAACAGTAGATGGACCATGGTAACAACGACACTTCTCTATTTAAGATTCTCTTTTTAAAAAGTGAAATATTGGAAGGTTAAAAAGTTGATAAAAAAAATAAATAAATATGCAGGCATAAACAAGGGCATTGTGGGGCGTAAAATTTTGTGAAAAGTAATAAACATACACAGATTTTTATTCTATCAATGTTTACAAAATATAAAACATAAATAACTATCCTCTTATTACACGTATTAATTAAATAATAAATATAGATCCACTAATTACATATATTAAATTATTATTAACGTCAATATTCTCAATTATACATATTTATTTAATGAACAAAACTTTTTTTTCTTTTTTTTCATTCACTCAAACAGAGGAAATGTACAGACACACTGCTTACAAGCCTAAAAATAAGTAATATGTCATTTGCAGATAATGCAGAATGAGGTCCCCAGAGGGTGAATTTGCTGATGCTACTAGTATCCCATACAGTGGGCCAATTTATGTTCTGTTTATGGTACCGCCGTCTGTTTTAAGTTTTGAGACTTTCATTCAGACCGAGGTTAACAGAGGGTAAATTTAGTGATGCTACCCTGCTGTGTAGGGTAGCATCACAAAATTCCCCCCCCCCCCCCCCCCCCCCGGGGACCTCATTTTGCAGATGACAGTCTGCTTATTTCCTGGCTTAATTGCTTATCTGGAAACAACTGAGCAAGTCTACAAATTATAAGTTTTTAACTTCAATGTAACTGGACTAGTATTACCGTTATATATACATCTATTAGTTTGTAGTTCCAGTTTTAACTCAGAAATCTCACTCAATGGGAGAACAAGGGAATACACAAACACACAATGAATTTAATAGTGTATCCTCTATATCAAGTACATAACCCATCACATGTGTATTTACACTATTTAGAACTACACACATTGGACCAAAAATCATTCTGTCTGCCTTAACAGAAATAGGATGATAGAGTAATTTTTTATTCTCCTACACTACTGGATCTCAGATAAATAGTTTTACTACAATTGCTATTATATTCATTTGTTAACTCCCCTGGATTCTGTGTCCTTCAACTATAACCATGAGTTGTTGTGATGGACATTTAACACTCAATAACACACAGTTGGAAAGTTTAATCCCAAGCCTTTCTAACAACACAGCGCCATGTCATCAGAAAATTAACTCAAGTGTAATATGCAAATTAAGCAGCTGAAAAAATATTATATTATTTTTTTTTTAAATTTCAACAAAGCCATATCATGTGACCCCTCTTTGGAACAAGCTCGTTGAACTCGGTCCCATGAGGGGGTCGCATGATATGGTTATGTTGAAAAATTTTTAAAAATGATATTTAAACAAGAGGCCCCACGGGGCCTGAAGCGCTCATCTTGTACAGAACACAATTTAAACAGACTCCAAGAATGAGTCTACATTAAGCAAGCCATCTCCATAGGCTACACTATCAATCCTTGAGTCCCTCAGGAGTGACAAAAATAATCTGGGCATCATGCCTTTTCTTCAGTTGATCATAAGTAAAATGTAGAGCTCCCCTTGATACAACCTATGTGGATTAATCTTAGTACCTCTAGAGGGTACTGGATACAAAATTTTTAATTCTTCAGCAAAATGGCCAATTCCGGCTCCCATAGAGAGCCCAAATATTAACCCAGGCTCTTGATTTGAACACAGTTAAATCTGACTTCCCTAGAGATGTTGTGTACCGAATATGAAAGCATTCTGACTGTTGGATCTGAAGAAGAGAAATTGTAAAGAAATTTCTTCGAATTGCACTAAGTTCAAATTTGGGCTACCATGGCGAGCCCAAATATTAACCTATGGATCCGATTTGAACAAACTTGAATCTGACCACCCCTAGAGATGTTGTATACCAAATGTGAAAGCATTCTGACAAGTGAATCTTAAGAAGATTTTTGAAGAAATTCCCTAAAATTGTACTAAGTTAAATTTCATGTTCCCATATGGAGGCCAAATATTAACCTAGGCACTCGAATTGAACACCCTGGAATCTGACCTCCTCTAGAGATGTTGTATACCAAATATAAAAGCATTCCGACTGGTGGATCTGAAGAAGAAGATTTTTAAAGAAATTTCTTCATATTGCACTAAGTAAAAATTTGGGCTACCATAGTGAGCCCAAATATATACCTAGGGATCTGATTTGAACAACCTTGAATCTGACCCCCATAGAGATGTAGCATATCAAATATCAAAGCTTTCTGACTGATGGATTTGAAGAAGAAGATTTTTTTAAATTACCCTCCATATTGAACAAAGATAAAATTTGGGCTTCCGTAGGAAGCCCAAATATTAACCTAGGGACTTGGTTTGAACAATCTAGAATCTGACCCTCATAACAATGATGTATACCAAATATTAAAAGATTCTGACTGGTGATTCTGAAGAAGATTTTTAAAGAATATTCCCCATATTACCCTATGTTAAAACTTCGGGCTCCTGCAGAGAGCCCAAATATGAACCAATGAGCTTTATTTCAACAAACTTTTATCTGACCCCCCTATGAATGCTGTATACCAAATATCAAAAGATTCTGATGATTGGTTCTGGAGAAAAGATTTTTAAAAATTTTTGCAAATATGCTGACTCAGCATTTTTTCGATGCCCATTACAGAACACCCTAACATAACCGATGGCAATTTTTTTTTACCATTCAATTCTACTGGTCATAAGGATACTTCATACCAAATAAAAGCTCTCTGTTCCGTGGGGTTTGGGAAATATGGTCGTTTGAAAATATTTCTATTTTTAGCTCCCACGGTTCCGATGGGGATGTGGGAATTTTTTTTTTTGCATGGGTCAAGTACTTATGACCCAATACTACCACAAACCAAATTTGGTTCATACCAGACCATCGATTCAGAAAATAGAAATTTTGGGCGGGGCCAAAAATCTTACCCCTCCTATTACAAAGCCAAATATTACTTCACGAACTTCGTTTGAACAAACTTGATTCTACACCTCATATGGAAGCTCCATAGCAAATATCAAGTCATTGTACACACTGGTTCTGTAGAAGAAGATTTTAAAAATATTTTGGAGCATTTTCCCCCACTCCCTCCCTATGGGGCTGGGCATGCTGAGTTGAACAAAAATGAAATGCCCCTTTGGGACCAACACTCACACAAACTTTCACCTGAATTGGCCCAGTGGCTTTGGAGGAGAAGAGCAAAACATGGTCAGGGACCGACCTGGGCATGCGCCAGTGCGTATTTGGTTCTGAAACATCAGGACCTGGCTCTTAAATCTCAGAAATAGGCTTCTCAGTTGGCGCGTAACTTCTCAGATCATATTTTGATATTCTTTCGATGGATAGAGAGAGACACTCTTACGTGTATTATATATATGATTATCATTTATCATTGTTGTAGAGTGCTTAAGTTAATACTTCAAGTCTTAATTACCAAGCATTAATCTTCACTGTGGTTTCTGATCAAGTCTTGGCTGCCTAAATAGGCAGCCAAGACTTGATCAGAAACCACAGTGAAGGTTAATGTTTGCTATAGTGTACTAAATGAAAATGATGAGAGCTATTACATACTTGCAGTGTCTGTTACAAACAGCAGTTTGACTCCGTAAATTGAAATCTGGCGCATGAATTGAAAAAATAGGCTCTGAGGCTAGAGCGTATTTTAAAGAGTCCTGATCGGTCCCTGCATGGTGTTGACGGACGATGGGCGGAGAGCGATGAGATTAGCTCGGCTTGACTTTGTCAAGATGAGCTAAAAAATAAATTTTGATATCGTATGCATTGGGTAAAGAGTTAATCATACTCTGTGACTTCTAGAAACAACTATATTGAAAACAATATTTTTGGAAATTTGTTCTTCAGACTGGACCTTCTTTAGGCATGAAGGCTTACTGCACAACTACTGCTCTCAGACTCCCAACCAAACCACGTCCAGGGACCGATCAGAACTATTTAAAATACGCTCTAGCCTCGGAGCCTATTTTTTCAATTCATGCGCCAGATTTCAACTTACGGAGTCACACTGCTGTTTGTAACACGCACTGTAAGTATGTAATAGCTCTCATCATTTTCATTTTGTACACTATAGCAAACATTAATCTTCACTGTGGTTTCTGATCAAGTCTTGGCTGCCTATTTAGGCAGCCAAGACTTGATCAGAAACCACAGTGAAGATTAATGCTTGGTAATTAAGACTTGAAGTATTAACTAAGGCACTCTACAATAATGATAAATGATAATCATATATATAATACATGTAAGAGTGTCTCTCTCGATTATCCATCGAAAGAATATCAAAATATGATCTGAGAAGTTACGCGCCAACTGAGAAGCCTATTTCTGAGATTTAAGAGCCAGGTCCTGATGTTTCAGAACCAAATACGCACTGGTGCATGCCCAGGTCGGTCCCTGCACGTCAGACCCAAAACTGAACCCAATGTGGCCTAGAATCTTATAATAGCTGCACATTGGTGTGATTTAAGAATGTAAGTGTACTCCTTGATAAACTAAGAAAGGCAATTATTTGTACTCCCATACTTTCTAGAACGCCAGGCCTGGTGTCATGGATTGCATCTTTATACTTCTTTCCCATAATAATTACAATCGGTTGACGTTCTCATGATCTAGACATGATTTAAAACCTGCATATGAAGTTCTGTGATGATCAGGATCGGACAAGAGCTATGGGGTGTAGTCTGTTCTATTGAAAATATGAACAGACTGAGAGATGCCCAGACTTCTGCACGGTGCACATTAAGTTTGTCAAGTTGAAATAAAAAAGTAATAAACATTACTTTTTTTATTACTTTTATTGCATTTGTCAATTATCCAAATAACAAGATTACAACATGTATTAAGAGAACAAAAGCTTCTGATTGGTATGTAGTCTTCAATTCTTCAGGAGTTTGAAAACAAATATTATAAAACACAAAGTGCTGTTGATGAAGGAAACACAGGATATACTGTATTGGCACAACAAAATACATCCTGCTTTTCTTTGAACAACAACACCTTGTGTTTTACATTCTTTTTTTTCTCAGAATACTATTAGGGGACTGTCTCCCACACTGATTCCTTAACCCTT
The DNA here is from genome assembly GCA_031216915.1 of Pictodentalium vernedei. Taxonomy (NCBI): domain Eukaryota; kingdom Metazoa; phylum Mollusca; class Scaphopoda; order Dentaliida; family Dentaliidae; genus Pictodentalium; species Pictodentalium vernedei. The sequence continues at coordinate 7,866,987 of CM062297.1, forward strand.
TATTATATCCGAAATGAAAGAAAATAATTCAAAATTAATAAAATGTGTCGGCTATTCATGCAGACATACATGTATACCTGTGTAAAAGTACAGTATCAATATATATTTATTTATTTATTTTGGTTTTCTGACACATTCGACAGCCAGGATCACCTTGTGTCTTGAGAGTTTTACGGGTGGATGAAGCCTGAGTACCTAGAGAGAACTACTGAACAATAGCAAGCAACTGTCAGCCTCCTCAACATACATGTACTAACTCCACACAAGCAGGGTTAGCATTGGTTGAAGACAAGTACACCAACATGTGCAGTACACCTTAGTACACAATGCCACCGTTCCCCCACATGGTCAATTAGAGTTAAGTACCGTACCCAATAACACAATGCGGTAGGATTCGAACCAAGGGTCATCCGGCGTGCAGCCTGCATCTGTACCTACTGAGCAACCGCGCACCCACCGTATCAACAGAAACACATGCAAATTATACCAGTTTGTTGCATTACTTCATATTTTTTTTTATAAAAACAGTTCTTGGTATCATTGCTTGAAGAGCAACATACAGTACAAGTCAAAATAAGTTGTAGGATAAGGATAACCACTATAAACTATGTCACTATAAACTATGTATATTTGTCTTTCTACACTGATAAGACCAGAATCTGACATCATTTTCTCGAAAGCTATCACTGAGAGCTTTCCAGAAAATTATGTCAGATGTTAGTATTATCAGTGCAGGAGCAGCAGTATATTTTGTTTAGTGTGGTTATTCTACAATTTATTTTGACTTGTACTGTATCTAGTCTTACAAAATTTGATACCAGGGACTGGCTTTCTGGACACAGATATAATTTATGTTCATTAATTCACAAATATGTTACAAATGTTTTCAGTTGACACTGTACTTAGTCTAATCACATTTATATTTTGTCTTGCAGTCTTGTTAATCTTCTCATACAACCTTTGACCTTTGTCCATTGTTTAATAGGCCAGTAGGCATGTCAAGCCAATTAAAACAGTTGGTTGGATTAAATATAAATACAATTGTCAAAGTCATCAAAATAATTAAACAATTTATTCCCTTTTTTATCTTACTGACATCATTTGTTGGATATGATGAGAAGATTCCAATAAATGATATCATTATATTTTATTTGTCTCTCTGACTTAACCCATTACTTAACATAGGGACCAAAATTGGTCAGAAAAATTATAAAATAATGTTAGTGTTAAAATTAGTGATTTTTCTCACTGAATAAAGAGATCATATACATGAATATATATGTGTGAATATATGCATGCAATATGAAGTAGAGTGGAGTTCTGTTAATTGAATAGCTACTTTGTCAATGAACATTATTCAATTAACAGGAGTATTCAATTAACTGGGATTGGTTCATTTTCCTATATTCTAGAGAAACATGTACACTTAGCATTTATTCTATTATATCTTGTTTGACAGAGCTCCACGAGCTCAGTCAAACAAGCTATAACAGATTAAATACCTGTATTGGATGTACTGAGGCCAAACAGGTCTATAAACAAAGGCCAAAGGAAACTGGGGAGAGTCAGGGTACAATTTCTCGACAGGTTGCAAGATTTTTTATTCAAAAACCTATATTCGATTAACAGGTCAAATTTGTACTGGAGGTACAGTTAAAACTAAATGTGCACAAATAGCATGTCGATCTGCACGTTACTCTACGCGTTATGACCATAGTAAGGCCATCAAATTCTGTACATATGGCCTGTGCACAAGCAATGTTTCAGCCAATGGACCTCCGGGTAACCCGGAGGTCCATTGGCAGAAACATTGCCTGTGTTTGCTATGAGTAACCAGGAGAACCTGCCGTGCTTTGGATGCCATTCGATATGGCAAATGCGCGCAATTCCTACGCTCGATTAAGCCTAGATAAGTGCACAGTTCGTGACAGGACTTCTAGTTTTAACTGTATGGTAAATGGTTTTGTGTTGGGAAATTATATTCAATTAAGAGTGTCATTCAGTTAGGAGATATCCAATTAAGTGGGCTCCATTATAATAGGAAATTATAAAATATCTCTCCACACCTTCAATCTTTCAAAATAAATTGGGAATCCACCTGTTCCAGCTGAAATAGTAATTTCACGAACTAATATTATTAAAAGGTAGAATTCTACAAATGTACCAGAATCCAGTTTATACGTATACCAAGACATCATGAATCCAACAGAATGTGAAAAGCACAATACAACAGTTATAACTAGTATAGGTTGTATTAACCATTACTAGTACATGTAAGTCCCTGTAAAGTCACAAACTCACACTTTTATACATGTATTGTTTTTTTAAGAACTTGTAGGCAGTAATGTAATTATCTTGACAATATTTTTACATCAATCATGTTATCTGCCTATGCATACAGTCAACAATAATGTAGAAACATTGTAAAGGAATCTACATCTCTAAACATTTACATCAATAATTTATGAAATCAAGCCTGCTGCTTTCAATATTTTACGTAACCCATTTATTGTTCACCTGATCAGAGCTTTGGTAACCTATGCACTTGATTCAGGTAACCTGTTAGGTAACATAAATATAAATGTATCACAACTATGCTGATATATGAACTGTTGTATCATAGCCAAGCTCTAGCTTCTGTGGGCAATGTCCTGATGAATAGAGAGGAGCCCTTAGGCTTAGGAACAATAATGAAGCTATGTTTCGGCAATTCATATACCAATAAGTTGCAATATTAGCCTAGTCTTCGCATGAGATACATGCAGCATGCTGCAGAACAGTATGCCATTCATAATCACTATCTGTGGCAGAGACATGAATTATTTCCATTTCCTGATTGTGTACCTGCATGTATGCTACATCTTAACAGGATCAACAGTTTAAAATGATGTTCAGCATCAACCAATCATCAGCATACATAGGTATTTGCATCTGCCCCAAGTATTGCTGCTCTGTTGTCTAATACATTGGTGTTTTACAATAATTGGCCAATAGAGCAGCTATACATGTACTTCAGGCAGATGCAAACACCTATGCAGCTAATGATTGGTTGATGCTCCACATCATTCCACCGATCATTCATACAAGATCACTGAACTTCAGTCTTGGCGAAAATTTCACGTGACCTGGCAACAATTTGGTGCAACTCTTTTTTTCGTTTGGTCTGGGAATTAATCTGAGGATTTAAGGGTTAATATTAGGACAATATATTAGAAAACTGCTTTAGTTGTTCACACAAGAGTGAAATAATATATGTATGATATTCTGTATCAAAACTAGTGATATACACAATATAACAGTCTAATTTCTTTTATCCCGCACACCATTAAATAATTTGTCAAGATTATTTAAAAAAGCAAGGGATATAAAACTAATACAAATCAATGACAATGCTGAAAAAACTTGATAATCTTTAATCAATAATTTAATATAAATGTTCAGTTATAAGGAAAAGTTACATAAAGCTTTGATGGTGATGGTAACAATATTGGGCAACAATATTATTGTGAGATATTAAAAGAATTATATTTTCAATCTACAACTTACAATGGATAGTAGAGCTGGGCTATATTGAAATTTCAAGTTGTTACGGTATCTGTATTTTTAGAATTCTTTACCTTGGTATCAGACCTATCGGTACGGTATACGGTGTCAACAACGTACTTCCCAGCTGCAGATCGTCGTTTTACAGCAGACAAGGGTCATTTTCTCAGAAATGGTCAATATAACGGTAAAGACATGTTCATGGTCTTTGGCAGCCATGGAAGTCCAAATAAAAAATGAGACCCCATCCATATGTTAGACCTTTGTTTTGGGATTTGAGGGCAACTAGTCTCATTATATCAACAAAAGTTTATGTCATGCAAATTTCACTCAAATTGGGTGAAATGTCCACTCCGTTACTCTGTTTTTCATGCAAACTGTAAGAAAGGTAGGTGGGTAGAAGATATACTGTAGTTTGTGACTGTGCTGGTAGGTGGGTAAAAGATATACTGTAGTTTGTGACTGAGCTGGTAGGTGGGTAGAAGATATACTGTAGTTTGTGACTGTGCTGGTAGGTGGGTAGAAGATATACTGTAGTTTGTGACTGAGCTGGTAGGTGGGTAGAAGATATACTGTAGTTTGTGACTGAGCTGGTAGGTGGGTAGAAGATATACTGTAGTTTGTGACTGAGCTGGTAGGTGGATAGAAGATATACTGAAGTTTGTGACTGAGCTGGTAGGTGGGTAGAAGATATACTGTAGTTTGTGACTGAGCTGGTAGGTGGGTAGAAGATATACTGTAGTTTGTGACTGAGCTGGTAGGTGGGTGGAAGATATACTGTAGTTTGTGACTGAGCTGGTAGGTGGGTAGAAGATATACTGTAGTTTGTGACTGTGCTGGTAGGTGGGTAGAAGATATACTGTAGTTTGTGACTGAGCTGGTAGGTGGGTAGAAGATATACTGTAGTTTGTGACTGTGCTGGTAGGTGGGTAGAAGATATACTGTAGTTTGTGACTGAGCTGGTAGGTGGGTGGAAGATATACTGTAGTTTGTGACTGAGCTGGTACACATTTGTAAGATCAGTTGATGAAACATGGTCATGTCACAATTTTTTTTCTTAAATGTCTTCACCGTTATCAACAGATTACAACTGGGAAGTATGCACAGTAGATGGAAAGGCCACCAGGGGGCATTCATCTCTTTCCATCATCATTGGCTGTTCTGTTAATTAATTCAATAACATCATTAAATTTATTGACACTTCTCGTGGAAATAAATGTTATAATTCTTGATTGCAGTAAGTGTCACACTAATTACTTGTCTCTACAGCCATATGTATCTATATGGTATGGGTGGGAATGATGAGGAAACAATTTTAGCATTTCGTCATGGTTTGTGAGCACTTTATTTTTTTTAAATTATGTGCATTCAAACTTTTTATAATCAGAGGTCAAATGAAGGTAAAATGTCTTCACCGTTATTTTTGTAAAGTAACCGAATTGTCAAAATATTGGAAATACAGTTAAAACTAGAAGTCCTGTCATGAAATGCGCACAAATAGCACGTTGATATGCGCGTCAATGTCCACGTTATGGTCCAAGTAAAGCTATCAAATTCTGTATTTTTGTAAAGTAACCGAATTGTCAAAATATTGGAAATACAGTTAAAACTAGAAGTCCTGTCATGAAATGCGCACAAATAGCACGTTGATATGCGCGTCAATGTCCACGTTATGGTCCAAGTAAAGCTATCAAATTCTGTACATATGGCCTGTGCACAAGCAATGTTTCAGCCAATGGACCTCCGGGTAACCCGGAGGTCCATTGGCAGAAACATTGCATGTGTTTGCTATGAGTAAACCAAGAGAACCTGCCGTGCTTTGGATGCCATTCGATATGGCAATTGCGCGCAATTCCAACGCGCAATTAAGCCTAGATAAGCGCACTATTCGTGACAGGACTTCTACATGTAGTTTTAACTGTAAGACAGACAATCAAGTCGACATCGATGATTTGAGGTAACAAAAATGCTGAAAGAAAATATCTCACTATCATAATAAAACATTTTTACTCTGAGCCATTTAAAAATTAAAATCTCACTAATTTTGTTCAGAAATCTCACAATTTCACAACTCAGCAGCTTAATATGTCTGCATGGGCTCTTTTTGTCAAGAATTTTGCTTAATGTTCTGCTGTAAGTCTTTTTATTTTTAAACAAATGTCAGGAATATTTTCAATAACAAAATTTCGGTAGTTTGAGATTCCCTCGGTACGGTATATCGGTATTGACTAGATACTGATAATGAACGGTATTTACAGTATACTGACCATCTCTAATGGAATGGATTATTGTTACAACACTCATGAATAATGTAACTTTGTTAACCATATTTCTATCAACCATTACATGTACAGTTAAAACAAGAAGTCCTGTCCTGAAATGCACACAAATAGGCTAGCACGTCGATCTGCGCGTTAATCTACGCGTCATAACCAAGGTAAGGCTATCAAATTCTGTACATATGGCCTGTGCACAAGCAATGTTTCAGCCAATGGACCTCCGGGTAACCCGGAGGTCCATTGGCAGAAACATTGCCTGTGTTTGCTATGAGTAACCAGGAGAACCTGCTGTGCTTTGGGTGCCATTCGAAATGGCAATTGCGCGCAATTCCAACGTGCAATTAAGCCTAGATAAGTGCACAGTTCATCAGAGGACTTCTAGTTTTAACTGTATAAGGTTTATCAACATGTAACACCAAATGTTGTTGATATAATTCAATGATGATTGAATACATCAGTTGAAAAACAAAATTTTATACGATTGTCACTGATATAAATACTATTATACAGTGTGAAGCCGGGAGAATTTAGTATGACAAGATCAAAGAAGTGAATTTCACATTTTTAATTACCCTTATCTATATTAATATACGGGTGGAAACTCAACACACCACAGACGTTTATCGAAGTAAATCTCTTTCCCATTCACTTATTTATTTATTGGTGTTTAAGGTGGCATATTTCTATACAACTACAATAGTTAATCGCTGAATCATGACATTAACATGGAGATAAAGCCAAGTTTAGTGAATAGTTTATTCCCATGTTGCTCATTTTAGAGGATTTCCAACCCAGGCAATGATGACTGGAGTCACTGGCTCCTATTTTATCAGTAAAACAGAGTTTATAGACCACGTCACCACAGCAAACAAGGCTAACAAGCACTGTTTTACTTCCCAGGATTCCTACAGGAGCCCACTCACTTTCGATAGTACATGTCGCTTGTGGATCTGTGTATCTATAATAAAATGAAATCAATAACTTCCAATACTTTTTTATATCATTAATTTGAACATGGAAAACTTAATTTTTTAATAATTTTTTCATCTTGCTGCATATTACACAGAATACTGAGAACAGAAAATGATCTTGTAAAAGATTTATTTATTTATTTATTTATTTATTTATTGGTGTTTAAGGTCATATACATGTACATGTACTTATGCACAATGGCTAATCATGATCGCTTGTGAAAGATATCTTTGTATTAACAAAAGTGAAACTGATTTTTAACAATTACATGTTAAAATGAATATTTCACTAAGAAAATGTTAAACAAGCAGTTAACTGTTTTAACCCTCAGTCCCTCACACGGTGATGTCAAAATCTGAAAATACCAAAATTTCAAACAACAATTTCTATAATCTAATTAGGATTTTTAGGAATTTAACCAAGTCAGTCTTATTGGAGAGAACTCTGTTAAACAAGAAAGTATTGGTATAATTCCTGGTTACATTATGAGAAAACAAGAGGCCCTCAAGGGGCCTGAATCGCTCACCTGATAAAGTGGTTCAAATAAGATGACACATTCAGTTAGTCATGGTTCATGAACACTACAGAGGAATTAAGTCATGAAATTATTCATAACTCTAGGGTTCATGTTAGATGATTATTATTATAGATCTTCCCGACTGCTTCCAATTCTATCAGCTATGGAACCAGCAATGCCAAACTTTCAAGAGTTATTATGTCACTGCAGTTTGAAATGCAAATTGTAATACACCAAGGGATGGATTTGAACAAACTTGGACCCCCACCTACCCACCTCTCCCCCACCCCAAAGATAGTCCAATTTTTAGGCAGGGACTCGAATTGAACAAACCTGAACCTGATCTCTCCCCCAAGATGTTACATGTATACACCAAATACGAAAAGATTCTCATTGGTGTTTCTGGAGAAAAGGATTTTTGAAGAAAATCCCTCATATCGCACTAAGTAAAAATTCAGGCTCCCATAGGGAAACCAAATATTAACCCAGGGTCCTGATTGAACAAATTGAATCTGCACTCCCCCCCCCCCCCCCCCCCCCCCAGGCCTGGCATTCTGAAAAATGCAGGAGGGCAAAAAATCGCTCTCCTCAATCAGCTTAGGTGAGCAATTAGCTTTACACAGCATTTTAAGTATCCAATTGAACGAACTCATTGAGACTGAAACCAACAGACTACATCAGTGATTTTATTAACTTTACTAAGGTAAAGCGAAATTTCTTAGACATCTAGATGTCTCACTCAACAACCGAACACACACCTGACAAGACCTGTGTGTGTACCCAGACCTGTTATCCAAGAAAGTCATACGCCTACCACTACCACCTTCAACCCCCCAAGGGGGTTGAAGGTGGTAGTGGTAAGCGTACATGTATGACTTTCTTGGACAACAGGTCTGCTTGAATCTACAGTCACATCCTGGTGTAAGTGCTTCAAGTGACAGGATAGTAGTAATGGTAGTATATTATAGTGTCAATATTCCTTGAATAATTACCCCTCAAACTGTGATGTCAGTTGTTGAACTTGAAACTGACAGAAAAAAAAATATTGCTGTGACCCATTTTGCTTCAAATGATTGCAACTGTGTTTGGGTATGGTTGCAGCCATTACCTTTTACCACTAAACCACTTTCAAAATGAAATTACGTGATGTTATGTGACTTCGAAGTTAAATTACATTTTTGCTTTGCAACAAAAATTTAATGTGAGCATAATACATGTTATCTCAATCATTCCAGACGAAAATATTTAGGAGGGCAATTTTTCGCTCTCCTTAATTCTTTCAGGAGGGCAGTAAGGAGAGCTAAAAAATCGCTCTCCTGAAATTGCCAAGCCTGCCCCCCCCCCCCCCCCCTCCACACACACACAGTTTTCAGAGATGTTGTTTAGCAAATATTAAACGATTCTGACTGGTGGACCTGAAGAAGAAAATTTGGAAAGAAAAGTCCTCATATTGCAGTACATGTACATGTACGTTAAACTTTGGATGCTGATTTGAACAAATTTTAATCTGAGCCCCCTAAAGATGATGCACACTGAATATGAAAGCATTCTGACTGGTGGATCTGAAGAAAAAGATTTCCAAAGAAAATTCCTCATATTGCAATTTGCAATAAGGTAACATTCGGGCCCCATACTGACTGTACATGTACATGTAGCAAGCTCAAATATTAACCCACAAACTCGATTTAAACAAATTTGAATCTGACCTGCATAAGACATGCTGTACATGTACATGTATATACCAAATGTGAAAGGATTCTGACTGGTTAATCTGAAGATGAGTTTGAAAGAAATTTCCTCATATTGCACCAAGTTGAAATTCAGGCCCCCCATACTAGGAAGTCCAAATATTAACTCAGAGACTTGATTCGAACAAATTTCAATCTCACCCTTGTGACAATGATGTTTTACCAAATATTAAAAACATTTTAACCGACGGTTCTGAATTAGAAGATTTTTAAAACTTATTTCCCATATTGCCCCAAGTTAAGATTTTGGCTCCTGCATTGCACCCAAATACAAACCGATGGGCTTCAATTTAACACATTTGTATATGCCCCCCCCCCCCCCCCCCCCCCCACCCCCTGGGTGCTGTATCCCAAATATCAGACGATTCTGATCAGTGGTTTTAGAAAAGCATTTTTTAATATTTGCAAATATGCTGACTCGGCATTTTTGCAATGCCACCCCCCTCCCCCCCACCCCCTCTGAACACATTCATACAATCGATTGCATTTTTTTGTCATTCGATTCTACTGGACTGGTCCTAAGGATGCTTTATTCAAAATAACTGTTCACTATTCTGTGTGGTTTGGGAAATATGGAGGTTTGAAAATATTTTTTTTACCATGAATCAAGCACTTATGACCCAATAATACCACATGCTGAATTTCGTTCAAATTGGGCCATCGGTTAAGAAACTACAAATTTTGGGCGGGACCATAACTCTTGCCCCTCCCATTATAAAGGCAGATATTGTTCAGCGAATTTCGTTTGAACAAACTGTATTCTGCACCTCAGAAGGATCAAGCTCCTTACCAAATATCAAGTCATTGTACCCACCCACTGGTTCATGAAAAGTAAATTTTTCCAAAATTGTGGAGCATTTTCTCCCACCCACTCTTTGTGGAGCATAACTTTTTTTGAACGAACTTGAATTGTCATATGATAAGGACCATGCATATCAAATGTAGTTCAATTTGGTGCAGGGGTTTAGCCATCAGATGCTCGAAAGGCGGGGTGCTGGGGGGTCCTTCTCCAGGAATTTTTTTCGGGGAGCGGGGGGGGGGGGGGGGGGGGGAGGGGGGGGTGTTCTCCACCAGGAAAATTTTTAAATCTAAGTCTACTGGCAGAAAACATTTGGAAGGGGACACAGCTAAATTTTGGGGAGGGGGTAAGTGCCCCCCCCCCCCCCCCCAGCCACATGTGGCTACGACATTGGGGACAACCCTACCCATACTCTCCTAGAAACGCAACCCGAGAAAAAAATCCCGGGACAAAACATGGCTGCCAACTTCATTTTCTCGAACCACTTCGATGATATGAATCTTTCGTTTCTGAACAATACGGTGACCAAGCGCTTCCGACATGGAGGTTTTTGTTTTTTACAATTATCCTTCTTTCGGTCACATAATAACAAAAAGCTTCTGGATATGCCATATTGTTCTCACGAGGCGAGATAGACCAGCAAGTAAATCGTTTACTGGTCATATAGTACACCACGGAGATCGAGAGCGTTGGACCTACATGTACAGTACAGGCCACACCAATGCCAAAAATTATATTACGGACTGTGGGTCCAAGTTTGGACTACCCTGTATGTACCTTATTTGGGCCTGTACAGTTAAAACTAGAAGTTCTGTCACGAATAGTGCGCTTATCTAGGCTTAATTGCGCGTTGGAATTGCGCGCAATTGCCATATCGAATGGCATCCACAGCACGGAAGGTTCTCCTGGTTACTCATAGCGAACACAAGCAATGTTTCTGCCAATGGACCTCCGGGTTACCCGGAGGTCCATTGGCTGAAACATTGCTTGTGCACAGGTCATATGTACAAAATTTGATAGCTTTACTTGGGCCATAATGCGTTCATTAACGCGCATATCAACGTGCTATTTGTGCGCATTTCGTGACAGGACTTCTAGTTTTAACTGTACATGTATGTTTATTAAAATTGCCCTTCCAACAGGGATGAGATCTTCAAATTAGTAAATCTTAACTAGATTGTGAGATAGTCTTTTGTTTAGTACACTGTACCGGTACATGTATTCATTTATTGATGTAATCATGATGCCTGAATGCCTATTAGTTTTCTTTAATAAAACTAACTGCAATACTGGAAATAAGTTGGCTTTTAGATAAAATTAACTAGCATTACTCCCCCATCCCCTCAATGGATTTCCACCCTGTACCATTATTTAGGTCTGTACTTTTTTAGTTAAATTTGATAAATGTTCCACCCTGTACTTTTAATCCCACCCTTACTTTTATTTGGAACATAAGAGTATATCTACATGTATTGTGGTGATAAATTGAATGGAGGGGGGGGGGGGGGGGATGGGGGGGGGAGCAGAATAAATCTATTCTGTTAACAAATGTCATGGTAGGGGAAAGGGAGAACTGTGGAAGGGGCCAGATCATTATACATGTATCCATTCTGCTTGCGAAAGTCCCGTTGAAATAACTGTGAGCAATGAAAAATCACAATACTGGGGTGCGGCGGCGTCACTGTAACAAGTTCTCGTCGGATCACCAAAGTTAAGCAACGTCGAGCACGGTTAGTAGTTGGATGAGTGACCATTTCAGAGGCTGATTTGCACTCCCGCATTGTGCCCTTGGGCATGGCACTTAACAGAGATTTCCTACATGTATAAATTAATAAAAATCCACTCTTTCCAATAAAATACATTTCAAAATATTTTTTCCAAAAATAAAAAAAAAGAGATATCAATTCTTGATTCAACACAAATTAGCAGACGACACTTGGAAATAATGGACAAAAACAGTTTTTCAATAACTACAAATTTTCATTTTTCTCCTCGCAAGTTCATAACATACATGTACTTATGACCCTTTATTGGAATGAGCTCAACGAGCTTGTTCCAATGAGGGTCATAAGCGATGTTTTTCAGATGAAACTAAAAAAAATACTAAAACTTGAATATGATTATTTGAGTGTAGTGTTGGTCGGTTACATCAATTATATTAGAGAAATAATTAATATATATAATTCACCCACAGAGTGGAATTCCACCAATGATAACTGTAAATAAATTCTATGAATTAAAAAAATCCCACAAAACACAAAAAAACCATTGGATAAAACTTGAATTGTGTTTAGTTTTGATTTTAACAAATAATTCCTCTTTTCTGAGTGGAAATTCCACTCAATGAGTGTTGTCATGGTAACACACCAATAAACAGTTAATTAATAAATAAACTACTGTATGTGATAATAATGTATTATATAATAGGAATGTTTGAATTTAAAATTATGTGATAATATTGAGAAATGACAATGTTTAAATAGTTGTATATTATTATAATTTGTAGATATTTATTTTATCTGATTTGGCGGATACTATAGCTAGAGATTTATTATATTTATTATAACTTATATCCCTGGGTTTAATTATTTCCTGTTTATTATTTATAATGGTTGATATATACTTACCATCCTTACTGAATTCTACAATACTGTTGTTATCATAACTACATGCATATAATCCACCGTGACTATTAATACATAATCCACGGGGACATTGTAACTCTGTATGTTGTATAACTAACAACTGACATTGTAAATCATCACTTAATGTCACAATTCTATTATTATAATAATCTGATATAAATATACGCTTACCACATGATGAACTTGCTACAAAACATGGAAAATTGAATATTTTATCAGATTCATGGATTATAACACCTTTATCTGACACAATTCTAACAACATTATCGTCCCAACAAGAGATACAGAATCTATCATTAACTCTACAAATTCCATGACAAACATTTAATAATTTTATCTGTGATTTTTGTGTTAAATTATTTAAATTATAGATATTTATTTGTGTATCATCAGGAAGTGTTGTAGCTAATAAATCATTATATATACACAGATCCCATGTATAACTTGGTAACTCAACTGATGTGATAATATCACCATTATTGTTTATTTTATGTAATTTATTTGGGATTTCTGTTACTATCACCATCTGTCCATCTATATAAGGTTTTATATTGATAATACTATTGATGTAACCCTCCTTACAACTCAACTGTTTAGATCTTACAAATTGTTTATCTGAACAATCTGTCACAGGTAAAATATTAACAACACCATCAATGGCATCATAAACATTGGAAATAGTGTCATAGTTTGTTACAATAAAATCATCATTTATTGGATCATCAAACTCACCCAAAAGTTTTAATTGTTTTTCTATTTCCAGGAGATTTTTGTTTGAATCTGATGTAAATTTAACTGTATCACAAGAAATTCCTTTCTGTTCCAACGATGACTTGGAATGACTAGATGATCCGACATTAATATCTTTATTAAATGTATCAAGTTTTAATTCTATATCTTTCATTTTTTTATTCAATTCATCACATTCTTGTGAAGAAATGTTAATTTTGGAAAGTTCTTTTCCTCCAATACATTCCAGTTCTTCCAGACTTTTAATTTCTGATTTATCAATTTGTTTACGAAGTTCATCATAACAACTTTTAATTTTTATTCTTCCAAGACTGAGATGGTCCATTATTTTATTTTTAAATCGTTCCAACTTCTTCTCTTGTTGCTTCAAATTTAAACGGATTTGTTGAAGATGAAAATCTAATTCATCCAATGAACTATGTAGTACGTCCATTATTGGAATAACATTCCTACTACATGTAAGATGATCTATTCTAAAACATTCATCACAACATTCCACATCGTGAATTTTACAGTAGGAGACGACATGTTTGTTATGTTGGACACATCGTCGTCTTTCGCTCGAATCACCAATTGCAATTCCTTCTCCAGCGTTACTTCCTCCTGTCGCCATATTTTTTAACTTGATTTGATTTTAGATGAACAAATCGATGAGATGATTGTTCTGATTTTCTAACTATTCCAACAAGTGATAAACTGTAAATGTGATTTTGTGCGAGGATGAGAACCAAAACGTTTACAGATATAAATTTATGTTTATCTTCACTGAATCCTGTTCGTTTTGGAGATGGCGACACGCCTTGTCGAAAGTACATCATTCGTCAATCAAATTACACGTGACTTCCCAATATAGCTATGACGTATTTCTAAATGTAGCCTCAATGCACATTTGGAGGAGATCAGCATTTCTCATCTTAATGACGTATGCCCCCCCCCCCCACCCCCCCACCCCCCCCCCCCACCCACGTGGCTTTTATGTACAAAACAAATCGCACGTGGAATATTCGCAGTGCACAAGCCTCATAAGAAATGGTCGACGTTTGTGCGATAAGACATTTATATAAACTGAATCGGTAATCCGATTAAATATAAAAAACGGACATAGATATTGAAACAACTTATAGAAATGGTCAGTTTTTAATACAAATAACAAGGTAAATCTGAGCTCAAAATTGTTATCTTTGGCCACGTCCGTCATTCATTCACACTTCTGATCTCAGAGCGTGAAGACCTTGTTCATAACAATGGAAAACCTGGAATTGCCGGATCGTCTTAGGAAAGCCATCTCAGCTCTGGGCGTCTCTTGTCCCATCTAGAGCTTGGACTATCCAGGAAATGGGCAAGAGCGTTCATCTGAACCTGGAATTTAGGGTGACTCTCTGATGATTCGACCATTTCTCTTTCATGAAAAACCCCGAAAATAATATTTTCCAAAAATATTTTTTAATTGCTTTCCGATTAGAGCCAAATTAGTCGGTCCTAAAAATGGGAAAATACGTTTGTATACATGTTCTCATTTTCAAGTAATGAACACCGAAGTACACGTTTTGTTTGTGATAACGTACGTGACTGGCGGCTGTTGGAACCGATGTTCAGCAGGCAAACAAACTTGATTACACAAAGAGCGATGTTAAAATGGGGGCTTTCTACACAAGTTAATTCAACTGCTTCGACAATTTTACACCTGAATGCAAAGTCAGATAACTATTTCATGTGTAAATTCGACCTGCATTTAAGCACTAGATAATGAAAATTTGTTCAGGACGCGGTCATATCGAAATCAAACGTGTCTGTAACGATCTTGCGATGTTGTCATAACGTTATTAACTTACCAAATTTCGTGCATCGAAATCGGGTTTTAGTTTCAAATTATTCTTGTTGGAAATCACAGTAATCCAATTTTGTTAATCCTCACTTATCACAGAATTCAATACGAACCTTCTAACTTAGTGTCACATATTTTGTATTTCGTTACGCGTCAAGGTTTGTGGTTTGCGATTCAAAAGTTTTCACTTGGCATACTTCAGCCATGTTTCTTTGTGATGAATGTGGGTATGTCATCCTCCACCAATCAGCGCTTGGTATTTTTACGTACGTATGTCCCGCACCTATTAGTGCATAGCTCAATTACTCACGTAATAATTAACCTATCGTGTACTTATATTTATACTTTAACTAAATAAACCAATCAGGGTGTTCGGTTAAAACTTGCCTGTCTATTTAAGCGCAAATGTTTTCATATCGCTGTTCTTGTTTTTTGGCACTGAACCTTTCGTTTGCCTTCAGTTGCGAACAACGCTTGCACAAAGCAATTAGCCTTGGCCAGTATTAAGCAGCAATTTGAGTAAATTAATCACTGTTGAGTAAAGGTAATAATTACTTAGTAATTGAGTAAATCCTTAATGATAACGCAAGTAAATAAATATTACTTGCGAAGATGCGCTGAGTTTTTGGGACTCGGACCGGGAATCGAAGGTGATTTATAGCGTCCAGTCGTATAGACACTGAATATTAGGATATCTGTCAACTTTGCAATCTTCCACTGAGCTGCGGCGTTACAGATGATATCGATAACAGAACACCGTCTGATTACATTCGTAATGGAACGTGTTAAGCTATTTATCTCTTCTCCGGTGTAGTTAGCTCCCTTGTTGCGCACAGGCCATGAATAATCTGAACTGTGTTCCAGCTCACCCCTGCAACTTGAAGCGAGGAAAAGAAAATGAGGTTCAACATAGCGATTGATGATTGCTTCTCAAAGCATATATGAATTATACACTTGTTTTGTTGCATTTTGTTTATCATTGATTTAGTGACAACTATAAATTAAACTGTTAAGTTTCAAGACCTGGTTTATTTGGTCACTCTGCCAGTACAGTACATTTATGTCCAAATATTAACCCTTTGTCTAACAGAAAAATGGATTTTCATTCGTTTGAGCAGGACGAATTAGAATGAAAAGGGGTTCTGCTCTTCGCATATTTGCTCGGTTCTAATTCGAACATAACGGTAGTATTGTTACAGTAATTAGATCAGCACGAGCTGATAGCTCATTCTCGGTTCGGCGGTCACTGCAGTCACATCTATCATCAGTTTAACACCAACCCACCCTCCCATCCCATCTTTAAGAATTTGGTTTCGTGTTTTGTAACCAAGTCTTTTCCATTTTTCAATTTCAGATGTTTTTGCTTCTGATGTTTGGAAAGACTCTTTGAATCTAACGGACTCGACTCTAAAACTTCTTGCAAAACGTTTGCCTTCTGTCGTGTTGGAGTCCAGACAAGATGGTACAGTTCGGACTTATATGTATGGATTTTTAAAGTGGAAAAAATGGTGTTCTGCATTCCAAGAAATCAGCTCTTTTCCTGCCCCCCCCCCCCCCCCCCCCCCCCCCCCGCTTCATGTAGCTTTATATTTATTGACTGTAATGCAACACACACACTCTTTCTCCTCGGTTAAAACCGCAGTGTATAGTATTGCTTGGGCACATAAGCTTGCTTTATTGGACGCCCCAACGTCACATCCTTTGCCTCAAATGGTCAAAGAGGCCGCAGCTCGCACGTTGAAGCGATGCAGCTCACGTAAAGATCCCCATCACTCCGAAATGTTGTGCAAGTTGGTTAATTTATATCACACTGAATGCGACTCGGGGTATTTCTTGAGAACAGCCACCATGTGTTTAATTGCATACGCTGGTTTTTTCCGTTTTGACGAATTGTCTCATCTTCGAGGCTGTGACGTCATTTTCGAAGACACGTTTGTCCGCATTTTCATTGAAAGAGCAAAGAACGATGTTTACAGGGATGGTAATTGGGTGATCATTGGTAAAACTTCTACCGAGACGTGTCCTTGCTCATTCCTGCGTACATATTTTGACGAATTTCGCATCAGCGATTCCAGTGAGGATTTCATCTTCCGTGGTGTTGTTTATGCGAAATCGGAAAATCGTTACGTTCTGAGATCGGGTAATACTTGTCTTTCTTACACTCGTACTAGAGAGCTTTTTCGTGAAGCTTTTTCTAAGATAGGTCTCGATGTTAAGCTTTTCGGCACGCATAGTTTGAGAGCTGGTGGAGCCACCAGCGCTGCTAATCACAATGTTTCGGATCGCCTTTTCAAACGTCACGGTCGTTGGGTCTCTGATAAAGCCAAGGATATGTATGTCAAAGATGACTTGACCCGGCTGTTATCAATGTCACTGTCTTTAGGACTGTAATGCGGATCGTTTTAATACCCGACACACTCACACAGAGATTGCTGCATTCGGGTCGGTGCACCTCCAGAGTTTTTATCTGCACAGGTTTTTCTGGTTGGGTGGCGCGCAGTTGTCTCCTTAGCCTATCCGCAGTACGAATTGAGCATTATATATATATATATATATATATATATATTCTACTGTTGTTATTGCAAATGAGCTGTATGCTTTTGTTTCTCAAAGATATTCATTGATGTACTGTCATCTACAATTTCTCGAATACAGTGGCCGCCGGCAGAGTTACCTATGGTAATTATGTTTTGTTGTTTTTAGCAAATATGCGTTAAGAGTAGAACCAGTATATGTGGCACCTTGACCGCTCGGCTACTGAAGTATTGGTTATCAAATCCACCCTCATAGGAGGTCGTGGGAGAAGAACTGGGAACTTTAGACGTCTTTGATTGAAGATTAACCCTCAAAGTGCCAGTACTACATTACCTGTAGTATTCTACCCTCCTTATTCGTGTTACAACTTGCCCTGCCAAAACCACGGCTACCCAAAAACGCCACAGTGTCAATGCCAAATACCCGTACCTTCAAAAGGATTTTATTGCATATACGACAAAACTGCGAAACTTTCCACCCACATAAAGCTTCATTCTCGGCTATAAACGTAATATATGATAAAGAAATCATCCTGTAAAACCGATAACGTACGTGACGTATGGTATGTGTCAAAAAGTCTTTAAGTGGTCTGAGAATCTCTTGTGTGATTCCAGCTGACCAGCCACCATATAAACATGAATTGTCACATAGGCATGCTTGTTAAACATTTTGGTGTAAAAAGCACCCTGTCTGCCGAGGCAATTTCCCAAAAATAGCAAACAAATATTATTTTACGGTTAATTTATCAGATTAACAATGAAATCGTATTAGATTGCTAAATGTTTCGTGAAACTTCCAAAATAAATTTACATGATCCGAAGTCGAAAGCCAGAGAAATATTCAAAGCAAAGAGTAATACAAAAGTATTGAACTTGAAGGCAGGTAATGAACTTTAATAATGAATAACGTACGGTACGTGACTTCAAAATTCACAAAGTAAAGGAACACTCAAACGAGATACACGTTAACTGCAAGGAACCAAGAAATCAATATAACTTTCGAAAACCTTTAACACTCGACACGTGCCCCTTCTCTGTTGGCCAGGATTCTATAATCTGAGGGGTGGGGTGGGGGTCAGACAGTTTTTTCTTTCGGGTATGTGTGTGTGTGGTAGGGTGTTAGCCATCCTGGGTGGGGTGGGGTGGGGTGGGGGTCAGACAGTTTTTTCTTTCGGGTATGTGTGTGTGTGGTAGGGTGTTAGCCATCCTGGGAAGGGCTCATAATCTTGGGAGGGAATACGCACAATACCATAGTTCAAGCGTTATATCGATCAAATCCCCCCCCCCCCCTCCTATTTCGAAAATATGAAATGGATTGATTTTTTTTATCTAGTTGGGTCGTAGCCAGGATTCTATAATGGGGAGGGGGGGGGAATCATGATATTTGGAAGGTCGTTGTGGGGTTTGGACCCCCCCCCCCCCAAAAAAAATGCAAACTGTCACATACTGTTTTTAACCCCTACCCTTCTTCAGGGGGCACCAGGATCGATCTCCCCCAGAGTCTAGCAACTTAACCTTCTCCACAGTGGTGGGGTGGGGTTCCCAAATGCAAACTATCGCTTATTGTTTTTAACCCTCACACAGGCCTTCGATTGGGGATCCTTGCTCTGCCACTGGGGCCGCCGTTGATATTGTATTTAGGGAGTACCATGGTTTAGTCGTCAGTGTCATTCAGTGTTAATCTTAACCGGGGATTGGGGAGGCCCCACAGCGGCCACATCATAAAAGGGCCCATATAAATTAAATAAACAGTGGAAATCAGCATTTGAATTGCTGGTTTTGATGAATCCACCCCGTCCCCAACCCATTCCCTAATAAACATGTGGAAGCTGGAGTTGCTGGAAAATATCGTATGATCTTTTTTCAGCTTGGGATATCTTCCAATCTCCTACTCAGTCGCCAAAGCAGTTAGACTCTGACAAACGACCAAGTATTGATTCCGACATGTCTCAAAAAGCATTGGCTAATGCATGTGTTCGAGGTGGTAAAGTAAAACACATTTCAGAAATGGGCTGTTTTGTGGTAGAAGGAACTAAAGGAGATACATTTGCCGTTGAATTATTTCCGAAGGAGAAGTGTCAGTGAAAAGTGATACTGCAGGCATTATTGAAGCGAGTAGCCCTTGGGTGGGCGTAGGTGTAGGAGGAGGTGTTCCCCTTCCACAGTTGGGAGTTGGCGGCCAGTGTCTGTCTGGAATGAACTTGAATAAACTATGTTACGCCTGTGTGTCTATAGCCATCAGACGCGTTATCAATCTGATGAGACGGTAGGACAAACATGGATCTAAAGTCCGCAATGCGCGTTCTCGTTCCAATGAGGGGTCATAAGCTATGTTTTGAAAGCAGAAAATTAAAATGTATAAATAACTGAATGGCGATTTTCGTATATAGCGCTGGCCGCTTTCACCAAATGACGTCTATCATACACAAATTTGTTCCGAAGGATTGATAGCATTACTGTACGGGCTTATCCTTCCCCACACCTCCACCCCTCATAGGATTCCAGAGAATGAGGGTTCTTGCTGTGATTTCCTATTTTACGAAAGCGACACAAATCTGTCCCTCAAAATATCGTCTATTCAAAGGCCGCTTCCAAGGCATCATGCTCAGGTCACGTACGATATCCGTATTGTCACGTACGTTATTATGTGTTCCAGATGCAAGTTGCAATTTTTATAACAACTCAAAAAGTTTCACCGCGCAGAATTCAAACTCACGAAGAAAGCGTAAAACTTGATATAAGTTGCAATGCGACGGAGTAGACAAGTTCGGAATATGATGCCTGACATGCAATAGGCAAATACCTTAAATATAACGATAATTAAAGATGTGTGTTAAGCTGATTTTTGCATTTTCTGTTTACAAGCGGCCTGTAGCTAGATCGATACCACGTGTATATTTCTACAGTATGTATAAAATTACGAAACGCCGGTCGGAACGAACAGTAAATGTCTTCCGGTAACGTACAGGACAATATCGTACGTGACACCAGTTTATCATTTTTAGTTTAAACAATATTTTAGAAAATGCACTGGCTCAATTTATACGTTATTGGGCCGAGGCTTTGCAGAAGAACAGTGAGTGTCTTATCAAAAATGTGTTTATTGTATTTGCTGCTACGTGTATGGTGCGTTCGTACGTGACACCCTTACAGTCACGGGTCCCGTTGTAATGATATTCCGACTTTTCTTTTAAGGACGTTCGTTTTGCAAACAAAAAATGGTCACTCAAAGAACTTCCTTGACCATAGCTAGGAAACCGAATTGTTAAAATAGAATTGTTTTTGAAGTGAACCTCGTCATTTATACATTTTTTACCGATATCGTACGTGACTTCATATTTGCGACAGCCCTCAATAGCATAATAATTCATATTAATGCGCACTTATCATGAAAACAAGCCAATTTGCAACTGAAAAATTGTATATTTTAAAAAACTAGAGCAAAAGTTTGAAAATGTTGGTCTTACCTTTTTCGTTTCTGTGATCCTGGTCAAACATGGTGCTTTTGCGACATTGCATATTTGAAAACATTGCACTTTCCCACGGTCCTTGTCGCGAACAAAAAAAGACTCAGGACACAAAATTATAACCGATTTATTGACAGAATGACACAAATGTATTGCTGAAACTGAAATCTTACAGTTCATTACTCCAAATCTTGATATATCAAGCGCCAAATACCCGCGACGTCGATTTATCCGATATGGTCGAATGTACGGAGAATGAGATTTTAGAGTTGAAGAAGAAAACACCACAACACCAACCTCTTCGGGGAGAGGTAGTACCCTTGGCGAGAGGATCCCCTCTCCCACTGGTCTTCACCCGAAGAGGCACGGAGGCCCTGAAAAGAGGAAGAAGAAGAAGAGCCCATCAACCAAGCGCAGGGACGCCCGGCGCTTGGAGGCATTCCGGAACAGGAAGAAAGAGTTGAGTGAGGGGGTGGAGGCTCTGGAGGCAGCCGCCAATTCCCCTCCTAGTCCCACTGGTACACCCAAACAACTGCCGGCTCCCGAGCCGGAACAGTTGGATGAGGAACGTCCAGTGGAGACTGAGGAGGAACTGGAAGTTGCTTTTTCACCGCCTCCCACCCCTCACTCTCCCCTTCCTTCATTACCGGAAAGCCCGGGAGCGGTAAAGCCACCAATCACAATGGAGATGATTATGAGAGAGGTAGAGTTGGCCAAGGCAACACAGGAAAGAGCAAGAGAGTGCCGAAGAGAACACGGCTCTACATCACCACCATCAGCCTCTTCACCATCACCATGCCAACCTCCAAAGAAGAAGAGCCGCAAAAAGGCCAGAAGGGGATAGACCTTCTTTCCTCCTTCCTTTTCCTCTTTCAACACGCCTAGACATGTGTAAACCTATCACCCACAGCCACTGAGGGTTGAAAGGGGCTTGTCCCCCAAATTCGCCCCTGCGCGCCTTCGGCGCGCCAAACCATTTCTTTCTTCTAGCTGAAAATTAAACTGTAGGTGTGCAGGCCTACAGTCTGAATCACCGTGGTGTTGTATATTTTCGCTGCTTCGCAAAAGTTAACTTGAAACAATAATACGAAATACCGATATAGCAAACTATTTTTAATGAGCTTTTATTTATTTTTTCTGCTCACACAAATTAGAGTCGGATTGTGGAATACGTAGTACAGCCATTATGGATTATGGAATGATTCTTACAGAAACGTAAGCATGGCTGCATCTTCTATAAAACCTCGCTTTAATATGAGACCTCTTTCCTACTAGCCCAGGCCCAGGGTACCACAGACATGGCATATGGACCTTACAAGTTACAGTCACAACGACCGTGCAATTCCCAATTATTATTTTCAATGACGTAGCCGGTGACCAGGGTGGTGACGGGTTGATGTATAGGAGATTAGTGAGGATGAGTGACTAGGGTGGTGACGGGTTGATGTATAGGAGATTAGTGAGGGATGGATGACTAGGATGGTGATGTGTTGATGTATAGGAGATTAGTGAGGGATGAGTGACTAGGATGCTGACGGGTTGATGTATAGGAGATTAGTGAGGGATGGGTGACTAGGATGGTGACGGGTTGATGTATAGGTGATTAGTGAGGGATGGATGACTAGGATGGTGACGGGTTGATGCATAGGAGATTAGTGGGGGTTGATGTATAGGAGATTAGTGAGGGAGGAGTGACTAGGATGGTGACGGGTTGATGTATAGGAGATTAGTGGGGTTGGGTGACTAGGATGGCGACGGGTTGATGTATAGGAGATTAGTGAGAGAGGAGTGACTAGGATGGCGACGGGTTGATGTATAGGAGATTAGTGAGAGAGGAGTGACTAGGATGGCGACGGGTTGATGTATAGGAGATTAGTGAGGAGGGGGGGACAATGCTGGTGACGGGTTGATGTATAGGAGATTAGTGAGGGATGGGTGACTAGGATGGTGACGGGTTGATGTATAGGAGATTAGTGAGGGAGGAGTGACTAGGATGGTGACAGCTTGATGTATAGGAGATTAGTGAGGATGAGTGACTAGGATAGTGACGGGTTGATGTATAGGAGATTAGTGAGGGATGGATGACTAGGATGGTGACGGGTTGATGTATAGGAGATTAGTGAGGGATGGATGACTAGGATGGTGATGTGTTGATGTATAGGAGATTAGTGATGGATGGGTGACTAGGATGCTGACGGTTGATGTATAGTAGATTAGTGAGGGATGGGTGACAAGGATGGTGACGGGTTGATGTATAGGAGATTAGTGATGGATGGGTGACTAGGATGTTGACAGGTTGATGTACGGGAGGTTAGTGAGGGATGGATGACTAGGATGGTGACGGGTTGATGTATAGGAGATTAGTGAGAGTTGGATGACTAGCATGGTGACGGGTTGATGTATAGGAGATTAGTGAGGGATGGATGACTAGGATGGTGACGGGCTGATGTATAGGAGATTAGTGAGTGTTGGATGACTAGGATGGTGACGGGTTGATGTATAGGAGATTAGTGAGGAATGGGTGACTAGGATGGTGACGGGTTGATGTATAGGAGGTTAGTGAGGGATGGGTGATAGGATGGTGACGGGTTGATGTATAGGAGATTAATGAGAGGGAGTGACTAGGGTGGTGATGGGCTGATGTATAGGAGATTAGTGAGGGAGGAGTGACTAGGATGGTGACGGGTTGATGTGTAGGAGATTAGTGAGGGATGAGTGACTAGGATGGTGACGGTTGGATGTATAGGAGGTTAGTGAGGAATAGGTGACTAGGATGGTGACGGGTTGATGTATAGGAGATTAGTGAGGGATGAGTGACTAGGATGTTGATGGGTTGGTGTATAGGAGATTAGTGAAGGAGGAGGGACTAGGATGGTGATGGGTTGATGTATAGGAGATTAGTGAGAGAGGAGTGACTAGGATGGTGACGGGTTGATGTATAGGAGATTAGTGAGGGATGGGTGACTAGGATGGTGACGGGTTGATGTATAGGAGATTAGTGAGGGATGGGTGACTAGGATGGTGATGGGTTGATGTATAGGAGATTAGTGAGGGATGGGTGACTAGGATGGTGACGGGTTGATGTATAGGAGATTAGTGAGGGATGGGTGACTAGGATGGTGATGGGTTGATGTATAGGAGGTTAGTGAGGGATGGGTGACTAGGATGGTGACGGGTTGATGTATAGGAGATTATTGAGGGATGGGTGACTAGGATAGTGACGGGTTGATGTATAGGAGATTAGTGAGGGATGGGTGACTAGGATGGTGACGGGTTGATGTATAGGAGATTAGTGAGGGAGGAGTGACTAGGATGGTGACGGGTTGATGTATAGGAGATTAGTGAGGGAGGAGTGACTAGGATGGTGACGGGTTGATGTATAGGAGATTAGTGAGGGATGGGTGACTAGGATGGTGACGGGTTGATTTATAGGAGATTAGTGAGGAATGGGTGACTAGAATGGTGACGGGTTGATGTATAGGAGATTAGTGAGGGAGGAGTGACTAGGATGGTGACGGGTTGATGTATAGGAGATTAGTGAGGGAGGAGTGACTAGGATGGTGACGGGTTGATGTATAGGAGATTAGTGAGGGATGGGTGACTAGGATGGTGACGGGTTGATTTATAGGAGATTAGTGAGGAATGGGTGACTAGAATGGTGACGGGTTGATGTATAGGAGATTAGTGAGGGAGGAGTGACTAGGATGGTGACGGGTTGATGTATAGGAGATTAGTGAGGGAGGAGTGACTAGGATGGTGACGGGTTGATGTATAGGAGATTAGTGAGGGATGGGTGACTAGGATGGTGACGGGTTGATTTATAGGAGATTAGTGAGGAATGGGTGACTAGAATGGTGACGGGTTGATGTATAGGAGATTAGTGAGGGAGGAGTGACTAGGATGGTGACGGGTTGATGTATAGGAGATTAGTGAGAGAGGAGTGACTAGGATGGTGACGGGTTGATGTAGAAGACTTTATCGATAGAGGATCGCGACAAATCATCGGAAAGGCAACTTTTATTATTATTATTATTATTATTATTATTATTATTATTATTATTATTATTATTATTATTGCAGTTCACTCTGTAATAGATATTCAAATGGTGCAAGATGAAGCCTCATGGCGGTTGCGCCCCTTTGCGTTTACATGACATAGCTATAAAAATGTACATTTGTCATTCAAAAGTTTATTTATTTATCCGTGAAACAGGTTAACTGTTTAGTCCTGCCAATTTAGTCAAAATAAGACTGATCTGTGGGTGCATGCTACATTTTGAAATTCATTTGCTTTACTCAGTGGCGGCCCAAGACTGTCTGGGGACCCCTGGATATACTTACTTAAGCAAGTGGCCCCATACATGCCAAAGGCATATCCGAATGCCGCAGGCCTGGGGGATGATGGTTATAGAAGGGGGTTTCCCTCTCCTATTGGTAGTGGTCTTGGTCAGGGGCAGAACTATGTGGGTGTCTATAAGTTCCAGCCTGGATCTTATCCGCCCCTCAGTTCAAACCGCATTTGAGATATATTTACCAATCAATCACATGTTACAACTTTGTTGAGGCAAAATCACCAACACACTAGTTGGTGTTGGGAACGTTCATTATAGTTCGTTCGGGACTGAAACACACAGACGTCTCCGAAGTCGATCGGCTCAATATGGTCTATTGTCATGGTTTGAAAACCTGTCCTGTATGGGTGAATGGTTTGTCTCTTTCGTCATCTGTCCAAACTTATTTTGGTTTCCGTGCGATAACTTGAGTCATGAACGTTTGTACTGTAAGTCATTTATAAGGAGGATTGAGTGAAAATACTGCTATACAGATATTTATTGACAGTCACTGATACCATAACTGACATTTGGATCGTGGGTAATTTGTGACTGTAATTCTAAAGATTTGCATAATTATGAAACTTCAAACAATCACCAATCATTTACCTATGTGAGTTCTATTTGAGAATCTGTTCCTTGTGGGAACGATTCAAGCATTAGCATGTCTGCCCACACCGCTGTTTGAGAATCTGTTTCTTGTGGGAACGATTCAAGCATTAGCATGTCTACCCACACCGCTGTTTGACAATCTGTTCTTTGTGAGAACGATACAAGCATTAGCATGTCTACCCACACCGCTGTTTGAGAATCTGTTCCTTGTGGGAACGATACAAGCATTAGCATGTCTACCCACACCGCTGTTTGACAATCTGTTCCTTGTGTGAACGATTCAAGCATTAGCATGTCTGTCCACACAGCTGTTTGAGAATCTGTTCCTTGTGGGAACGATACAAGCATTAGCATGTCTACCCACACCGCTGTTTGACAATCTGTTCCTTGTGAGAACGATTCAAGCATTAGCATGTCTACCCACACCGCTGTTTGACAATCTGTTCTTTGTGAGAACGATACAAGCATTAGCATGTCTACCCACACCGCTGTTTGAGAATCTGTTCCTTGTGAGAACGATACAAGCATTAGCATGTCTTCCACACCGCTGTTTGACAATCTGTTCCTTGTGGGAACGATACAAGCATTAGCATGTCTACCCACACCGCTGTTTGAGAATCTGTTCCTTGTGAGAACGATACAAGCATTAACATGTCTATCCACACTGCAGTTTACCTGTCTTCCTTATGAATTTAAATCCAGCTTGTTTAAATTATGTACCCCTGGGTTTATATTTAAGCTCTCTATGGGTTCCGGTATAATCGTATTTTAATTTAGAGCACTACGAGAAATATTCTTTAGAAATCTTCTTCTTCCTGAAACCAACCAGTTAGTTGTTTAACTTAGTGTAATATGAGAAACACCTTTAATAGATCGCCATCTTCAGGTAGAACCCTTTACTACACACTAAAAACTAAAGTGTTAAAACTGACACTTTCAAGGTGTTAATCCCATTCTAACTCTTAGGGTTTGATTTTAACACTCAATGTGCAATGCTTTAAACACTTAGACATTACAATCACCAGACATCTGAAACTTGAATGGATGGCACTTCCCATGTGTCTAGCATTGGTGGTTCTTCCAGAATCGTCCATAATTTGATTTGCGCTTGGTGGGTACATACTTAAAAGGACACAACGCAGATGACGCGGATCAGGCTCGAGAGTTCGAGCCTGATCCGCGTCATTTGCGTTGTTTCCTTTTACGTGTCGCGACATTACACTTGTCAAGTGGTATTATTGTAACACCTGTCAAGTTCTGGGATATCTACACTTGAACAAAGTGTTAGTTCAGCACTTAGTAAGTGTTAAATACAACACTTTAAGTGTAGTTTTTAACACTTTCGTTTTTAGCGTGTACAGGATATAACCTTATTATAACTCTTAGATTAAAGTTTGTTCAAGGCGCTACGCACGACTGATTTTGTGGACAGCGGGGGGGGGGGGGGGGGGGGGGGGGGGCAGCGTGAAATTTAGAATTTCCGACCCTATGGAGAATTTATTAATCGTTTGTTTAAATGACACAGGGATATAGCTAGGAAGTAGTGATACAAGTCGATATTAATGAATGATAGTTTAGTCAATAGTACTATTAAAAACAACACACTTCCCAACAGTATCAAGGTTATTAATAATGTTGGTCTGATAGTCATGACTACCCAATGTCGCGGTTAGGTTTTTTTTTAAATTTCTGGACCATTCGGAGATATCATTCCCCATACATGAACTTGTACAGCATATATATATTTTTTTGTCTGAATATAATCTGAACAATATTGTTCTTGAGGAAAACGTCAAAAGTAGTTAGGGGAGGCACTTTAAACCAAAGCATTTTTAACACTGAATTTCCCATAGGCTCCATAGGGTTAGTGTTAAGTTGTGAAACTTATAGACCCAAGAACTTAAAGACCAAAATGTCTGTAACCATGTATGCACTGGTGGCATAAATGTAAAAAAATTACCTCTGTGGGATTGTTTTGACACCTGATATTTATTATTATTACAGTTATTTCAAATAATGTCTACAGGTTTGCTCAAACCATCGCTGGGCATCTTTATCATTCTCTTGGAAATTGTTTGGATCGAATTTGATAGAAAGAACTGTCTCTAAATCATATCCTCTTGCAAGATAATCTAAAGCAAATATACAGTACATTCCACACACAACAGTAAATTCACTTTGTAGTCTCATTGTGTTTATTGTCCAGGAATCTGTATTTTTCACTATGAAATTGTATTTGTCTCTACCTATTGGTGGTAAACCATATCAATCAAAGTAGATAGCAGAATGATTGTCTTTAAAATATATTGCTATCCAATGTTCTCCTGGTTCTTTTGATGAATCTGTGTTCCCAATATATGCTTGTCTGTGTTTAGGTTTTCGTTTTGGTAACAAGTCTTTTGAACACACTTTTCCATTTAAGGATGATAACCTTTGAGAACTGGCAAGTATAGTTTGTAATTGTATGGTTTCCATCTTCTTAGCCTTGAAAAAGGCTGGCACGGAGTCGTTAATCAAGATATGCTGAGTAATATGACCAGTCTCTTTTAACTAAATCTGCCCACTTTTGAATGTCTTTTTGGCAGTCTATTTCAAAGTCCATATGAGCACAATATTCTAATAAGTTTATTTTTCTTGCTCTCTTGTGTAGATTATACAGTATAGTCACTGGAAACACTTTCTGTAAACACTCTGCAATGTTCATATCTATTAATGTTGTTGTGTTGGTTCGATTTTCTTCTTCACAGATATTTTTCATTTTCTGTTTAATGGATTTAGTCAGTTCTATCACTACACATTCTTGAAATAATGTTTGTATTTTTTCTTTACACATTTTGCAATGTTCACACTGAATCATCTTGTTTAACAGTCAAATATCACTTCTCTGAATTTGTTTGATTTCTATCTCACTATCAAATTCTGCATAGACAACAACGTTGATCACCTCTGTAAGAGCTTGATCAAACTGAAGTTCAAACCTAAGATTGCCAGACTTTATAGGGTGAGCCAATGGCCCACTACTACTCTGATCAGGTGTCCAATCAATACCCCAAAGGGTATACCCTTTTGCATAATCCTGCAAAGATAAATTAAATGATTGATTTTGTCCAAAATAGCCCATAGCTTCGTACAATGATAAATATGAATTTAGATAAAGCCCACCTTCGAAATTCGGTTCAAAGGGACGTGCTTTAATGGAATGTCCATCTATTGTGATTTCCAACTTTTTCAAATTGAAATGTTGAAAATTAAATGGATTTGTGCCAATATCTCCATTTATATCTCGATTACTAACTAAACCAAGAATAATTCATTTTGGCATCTGTTTATGAAACAGATTGTCTTCTATTTTTGAACGAAGACCACTTCCACTAGTAAAAGTTTTAATTTCACTACGCCTTATGGGCATTTTATAATTTGTTCGATCTATTTGTGCATTAAGATCATTTGCAAATTTTGGAAATAAATCCAATGCTGGTATTCTGAATATGGCTTTTTGAATTTCGACTTTTCCATTTTTACTACCAATCATGGAGCACGATGCAATTTAATTTTCATCTCAACTCCTTTTGGTAAATACTTATCTTGCACAAACAGATCTAAATGTATTTTTTTTTTCAATAAACCTTATTGATAACAAAGCGACGTCTGCACCGGCATAAAAACAAGGTATCACAGGAAGCGCCCGGTGCAGAGTGAGGCAAACATACATATATATATGATAAAAGTCACATTTTACCGGGAATAATTTTGAAGACGCAAATTAAAAGGTAGATAATACAGAATTAACACAGAACGTTCAAACAAGAAAGAAAAATGGTACTAGTGAAAGTTAAAATTCAGTTCGTCATTAATGATAGAACAAATAAGTGAAGTACGGGTCCAATACTGACAGAATACTTCACGCGGAAAACGAAGAAAATCTGCAGAGAGCCGCAAACGTAATCTGCCCAAAAAGGAAGACAGAATCGTTTGGGAAGAAATAGTCGTAATAGTACGATCAGTAAATTCGTTACGGAGATACCAAATAGTGGCCACGGCTTCGGTAATTAAAACCAGTGATGAAGCACGGGCGAAAAAAGGACAAGAAGTAGGAAGCCGTAAGAATAAAATAGTGACTGGGTTTGGCACCACGTCGACCCCTACGAGACTAGTGATCCACCGGAAAACCAAGTCCCACAGGGACCGGACCAAAGGACAATCACAAAATAAATGTTTGATACACTCAGTGGCATGTCGGCACAATTGGCACTTGTCATCCCTGAGATTATACCAAAATGAGACAAGCTGTCTAACAGGAAGAATATGGTGTATAATCTTCCATAGAAAAACGCGGCAAAAAGTATCAACGAAGGGATGATGTAAATTACGCCAAGTGGAGGCATAATCTATGGAACGGTTCTTTGCAACCATCGAAGGTGTGGCAGTAAAAGGTGAAACCATTACATCATAATATTGACGAGTGTTGAGGGGAAAAAAGTCATCAGGGACATGTTTGGAAAGAAAAGTTTGCATTGCTAACCAACATTCTGTATAGAATTTAGGTTTCCAAAACGTGTGGGGATTTAAACAAGAAGACAAAGAAGAATTAAAACGACGTAAGTAGAGGCCCATCCATTATCTGGTAAATGGCTTCCACTTAGCCCCACATTCGCGATTAAGGAAGGTTCGTAAGTGACGTAACCTTAGAGCCCTAACTTTAGCAATTAAATTAATTTGGCTCGTTCGGTCAAACCTTTGTTAGACGAAGCTTTACTTGTTTCTGTGTGGTGTCCAGGAGTATCTGTATACCACATCTCACTAGCAGCTTGATGTGTTTTTTCACATCTCTTGAATAACTACGAAAATTCTCAAAAAATCCTCTATAAGGATAAAGATCTGAATTGGTGGTGATAAGATTGCCATTCAGTGTAACATCAATTTTACTGAACATGCTATGAAAAATTATTGATAGGAGCAATTTGTGTATCTCCACCCAAAACACTCCCATCCTGTTTTGTAATTTTAAATTGAACTTCAATTCTAGATGCTGCAAGATCTAACCACTTGGTTGTTGATCTTGGAATTAAAAATTCTATTGGTGAAGAATTATTTAAAGATGCAACAGGAAATTGTTCAATTGCACCAATATTTTCTATACCACTTGATGTTGGTGATACATTATCTGGATCAAAACTACTACCAAAATGTTCGCAAGATCCATGTAACATCATGATTTTTAATCAAATATATCAAGTGGTCTTGATTTTCGTTTTGACTAAGCTTGCCTTTGACGTGTTTTGCCTCTACGAGAACAAACCAACAAACCACAGAGTGACGTTTTGTTCTTGTTTTTGTCTTTTTATACCTAAACATGCTTTACATTTTTTATCAATTCATTTGCTATTTCTAAACCATGTTTTAATCCTTCTCTCTTTAAAGTTTGAAATGCATTTTTTTGCAATTGGTTGTATAAATGGTGCAGCTGTTCTTATTGCTGTGCGAAAAATAGACTATAATCCATATCCATATTTCCGTGGTACACATTGATACACTCGCATCATTTTTTATAAATTTAATCTATGTTTCGGTCTAAAATGCAACGTGACAACTGTCTTGCTCCTTGTAAACTGAATGGGTAAACCAGTGTTCCCGTTTATATTTATACTAATCTGATCAAAATAAGATTTTGATACTGGTACGTAATGTGCATTATCAAATTCTATATGAGTATACAGAGACTCTTTATGTGATTCAAATTATTATTGTTATTACTTATTGGTGTTTAAGGTCACATCAAGGAAGGTTAGGACTGAAACACAATATGTTATGATGTTCCCCCGCCTCTCACCACCCCTCCTCCCCCCCACCCCCGGAGTGGAAGCGGAGAGAAAAAAACATTGAGTTACTGGTGTATATACGTGTAACTGTCAAAGGGTGACAGAATTGTATTGGGACGCGAATGATGCAAGGCGACAATATCTCGGGTATTGTCAGTACGGTATTAAACAAAATTCATTGGGATCTTTTTATGACAGATTGTATTGTGTGGGAGTGGATGGTATTGAGTTGGTACCGGTGGTTAATTAATGGGGAGGTGGACGTTGGAGGAAATGCCAGAAGGACAGTATACAGTTTATAATAAATAATAGATTTTTCGGCTATCAGGAAGACATGGACTGTTCGGTGGTTAGGGAGAATACTGTCAGTGCAAGAGACTGGAGGCGCCATCTGAGCAAAGCCCATCCAGTTCTCACTGTAAAAGACTTTTCCTCAAGGATGGACCGAGAACTACTATAGAATGATTAAATAAAGAGGTCGCGGCCTAACCCAAAGCAAAGAAAAATCTCAAGGGTGGAGGCATGTAATGTGGCAGGGACACCAAGTAGCCGGTTATTTGCGAAAAGAGTGCTACTTTGGGTACCGAAGGAGAGTCTCCTTGTGGGACAGAGAGTAGCATGAGAGGACCCGGGGACAACATCTTTACCAGTTAGGAGGGTTACTCATGTTTATCAAGAAGGGTTATGCATGAAACACAAACTATTATGATATCCCCGGGAGAAGGGGAGGGAACGAAAAACCTATGGATTCTTTCTGAGAGTCAGGATGGGTGTCATTCTCCCTATCCTCAACAATGTGGTTCGGGGTGGCCTGAAGGGTTGCTTATTTCTGAGATTCTGTCAGTTCCATGCGTCATATCTTGTACATTTGGTTGGTCTTTGCCTCCTGGGAGGGAGGGTTGATTCCATTGGTGGTATCCGTATGTTAAGTGGTACTTAAGTGGTACTTATGGATTTATGGGTACATAGATGCCAGACTCTTGTGTAATGTTGATAATGCCTTTATTGGGTGTGTGGTGGGACTCCTCTTTCTGGAATGTGAGGTGTGGTACATGGGGTACCGATTAGAGAACTAAGGTGCGTCTTTCTGTGGGTAGTGGAGTGGCAATACTTGTGGGGTAAGAGGGAGTAGAGACGGAGCTGCACCAATTGCACCCGTCATAAAAATTGAATACATGGAGAGGTGCAGGGGTTTTCTACGCTCGGGTCTACCTGGCGTGCCGTCTGTCTGGAGAGGAAGGTGTGATTTAACAAGGATGTCGTCCAGACTGGGAGAGCGCTGGTGCGCCAGTAGATGAGGTCTTGGGAGGTGAATCTGGAGGTAGGAATACTTCAACAAAGTTGCCCCTCAGGTTAGTAGGGCATTCCAACGCCAGTAAAGGAGAGGGGGGGGGGGGGGGGGGGCATTGGAAGTGTTCATGGAGTTCCGGGAAACTTTCTATTGGGCTTCAGTATTTCAGAAGAGCTCGTTTGATGTGCTGTATGTGGGGAATGAAGTGGTGTGGTGAATACTACTGGAGCTTTGGATTTGTTTGTGTCCCTCAGGGAGTGTTAGAATAAATCGGTGATCTATTTGTTTACGGAGTTAGCCCATTGGATTAATGAGGAGTTAAGGTGGAGTTGCGTATTTACTGTTTGTTTAAGCCCTGACGCTGTATTCTATTTTATGTCGGGTGCTCTAGGTGCGACTTCGTTTGTTTAGGTTTTTGCATCGTCTCATTGGGATATGATTATTTGTACGTGTAAGGTTGTGGGCTGCTGAGGTGGCAAATAGTTAATCCAGTGTTTGAATTAGGTAATTAGGCCACGAAGGGCTGACAGGTGCGTCAGGTAGAGTCGGGGTTGATAACCCAACTCTATGTTCCTTGACTTGTGCTTAAGTTTGTTGGAAAAATGTAGAGGAAAGATGATGGTCACCCGTTTTGGTTGCTGTGTTAGCGATAGAAGTAATTGGTTGGTTCTAAGGTTGTGGTCTGGGGTCGATTATGTTTTGGAGAAAGCCAACTATTTGTGGCTAATGTTATCATATCCCAATGATTGCCGGTGGTATTCCATTGAGGGGTAT
Source organism: Pictodentalium vernedei (assembly GCA_031216915.1). Taxonomy (NCBI): domain Eukaryota; kingdom Metazoa; phylum Mollusca; class Scaphopoda; order Dentaliida; family Dentaliidae; genus Pictodentalium; species Pictodentalium vernedei. Next base: position 7,900,893 of record CM062297.1, read on the forward strand.
TGGTTTGGAATTCTCTTCCAATCGACATAAAAAAAGTAAATCACTTGACTCATTCAAGTCTGGTACTAAAACCTACCTTTTTCGCAAGGCATTTCCTTCAGTGGACTTTTAATTTTGGTCATAAACTGACATTACCAGGTGTGTGAGTGTGACTGAGTCAGTGAGGATTGCCTTGTTACTCGTCAAGTCACACTCACATACTTGTTTTTGGTAAAGTTGTAGTTTGTTTTTATTTTGTTTAAATACTCTTTTTCTTTTATGTTCTGTCGCTTTTTATCGCCACGATATAGCCTTGGTTGCTGATGTGGCGTTGGGCACCAGTAAATGATAATATTATATCTCACATGACTTCCTTGCATTCTGACTGGCTGAAAGATAATGCTCTATTTCGTGTAGTTTGCATCCACAGGACTGACCAGGCACTACACCCAGGCACTACACGTTTTCTATTTTTAGCACACTACTATATCATTTTTCTTTTCATACTGGGCGAATAAAACTGATCAGGTTAAATTTAAAAATCGATTCACACCGGCACAACATCCACAAAACGACCCGGAAAGAAATCTTTGTAGAAAAATGTATCGATTTTCCATTGTTGACGTCACATTTTCCGAGGCGTTCATTTTATTCCTTGAGAAGATGATCCATATCTCGTTTCGAAGAGAATGATCCATACATGGGTCCAACGTTCATGAGAACGCGTCCGGATATGAAAAATCGTTTGTTTCGCTGCTCATATTATTTCGCTATTTAATTGTGTTTTGGGCAGTAAACGAATAAATAATGGAATTCAATTGAATCTTCGGAGTTTGTATCCCGTGCTGACCCATTCGGTAATGTATATGTGTGACAAATGTGTGGAAATTACCAACCTGCGTTGTCAAATTTCGAAAATTTTAGTTTTCGTTCGTGAGTTGCGCGATTCTAGAATACACAGTTCCGTTTGGGGGAAATGTTTTGTTTACCCTTGCCGACCAATTCAAAATCTGTCTTCTGCTCATATCAATAATCCAAGTTAGCCGTGTTTTGGAAGAAGAAAATGTTTTTTAAATACTACATGGTATTTTTTCTATATAACGCTGGTTGGTAGGGCTGCTACCTTGGTAATAGATTAACAAATCGGACAGATGTTTCTCTTGATGGGTGTTCGATATAATATAAGGATTAGTGCATGTCTTGTCGTTGACTACGCCCATATAGTGCCCATTGAGGTGGTGTAGTTCCCTCCGCTTCGCGGCGGGAACTACACCACCTCACTGGGCACTATATGGGCGTAGTCAACTCCAAGCCATGCAATATTCCTTAAATAGTGACCCATGTATCAATGTATCGGTGAGAGAATGTACGTGTATGTGTGTAGTGTGTGGATTCCAGGCTTTGAAATTATTATTATTATTATTAGGCTTTCCCAAACCCAGTTTGGGAAAGACTCTTGTTATTCTTCTTTTTCAAAATTTTTCTTCTCTATTTTTTTTTTTATTTTTTTTTTCCTCCCTGAATTTTGTCTGCTCAAAAACAAGCTGTACGATTTTAACCAAATTTGGCATACTTCTGTAATGTCATAAAATCTAGTGAAATTCGGTATCGGCATATCTATGAAAATGAGATTTTTAAAATATTTTGCCAAAACTTTCAAAATTTTAACATTTTTCGAAAGTCTCAAAACTGTTTACAGTTATTTAGCTCAAATTTTCCACACACTTAGAGCATAATATGATACACCACAATCACCATTCAAATCTTTCAAATGACATTAATATAGCTTTTTTCGTCAAAATTGACCAACTTCAAGGCCAATTTTCTCTAATTATAAGGTTGTTGTAACAATTATTTTGGTATGGATAGATGCAGCAGTGATTGTGGAAGAAAGTTATTGTTTACTTTTTAATCTCAGATTTAACCCTCAAGCACAATGAGGGCGAGAATGAGAGTACCGTTTGAAAATGCCAAAATTGGCCAAATTTGGTTGCATTTTCTATCATTTTGGAAAGGCTTAATTTTAAACACCTTTCATGTACGTATTCATTATTGACTACCGAGCATATTTGCTGTTGTAAGTTTGGTTGTAAAGTTTAACCCTATCCCATACTGGTTGCATAAAAGTAGTTATCGTCCAAAAAAAACTCCAATTTTTTCAGAATTCCGTAAGTTTAGGTGACGATTTACTCCATTTTTAATTGCTTGAGCTCTGAATGTTTTCTATAGCTGCTTGCAGCAGTCAAAGTATGACAAATTTTGTTCTATATGTTATTATTAAAAATTTAACCCTTGGCAGATTTGAGACTCCCCATAAGGGTACTGTCGGAATAATTGTTATTTTCGCCAACTTTTACATGCAATTTCTCAGCACTGGAGCCATACGGTGGCGTAGGAGATGGGCCCGCAGCGCCCGCATTGCGGGGGGGGGGGGGGGGTGGCTAGAAGGGGGCGGCCCCATCTTGAAGGACGTCCCAAATCTGGAAGAAAGTGGGAAAGGAAGAGAGAGAGATAGTAAAAAAAGAGTAGAGGAAGAGAGACAAATAAACGATAGCAGCAAATGATGACAGATAGAATGAAATAAACAAATAGATAGGAGGAATGGGGTTGACAGAAAGAAAAAAAACAGAAGGAGCAAAGTGTGTTGCCTCATGTCAAAGTGAATGCAATGTGGCAATGTGGCTACTGCTACACACAGACTCGACTCGCTGGCAAAAAAAAGCTTACGTCATGACTAGTTTCAGTTTCAGTGTTTTAGTTTCAGTTTAGTGTCCACTTGTATCATTCTTATTCTTAGAATCTATTCATTTCTGTGTACTGCGTAATGTGTAGTATTTTTTTAGACAAGACACTCTAGTAGAAGAGACTCGACTGTAAGTATATGTCTTAATCCTTTACCTAACCTGAAAAGCAGACGACACTTGCAAAAATAATTCTTAAATAACTAATTTTTTTAATTTTTTTGTCTCAAAAACATAGGTTATGACCCCTCGTTGGAACGAGCTCGTTCCAACGAGGGGTCATAACCTATGTTTTTGAGACAAAAAATGAAAAAATATAATGAAAATTAATTGTCGATTTTTGAGAATAGCGCTGGCCGGTTTTGGCCGTTACGTTAGGTAAAGGGTTAAAAAAGACGTAATCAATGCTGATTTGATTCTATTCAACATTTAATAACTGGTTACTGGTAAATATCACGAGTGTCATGAATGTTAATTTTATGAACTAAATTCAAGATTGGCTATGTTGGCGTGGCACTTATGGTTATCTGTTATAGGAACCCCGAGCGGGCCGTAGGCCCGCAAAGGGTTCCACATACCCAGTCAGATAAATGTGTTCCAGAACAGAATTCTCTATAGCCGTCAATGTGATTTTTGAAGTGGACAGTAAATTTCAGTGAAAAAACCACGTAACTTCCGGTGTCGAATTGCCCATTCAATTGCAATTGGCCTGGCCCCCTCTGGGAATCAAATGTTTTTTGTTTCGCCTCAAAGCTTTGTGTGATACATTGGCCAACATATCTACACTTCAGGGGTAACCAGGCCTTCTCAACCGAGAACCGCGACAAATCGGCGGCCGGCCAAAGTGTTACTATTATTACTCGAGTTCTGTCCTTCTGGAGGTTTGTCAAAATGCTCAGCTGATGATCTCGTCATTTCAGATCGAACTCTCAGTCCTGATTTCGTTGCAACTTGTCTGCCAGTGATAACCTCAATCGAAAAAAACGTACATATAACCGATAATATAACTGATAATTGTTGTTATATTGGTGCGATTGTATACAGATATGCATTGACACGTACCTCGTGAAATATCAAGATGAACAGAAACTCAGTTGTTGAACACCGAATGTTAAGGTGTTGTAAAAGTAAGGAAAAGTTTGCTTGAAAAAAGGGTATACGGACGTTTCGTCCGCAAGCCGAGTCGTCCCCCTTGTCAAGGAAAATATTGTCTGCACATTTTCTACATTTCGAACAAGACACCCACCCCCTACTAACGTGTGACATTTCCCCAGATTAAGCCCAATATTCTCAAATATAAAGCCTCCTGATGTTGTATTTGTGTTAAGAGTGTGATGTACAACATCATCTTTAAGGTTTGAAACACAAATAATGTCATATATTGGCTGATATATTGATATGTTTTTAAAAAATTGTACAAGTTGGAAATGTACATTTTTGGTGCACACAAGAGACTCACCCACCCCCACATCACGTCTTGCAAATTTTTGGTCCCTCCCCCCCCCCCCCCCAGGACCCCTCTCCCCCTGGAATAATTGCAAAATTATAAGATTATGTTACGGAACTTAATATAACAAGTTTTGATGCATTTCTTAATATAATTATAACACGTTTTGATGCGTTTGTTAATATTATTAATTCCTATAATAGGGGGCGCGGTGGCTCAGTTGGTAGAGGTGCAAGCCAAGAGGTCCTCGGTTCGAATCCCACCTGCGGCAACCGCATTGTGTCCTTGGGCAAGACACTTCACCCCCCACTACCCATGTGGGGGCAAGGTATTCTGTGTACTAAGGCATACTGCATGTTCTTGGTGCACCTGTCTTCGAACAAGGCTAACCCAGCTTGTGTAGTATGTTGGGGAGCTCACAGTTGCGTGCCATTGCTCAGTGGTTCTCCTGGGGTACTCTAGTTTCCTCCATCCATAAAACTGCCATGGTCACAATAAGCTGTTGTGCAGATAAATGTGACCTTAAACACCAATAAATAAATAATAATCACCCTGATTGCCTACATGGGGGCACGATGACGCTGTGTACTGAGGCGTACTGCACGTTGAAGGTGCGCATGTCTTCAACCAATCTAACCCTGCCTGTGCTGCGGTGCAGAGTTCAGAGTTACGATGTTGGAGAGCTGACAGCTGCTCGTCGTTGCTCGGTGGTTCTCTCCGGGTACTCCGGCTTCCTCCACCCGTAAAACTGTCACGGTCACGATTAGCCATTGTGCATAAGTATGTGACCTTAAACACCAATAAATAAATAAATAAATAATTCCTATAATACATTTGCTAATAATTTCGTGATTATTCATTGTAAAGCGCCGGTGATGCTCTTCCAAGAATAATTGCAAAATTATAAGATTATGTTGCAGAATTTTAATAAACCATAAATTTTGATGCGTTTCTTAATATAATTAATTCTTATAAAAAATTTGCTAATAATTTTGCTATTATTCATTGTAAAGCGACGGTGCGCCTCAATGAATACTTGCAAAATTATAAGATTATGTTGCAGAACTTAATATAACAAATTTTGTTGCATTTCTTAATATAATTAATTCTTATAATACTTATGCTAATAATTTTGCAATTATTCACTGTAAGGTGCCGGTGGAGCTCTTCAATGAAAAATTGCAAAATTATAAGATTATGTTGTGGAACTTAATATACCGTACATATACTTTAAGAACTTTTACTGTAATAATATAATTTTTATTGGTAATCCATTGAATAAACAGTAATTAAAATTTATTAGATGGCTGGATAGTTTATTTTGTTCTGACATTTCTGTTTTCAGAATTTCATACACATATATGAAATTTAATGCAAGGAGGTACATTAAGATATATTACAATGGAGGTACATTAAGATATTTTACAATAGGTAATCTACAATAAATTATACAATAAAATTATTATATAAATAAAAAATTATTAAAAATGCAATACTTGAATACTTTGCCCCAGCGAACGAGTTTCGGACGTGTTGGGTATAATTGTAGAGGACGACTTGCGTAAAATTGCAGCGGACGATTTGGTTAGCAGACGAAATGGGTGTAATTCGAAAAAGTGATACTGATAGGTTGCTTTCAGTCCCGTTAGAAACCAAAACAAAGTAATAATGTGTTACTTTTTGGTGCATCTGTATTTCTGAACAGTGCTTCGTAGTTTCAAAAACTAAAAAATGGAAAATAATAACCCTTTTGGATATTTACCGCCATTGAAAATGGCATGTCATCTTTTTTCGGGAACTGGGGGAATCTTCAGCCTGGGGAGAACTAGGCCCAGGGAAGAATCATCCAAAAGAAAAGCAGTACACATCTGTTAGGATAGTTTAGATACGCTACGATATTCGTTTTAACACCTGAAAATAATTCTTAAAAAAAATATTAATAGATTGTTCGATATTAATTGAAAAAATATTAATATAATATATCGTCGAGCAATTATCTCTGCAGTGAATTCACATTCAATGTGTTCTGTAATAGGGCCTAATTAACGTCTCTCATCTGTTAGAATGATATCCAATCACTTCGGCTCCAAGTCATTTCGTCCTCTGGTCAATTCGACCTCAAAGTCATCTCTGTCCTAGTCACTTTGGTCCCTTGGTCATTTCGGCACCATTTTAAGTGTAGAGATCTATAGAGATCAGTGCATAGTTCATGTTTAGAAATAATGGGTAATTACCTTTATTAAGTAATGTTCAGTTATTTGTATTTACATAGTGTACAGAACATTTATACATGACATTAAAAATTATCCATGTGTTCAATTTTACATACATTTAAGATGCTATCTGTATAAGTAAAAGAAATTATTTTACTTTGAAATTTTGCAAAGTACCGGAATATGCAGTCATTTATTCATATTGTTATGCACAATTCCTAGTCACCTTCCAGTTTGAGGTTCACAGGGTTTCTTTTTCTTTTTTTTTTCTGAAACAACCACCAAACTGCGATTTTGATACTACCATAAATATGTCCACATTTTCTAAAACACAGAGCAGAATCCTTGTAGTTATGCGCAATTCCTAGTCCCCTTCCAGTTCGATGTCCACGGAGGTCTGATCCCAGTGCCCCACTTCCAAGGCGTACACTCAAACCAAATCACATTACTTACCTTCGCTTCCGGCTCTCATAGATTCATAAGCAAATAAAATTATTCAGGTCACAAGTGATTTCAAATCCCACATAGTCCATGTGCATCTTCGACATGCTGAAACTTTTCTTTTATTAATTCATCATGAAAGAAAATCTACTAGACATATATCATGTATACCTGAATATCTAATTGAGAGATATATATGTTGAAAAAAAATTAAATAGAAAAATGTTAAAATTCAAACAATATTTGAAAATATTTAAAGAGGCCGAAATGACCTGGTATATTGGGGCTGAATTGACCTGAGGCTGTAATGACTGGGGCCAAAATGACTTGGGGCCAAAGTGACTGGAATTCGTGAGAATTGCATCCAAACTGTCCTCCAACAATTTGACCCAAACTGGATACTAATCTAACTCAAACCATCCTTTGGCAATTTGCCCCAAACTGTTCTCCAGAATAGGGACACATGATTCTTATTGATTTATTTATTGGGGTTTAATGACACTTCGATAGCCAGGGTCACTTCATGTCGGACAGTTTTACAGGTGGGAAAAGCCAGAGAGAACCACAGAGCAATTACAAACATCTAACGTACAAACAGCACACACGCTGGGTTAGCATTGGTTGAAGACAAGTGTACAATTGACATGCAGTATGCCTTGGTACGCAATGGCACTACGTGGGCAGTAGGAATGAAGTGTACTGCCCAAGGAAACAAAGTGGTTGCCACAGGTGGTATTTATAGAGGACCCTTTGGCTTGCAGCCTTCACCTCTAAGTACTGAGCCCTTTAACCTTCAAAACTGTATAGTACCAGCTAAAACATTTTGTAGAATGACCGCATGAAAATTTCACAAGTACATAGTTTCATTATTAGTTTGTGATATTTGTTTTTGCTGTACAGTGGAACCCTGTTAATTGAAGAGCCACTTTGCCAATAACATTATTCAATTAGCAGGAGTATTCAATTAACAGGGATTGTGTCACTTTCCTGTATTCCAGAGATAAACTTAGCATTTATTCTATTATATTTTGTTTGACAGAGCTCCATGAGCTCTGTCAAACAAGATATAATAGATTAAATGCCTGCATTGAATGTACTGAGGCCAAATTGGTCTATAACCAAAGGAAAACTGCGAAGAGTCAGGGCAATTTCTCAACATGTTACAAGATTTTTTATTCAATTAACAGGAGATTACTCTATAACCTATATTCAATTACCAGGTCAAATTTGTACTGGAGGTAAATGGTTTTGTGTTGGGAAATTATATTCTATTAACAGGGATACAGTTAAAAATAGAAGTCCTAACATGAAATGCGCACAAATAGCACGTCGATTTGCACGCTAATCTATGTGTTATGACCATAGTAAGGCTATCATATTCTGTAGATATGGCCTGTGCACAAGCAATGTTTCAGCCAATGGACCTCCGGGTAACCCGGAGGTCCATTGGCAGAAACATTGCCTGTGTTTACTATGAGTAATCAGGAGAACCTACCATGCTTTGGATGCCATTCGATATGGCAATTGCGCGCAATTCCTACGCGCAATTAAGCCTAGATAAGCGCACAATTCAGGACAGGACTTCTAGTTTCAGCTGTATACAATTAAGATATATCCAATTAAGTGGGGACAACTGTATAACCCCCCCCCCCCTCCCCCCCCTCCCCCCCCCCCCCCCCCCCCACACACACACCCCAATCAAAACCATCATTCAAAGGTCTTGGATTCAGCAAATTTGATTTCTTTATTTATTGGGTTTAACAACAATTTTCACAGCCAGGGCCACCCAACAGTTTTACTGGGGGAGGAACCCAGCCAGAGCACCCAGAGAGAACTACCGAGCAACAATGACAAGCAACTGTCAGCTTCTCAACATTGTAACTCCAAGCAAGCAGGGTTAGCATTGGTTGAAGACAAGTGCACCATCGATGTGCAGTACGCCTTATTTCAGTTGCCGCAATTGGGATTCGAGCTGAGAACCTCTCACAGCTTGTTTTGGGAAGGTTTTTTTTGTTCCAGCTTCATTAAGGTTTGTTTCATATCGCACTTGTAATTTTGCCATAATTAGTAATCATAAATCCTTAACATAAAACAATAGAAAAAATGCATAGAATATTTAAAAAAAAAAATTCTGTGAGGATTTGACCTCAAGAGGTGATGACATTCAACCACGACTGAGACCGAATATTCTAAGAAAAAGTATGAGGGCTGAATCTTCCTGTGACTGAATCTTCCTGAACCCCCTTTTTCAAACTAAATTGCCCATTACTTATAAAGCACCATAACTAAGGCAAAAACAATACTATGAAATTTCCAAGTCTGAAATTCTATGAATTCCAAATAAATTTACACAAATTATATAGCAAAATGAAGGATGTGGTGTATAGTATGTGTGCATCTCACACACTGACACACAGTCGCCATCAGACATCAGCGGATCCTGAAAGTGTGCTCTCGGTACCATATTTGTACCATAATTGATAATAATAAAATAATATTTCATAACAACAACAAACACAGGAATTCAAAATGCAGCCTCAAGGCAGCATGGTGGTGAATGCCAGTGCTGTCCCATTGTCCTTGAAAGGGGGAGTCCTTTACAAAATAGGTTTTTGATTTGTGATACTCTGGATACTCCCCATTTTTAGCTTAGTTTTGACAAAGTCATATTTAAGGTTGTGTCATAGCCTGTTGTCGGTCTGTTTGGGAACAACAATTCAATACGACTCGGTCTTCCGTCTGTTTGGGAACAACAATTCAATACGACTCGGGCTAGAGGTTGTATTTATGAACCGATCTTTACGAAACTTCTTGGGTACCTTTGTTATCACCGTGGGACGAGAACGAGTGTTTTTGGGTGCGGTCCAAAATGCAAGATGGCCTCCAGCAGCCATTTTGTACAGAAATTAGTGCAATCAGTGTTTTGTACAGAACTTCTGTATGAAAGTTCTGATTTGAACAAATTTTTGTATGAATGTTTAGTAACATGGAGTACATCACATATAATACAGGTTTTTTTCTCGTGCTGAAATTATGCAAATTAGATTATCTTTAATTTATTCAGTGCTACTTACATGTATACCCAGTAAGTGCACATGCCAATATGGCTCGGGCTAGGCTGTATTTATGAACTGATCTTCATGAAACTTCTACCAGTGGCCATTTTGTACTGAAATTAGGTACAATCAGTTTTTTGTACAGAACTTCTATACAACTTGGGCTAGAGGCCGTAATTATGAATCAATCTTTACAAAATTTCTTGGGTACCTTTGTTATCACCTTGGGGTTAGAACGAGTGTTTTGGGGGGAGTCCAAAATTCTAGATGGCCGCCGGCAGCTATTTTGTACTGAAAATGAAATTACTGCAATCAGTTTTTTGTACAGAACTTCTGTATTAAAGTTCTGATTTGAATAAATTTGTGTATGATTGTTTAGTAACATGGAATACATCACATAAAATACAGGTTATTTTCTTGTACAGAAATTATGCAAATTAGACGAACTTTGATTTATTCAGTACTACTTATACACAGTAAGTACACATGTCAATACGGTTCGGGCTAGGGGCTGTATTTATGAACCGATCTTCACCAAGCTTCTTGGGTACCTTTGTTATCACCTAGGGACGAGAATGAGTGTTTTGGGGTGCGATCCAAAATTCAAGATGGCTGCCAGAGGCCATTTTGTACCAAAATTAGATACAATCAGTTTTTTGTACACAACTTCTATACGGCTCAGGCTAGAGGCTAGAGCCCGTATTTATGAACCAATCTTTACGAAACGTCTTGGGTACCTTTGTTGTCACCGTGGGATGAGAGCGAGTGTTTTTGGGTGCAGTTCGAAATTCAAGATGGCCACTAGCAGCCATTTTGTACCAAAATTAGTGCAATCAGTTTTTTGTACAGAACTTCTGTATGAAAGTTCTGATTTGAATAAATTTTTGTATGAATGTTTAGTAACATGGAATACATCACAAAAAATACTGTATAATACATGTTTTTTTCTCTTGCAGAAATTATGCAAATTAGATGACCTTTGATTTATTCAGTGCTTCTTATACTTGGGTACCTTTGTTATCACCTTGGGAGGAGAACAAGTGTTTTTGGGTGCGGCCCGACATTAAAGATGGCTGCCGGCTTCCACACTGTTGCTTACTGAGGTGAAGTCACTTTACCATTACCAAGCTACCTACTAAATACCTAAGGGAAGATTTTTCAGTGCACTCTTATTACTTCAGTGCCCATAATTCTCAAATATGGCATTAAAACCAATCACATACTTATACTGCTTAAATCTATTCACATAATCAGAATACACCATCAGGAGTGCATTAGCTCAGTAGGTAGAGGTGCAGACTGCAAGCCGAGAGATCCTCGGTTCGAATCCACCTGCGGCAACAGTTTTGTGTTCTTGGGCAAGACAATTCACCCCCACTACCCATGTGGGGGCAAGGTATGCTGTGTACTAAGGCATACTGCATGTTCTTGGTGCACCTGTCTTCGAACAAGGCTAACCCAGCTTGTGTAGTATGTTGGGGAGCTCGCAGTTGCTTGACATTGCTCAGTGGTTCTCCTGGGGTACTCTAGTTTCCTCCATCCATAAAACTGCCATGGTCACAATAAGCTGTTGTGCAGATAAATGTGACCTTAAACACCAATAAATAAATAATAAAAAGAACACCACCTCATACCCGTTTAGACTCTCCAGTTTTCATTCACCTTGGTATCCCTCGGTTTGCCTTGGTGTTTAGTATGCCCGCCAGAAAAGGAATGATTTCTTTTTCTAAAAGAGCAAAACAAGAAACGGTAATTTTTAACAGGTAGTTACGAAATACTTTTCATGAAGCGCACAATTTTATGTTAGTTAATAGCTGAAAAAAATGCAGGGTGATATTTGCAAATCTTATTTTATTACTGGCACCAGTTACTGGTAATGAAAATTGCTGTTTGTCATCAATACTTGATCAAGTTTCTGACAAAGCACATTATAGTATTTAGTATGTTAGTGACTGGACATAAGCGCACAATTTGATGTTGGTTTACTACTATATACTGGTGCTTAGCCAGGAAATCTAAGTTACATGTAGGGGCAAGAGTAATATCTAGTGGGAGTGGGGCCGGGTAATAAAGAATATGATGCACAGAATCACCTGAGCCACATAGAAGTGAGATAGGGGCGAGGACAAGAGGGTGTGTGACCCTCTCATCAGTGGAGGGGTCGGGTGCACCTCCCCCCCACCCCCCCCAAAAAATTTGAAATTCAAGACAGTAAAACACAATTACCTTGACTCTGTGTCCATTTGTGTCCATAATAAGTTGCGAACAAGCATAAATATCTAGATATCGAAATGTCTTTTGGGATGTTCATTATATGGGTTAACAGGAGAGAGGGGTGGGGGCATGAATGCAACTGGGGATCGAATATTCTCAGAAAAAGTATGGGGGCTGAATCTTCCTGTGACTGAATATTCATGAACCCCTTTTTTCAAACTAAATTGCCCATTACTTATAAAGCACCATAACTAAGGCAAAAACAATACTATGAAGTTTACAAGTCTGAAATTCTATAAATTCCAAATAAATTTACACAAATTATATAGCAAAATGAAGGATGTGGTGTATAGAACCCCAAAAGTATGTGTGCACCTCACGCACTGACACACAGTCGACATCAGACATCAGCGGTTCCTGAAAGTGTGCTATCGGTACCATATTTGTACCATAACTGATAATAATAAAATATTTCATTAGAACAACAAACACAGGAATTCAAAATGCAGCCTCAAGGCAGCATGGTGGTCAATGCCAACACTGCCCCATTGTCCTTGAAAGGAGGAGTCCTTTACAAATAGGTTTTTGTTTTGTGATACTCTGGATACTCTCCATTTTTAGCTCAACTTTGACAAAGTCAAATTTAAGGTTATGTCATGGCCCATTGTCCGTCTGTTCGGGAACAGCAACTCAATACGGCTCGGGCTAGAGGCTGTATTTATGAACCGATCTTAACGAAACTTCTTGAGTACCTTTGTTATCACGTGGGACGAGAACGAGTGTTTTTGGGTGCAGTCCAAAATTCAAGATGGCCTCCAGCAGCCATTTTGTACAGAAATTAGTGCAATCAGCGTTTTTGTACAGAACTTCTGTATGAAAGGTCTGATTTGAATAAATTTTTGTATGAATGTTTAGTAACATGGAGTACATCACATATAATACAGGTTTTTTTCTCGTTGTGAAATTATGCAAATTAGATGAACTTTAATTTATTCACTGCTACTTACATGTATACCCAGTAAGTGCACATGTCAATACGGCTCGGTCTAGGCTGTACAGTATTTATGAACTGATCTTCAGGAAACTTCTTGGGTACCTTTGTTATCACCTTGGGATGAGAATGAGTGTTTTTGGGTGCAGTCCAAAATTCAAGATGGCTACCAGTGGCCATTTTGTACTGAAATTAGGTACAATCAGTTTTTTGTACAGAACTTCTATACAACTTGGGCTAGAGGCCGTATTTATGAACTGATCTTTACGAAATTTCTTGGGTACCATTGTTATCACCATGATGTTAGAATGAGTGTTTTTGGGGGGAGTCCAAAATTCTAGATGGCCGCCGGCAGCTATTTTGTACTGAAATTACTGCAATCAGTTTTTTGTACGGAACTTCTGTATGAAAGTTCTGATTTGAATAAATTTTTGTATGATTGTTTAGTAACATGGAATACATCACATAAAATACAGGTTTTTTTCTTGTACAGAAATTATGCAAATTAGATGAACTTTGATTTATTCAGTGCTACTTATACACAGTAAGTACACATGTCAATACGGATTGGGCTAGGGGCTGTATTTATGAACGGATCTTCACCAAGCTTCTTGCATACCTTTGTTATCACCTAGGGACGAGAACGAGTGTTTTGGGGTGCAATCCAAAATTCAAGATGGCTGCCAGTGGCCATTTTGTACCAAAATTAGGTCCAATCAGTTTTTTGTACACAACTTCTATACGGCTCAGGCTAGTGGCCGTATTTATGAACCGATCTTTACGAAACGTCTTGGGGACTTTTGTTATCACCTTGGGATGAGAGCTAGTGTTTTTGGGTGCAGTTCGAAATTCAAGATGGCCACTAGCAGCCAATTTGTACTAAAATTAATGCGATCAGTTTTTTGTACAGAACTTCTGTATGAAAGTTCTGATTTGAATAAATTTTTGTATGAATGTTTAGTAACATGGAATACAGTTAAAACTAAAAGTCCTGTCCTGAAATGCGCACAAATAGCACGTCGATATGCGTGTTAATCTATGCGATATGACCATAGTAAGGCAATCAAATTCTGTAAATATGGCCTGTGCACAAGCAATGTTTCAGCCAATGGACCTCCGGGTAACCCGGAGGTCCATTGGCAGAAACATTGCCCGTGTTTGCTATAAGTAACCAGGAGAACCTGCCGTGCTTTGGATGCCATTCGATATGACAATTGCACGCAATTCATACGCGCAATTAAGCCTAGATAAGCACACAGTTCGTGACAGGACTTCTAGTTTTAACTGTACATCACAAAAAATACTGTATAATACAGGTTTTTTTCTCTTGCAGAAATTATGCAAATTAGATGACCTTTAATTTATCAGTGCTACTTATACACTGTAAGTGCACATGTCAATACACTAAGTCTGGAGGCTGTATTTATGAACCGATCTTCATGAAACTTCTTGGGTACCTTTGTTATCACCTTGGGATGAGAACGAGTGTTTTTTGGGTGTGGCGGCCCGATATTAAAGATGGCTGCCAGCTTTCACACTGTTGCTTACTGAGGTGAAGTCACTTTACCATTACCAAGCTACCTACTAAATACCAAAGGGAAGATTTTTCAGCGCACTCTTATTACTTCAGCACCCATAATTCTCAAATATGGCATTAAAACCAATCACATACTAGTACTGCTTAAATCTATTTACATAATCAGAATACACCATCAGGGGTGTATTAGCTCAGTAGGTAGAGGTGCAGACTGCAAGCCGAGAGATCCTCGGTTCGAATCCCACCTGCAGCAACAGCTTTGTGTCCTTGGGCAAGACACTTCACCCCCACTACCCATGTGGGGGCAAGGTATGCTGTGTACTAAGGTATACTGCATGTTCTTGGTGCACCTGTCTTCAAACAAGGCTAACCGTGCTTGTGTAGTATGTTGGGGAGCTCACAGCTGCTTGCCATTGCTCAGTGGTTCTCCTGGGTACTCTAGTTTCCTCCATCCATAAAACTGCCATGGTCACAATAAGCTGTTGTGCAGATAAATGTGACCTTAAACACCAATAAATAAATAATAAAAAGAACACACCACCTCATACCCGTTTCTCTCCTGTTTTCCTTCACCTTGGTATCCCTCGGTTGCCTCGGTGTTTAGTATGCCCGCCAGAAAAGGAGTGATTTATTTTTCAAGAGCAAAACAAGAAACGGTAATTTTTAACAGGTAGTTACGAAATACTTTTCATGAAGCGCACAATTTTATGTTAGTTAATAGCTGAAAAAAATGCAGGGTGATATTTGCAAATCTTATTTTATTACTGGCACCAGTTACTGGTAATGAAAATTGTTGTTTGTCATCAATACTTGATCAAGTTTCTGACAAAGCTCATTATACTATTCCAATATGTTAGCTACTGTACATAAGCACACAATTTGATGTTAGTTTACCATTATACTGGTGCTAAGCCAGGATATCTAAGTTACATGTAGGGGCAAGAGTAATACATGTATCTAGTGGGAGTCATAAAGAATATGATGCACAGAATCACCTGAGCCACATAGCAGTGAGATAGGGGTGAGGACAAGAGGGTGTGTGACCCTCTCATCAGTGGAGGGGGTCTGGTGCACCCCCCCCCCCCCAAAAAAAAAAACAACAAAAAAAAACAACAAAATTTGAAATTCAAGACAGTAAAACACAATTACCTTGACTCTGTGCTGCTGTGTACTGGTCACTTTCTGTGGGTGGGCAATATTTCTGCGGATGCAATGATATTAGTTTTCAAACATTGTTTACAGCAATAATCGTCAAAAATTTATTTAATGAACCACAGGATACAATTCGGTGCTTCATTAATTAAAATTTTATTGATGATGATTTTCTATTACCTGGAAAAAACATGCATGGATATCATGCACTGCCCATGCAAGGATTATGACCAGCAACTGTACTGTATGTCTGTGTCACTGCTATGAGCAGGGACTAATCTAAATGGGTGGGTGTGTTTACAAAATATTCATATTTTTTAACACCTGATAACAAAGTAATATAAGTTTATAAACAACCACACAATTAACTTTTAATTACAATACTCCTAATTCCTATTAAACATATATGAATGTTTATTAATTTTGTGGAATTTTTACACTGTGTATGAAGCTTATTTGGGCCTGTATGTTTGTTAAAATTGCCCTTTCACTACGGAGAACTTTTTGAAATCAGTCTACACTGGATTGTGTGGTATTCCTTTGTGTAAGACAGTGTATTCATTGTAATAATATTCATGCATAAGTTCATGTTCTTGGTTTGTTTTAGGCCTCATAATCTACAGAATAGCTTGGATGGAAGTGTATTCCATCACTTGAGTGCAAGAAGGCTTTGCAATGCTGCATGTATAGCATAAACCTTGTAGCACTCCAGGGACAAATTTATCAATTTTAATAACATGGGTAAAATATCGGACATGAACCGTTTAATTTTTTTTTTTTTTAGCTCACTTCGATAAAGTCAAGCAGGGCTTATCTAATCACTCTCCATCCATTGTCCATCCATCTGTCATCCATCAACACCATGTTTTGGTCAATTCAAGTTAAAGTTTGTGTGAGTAATGGTACCAAATGGGTATTACATTTTTGTTTAACTCAACATGCCCAGCCCCATAGGGAGGGGGTGGGGTAAAATGCTCCCAAAATATTTTTAAAATCCTATGAACCAGTGGGTACAGTGACTTTATATTCGTTATGGAACTACCTTTTGAGGTGTAGAATCACACTTGTTCAAACGTACTTTGTGAAGCAATATTTGGCTTTGTAATGGCAGTGGTTAGATTTTTGGTACCACCCAAAATTTCTATTTTCCGAACCGATGGTCCGATTTGAATGAAATTCAGTATCGTGGTATTATTGGGTCATAAGTACTTACCTCGTGCAAAAAAACCCTGCATCCCCATGGGAACCCCAGGAGCAAAAAATAGAAATGTTTTCAAACTCCCATGTTTCCCAAACCACTTGCAACGGAGAACTGTTATGTGGTATGAAGCATCCTTAGAACCAGTAGAATTGAATGGTAAAAAAAAATGCCCTCTGTTGTTGTTAGAGAGTTCTGCAGAGGGCATCAGAATAATGTTGGTGGAGCATTTTTGCAAACATTTTAGAAAATCTTTTCTCAAGAACCAATGTTCAGAATCTTTTGATATTTGGTATACAGCATCCATAGAGGGGTCAGATACAAGTTTGTTAAAATGAAGCCCATTCGTTCATATTTGGACTCAATGCAGGAGCCCAAATTTTATGGGGAATTTTCTTTAAAAATCTTCTTCAGAACCACGAGTCAGAATTTTTTAATGTTTGGTACCCTCATTGTTATGATGGTCAGATTCAAGATTGCTCAAACCAAGTCCCTATGTTAATATTTGGGCTTTCTTTGGTAGCCCAAATTTAACTTAGGGCTGTATGGGGAAGTTTTTTTTAAAAATCTTCTTCTTCAGATCCACCAGTCAGAATGCTTTCGTATTTGGTATACAACATCTCTAAGGGGAGAGGGGTGGGGGTGGGGGTGAGATTCAAGTTTGTTCAAATCAGGTCTGTAGGTTAAAGTTTGGGCTCACTATGGTAGCCCAAATTTTAACTTTGTGCAATATGAGGAAATTTCTTTAAAATTTTGTTCTTCAGATCCACCAGTCAGAATGCTTTCATATTTGGTATACAGCATCTCTAAGGAGATCAGATTCAACTTTGTTCAAATCGAGTGCCTGGGTTGATATTTGAGCTCCCTATGGGAGCGGGAATTGGCCAAGTAGCTGAAGAATTAGACATTTTTTATTCGGTACCCTCAAGAGGTGAAGAGTAATCTACATAGGTTGTATCAAGGTGCTTGAGAGGGGAGCTCCACATTTTACATCATAATCAACTAAAGGAAAGGCATGATGCTTGGACTGTTTTTGTCACTCCTGAGGGGCTCAAAGATTTGCAGTGTATCCTATGGAGATGGATTGCTTAATGTAGATTCATTCTTGGACTCTTATATCGTGTTCTGTTCTCTGTTTATATCGTGTTCTGTTCAAGGTGAGCACTTCAGGCCTCTTGTTTATTTATTTATTGGGTTTTAAGAACACTTTCGAAAGCCAGCAGCTACAAGTTTATTCTCTCCTTGAACCAAGCATCTCGCCCAACTGCAGCACTAATGGTCCACTGAGTTTTTAGCTCACCTGACTTTCAGTCAGGGTGAGGTGTAGTGATCACTTGCTGTCTGTCGTCCGTCGTCCGTGAACATGGTGTTTGCGTCTTCTCCTCCAAAACTGCTGAACTGATTAATCATTTAAGTGAAATGTGAGATGCTTGTTTGTTATGACATTGCATTTTGATTTTGCTTAAATCAAGTTGCCCTGCCCCCAGTAGGGCCATGCCCCAAAATTTTGCCTAAATCTTAAAAAAATCTTCTCGTGAACCAGGAGTAGCAGAGATTCGATATGTGGTGTGCTGCTTCCTTTTGAGGTGTAGACTCAGTTTTGTTCACGAGAAGTTTGTGGGTCTTTATTTGCCTTCATTATTGGAGGGCATGTATTTTTGCCCCGCCCAAAATTTCTGTTTTTCGAACCAAGAGGCTGATTTGAACCAAATTTAATTTTTGGTTTTATTTGATCATAAGTAATTAATTTATGCCCCAAAATATTTTCCCATCCCCCCATGGGAACCGCAGGAGCTAAAAATAGAACAAAATTCAAAACGCACATATCTCCAAAACTACATGGCACTGAGAATTCTTATTTGGTGTGAAGCTTCCTTGGGACCAACAGAATGGAATGGTCTAAGCAAATTTCTGTCAGGTCAATCATGGGGTACTTTTTCGAGACTTTGAAAAATGCTTAGTCAGCGTTCTGTAACACTGTGGGTAATGGGAAAAACATTTAAGACTACATTTCTCCCAAACCACTGCTCCAAAAGCTTTCAAATTTCACATATACCATCTTTGCAAGATTTTTTTACACGTTTATTGAAATCAAATCCCTGGGTCCATATTTGGCCTCTATGGGAGTCCAAATGTTGAAATTAGTGCAGTATGAGGAATATTCTTTAAAAATCTTTTTCTTCAGACCCACCAATCAGAATCTTTTGATAATTGCTATGCACCATCATTAGGCGGGTGAGATTTAAGTTTCTTCAAGCCAAGCCTATATTTTGGCTCACCAGGGTTTTGCAAATTGCAAGAACGGTGATTTCATTCCTCTGATGTTCTTGCAAATGCTTGTTAAGAAGATCCATATTTACCATTCCCCCAAAATTATAAGCATTTTTTTATCAGATAAAATTTAATAAAATTAAATTAATTTTAGAGCTGAAACGATTAAAGGGTTTTCGTGATTGATTAATCGCATGGGTTAACCTTGGTTAACCGATTAATCACTTGCCCCAATAGGTAGCTGAATAATTGCTGTACCGTTGACCATTTATATAATTAAAACTTTACTCAGCATAATGGACAAAACCGGGCAGCGCCATATACAAACATGTCCATTCAAATTTTATTATATTTTCAATTTTTGTCTCGAAACATAGCTTATGACCCCTCATTGGAACAAGCTCATTGAGCTTGTTCCAATGGGGGGGGGGGGGGCATAAGCTATGTTTTTGAGACAAACATTGAAAATCATCTTTAGAATTTCTTGTGCAAGTATCGTCTGCTACCTGCATTTGGTGAAGGGTTGAGAATGACCGTTTTCAGCTACTGATACAGTATAATGATCCTGCAAGTGAACAAGTATTTTGGCACGTAACTGGCATGCATTTCTCTGTCTCATGCAATTGATGTGAGCCAGTGTGACAATGTTTGCCTGTTTTGGAGCAAGTTTGTTCCATAGTTAACCCATACAGGGTATTTTTTGTTTTTAAAAATTTGATTAACAGTTTCCATCTTGGTTTCAAAAAGTGATGATAAATAGTGAATATAAGCTTACCCAATATGAAAGAAAAATTGTTAGCAATTGGACATTTTTGTATAGCATTTTGCGATGTGAATCCAGCCATCAAATACCCTGCCATATAGTACCGTACTTCAAAAGTAACGGTTAACCGATCAATTACTTTTTTTTATCAATCAAGATATTGATCATTGGTTTGTCGATTAATCGGTGTGAGCCCGTGTGAGATTCAAGTTTGTTTACGCCAAGTCCCTGGGTTCATATTTGGGCTCACTGTGGGAGCCTGAATTATAACTTAGTTCAAAATGAGGAATATTCTTCAAAAGTATTCTTCACATTCAGCAGTCAGAATGTTTTGATATATACAGTATCCTTAGGGAGGTGAGATATAAGTTTGTTACAGCCAAGTCCCTGGGTTCATATTTGGTCTTCCTGTAGGAGCCCGAATTGTACCAAAATTTCTATTTTCCAAATTGAGAGGCTGATTTGAAGCAAATTTGATATGATGGGCTTATTGGGTCGTAAGTACCTAATTTATGCCAAAACATTTTCCTGTGGCCCTGTGGGAACTGCAGGATCTAAATATAGAAAAAATTTAAAACGCCCATATCTTCAAAACTACATGGCACTGAGAATTTTTATTTTGTGTGACGCTTCCTTACAAACAGCCGAAAAGAATGGTCAAAAAGAAATTGCCATCAGTTTTATCATAGGGAAGTTTTCCAGGACTTATGCGGAGTCATCATTTTAGTAATGGGAAAAACATTAAAAAATCTTCTTCTCCCATACCACTGCTCCAAAGGCTTTCATATTTTGCATATAACATCTTTGGAAGATTTATTCACATGTTTGTCGAAATCAAATCCCTGGGTCCATATTTGGGCTCTCTATGATTAGATTAGTGCAATATGAGGAATATTTTTTAAAAATCTTCTTCTGATCCACTCTTCAGAATATTTTGATATTTGGGATGCTGCATCCTTAGAGGGGTGAGATTCAAGTTTGTTTGAGCCAAGTCCCCGGGTTCATATTTTGGCTCCCTGTGGGAGTCCAAATTACAACTTAGTTCAATAAGAGGAATATTCTTTAAAATCCAGTAGTCAGAATCTTTAGATATTAGTATATAGAAGCATCCTTAGGGATGTGAGATTCAAATTTGTTCAAGCCAAGTCCTTGGGTTCATATTTGGGCTCTCTGTGGGAGCCTGAATTATAACTTAGTTCAATATGAGGAATATTCTTTAAAAATCCTTTTTTTTTTGAGATCCACCGGTCAGAATCTTTGGATATTTTGTATAAGCTTTTCTTATGAGGGGCAGATGCAACTAAATGTTCAAATAAATTCCCTGGGTTGATATTTAGGCTACCATGTCAGGCGAATGCCATCAGGTCCTCTGGGGGCTCTTGTTTGTTTTCTGTTTGACAACATTGCCCTGGCTCTTCTATCTATATTTTTCATTTTAAGTTAGTCACTACTTTTATTTAGGCTTCCCAAATTTGTTACTGCATGTCTGTCTGTCTGTCCTTCGGATGAAATGTTTCTTTGCTTTTCATTTGCCTGGGTCAACATTTTAAATAATTTGCAGCTATCTTTCACCCTCCAACCTCCCCCCCCCCCCCCCCACACACAAATACACACACACACACACACACACACACAAATACAGTACAGTGGCAGTGTACTGCTCACTTTCCATGGATGGGCAATATTTCCACGGATACAAATTCATACAATAATATTTGATGCCAAACACTAACTATAGGTATAATCATCAAAAATTTAAATAATGAAGCACCAGGTACAAACCGATGCTTCATCAATTAAAATTTTGTAGATGATGATTTTTATTGACTGGTAAATGCATGAGTGGACATCACTGCCCACGCATGTATTACAACCCATCCACGGCGACTGTACTGTAACTTGTCCTCTTTGTGAACATATTTTCTACAATTTCACTCCTTTTGACTGAATGCATGCCTGTGGGGATTAAAACCAAAATAGTGAAAGTGCACTTGTGGATATTTGCAGCACAAGCACAGCACTAATGAATCAATATTTGATGATTTTAGGAATTTTAACAGTGTCATGAGACACCACAGTAGCAGGTACTGGTCATTCTGTTGGAAAAAATCACTGTTTTATGACTCGAGGTGCCTTAACTGAGAAAACTTAGGCTTTTTCTTACAAAGATTGCAGAATATCAAACACAATGTGAAATGTGTTCAGAAGCAAGAATGTGATTAAAAAATAATGGGAAAGACATGTCACCATCAATTTATTTATAAATTAATAAAGTTTTTTAGCTCACCTGAGCAAAGCTCAGTGGGAGCTTTACTGATCACATTCTGTCCGCCGTCCGTCCGGCGTTAACTTTACATTATTCAAATGTTGGGTAAATGTTTATTACCTAATGCCAATTCAGATTTGTTCAAATGAAGTTGCCCCCTTCTCCTGGGTGGTGCCATACCCCCAAGGGGCACCAAAATCTTCTCATCAACCAGCAGTAGCAGAGACTTGATATATGGTATGCAGCTTCCTTTTAAGGTGTAGACTTGGATTTCTTTAAGCGAAGTTTGATGGGCTATATTTAGTGTCGTTATGGGAGGGGCAAAATTTTTGGCCCCGCCCAAAATTTCTATTTTCCGAACCGAGAGGCTGATTTGAATCAAATTTTATGTGAGGGCTTATTGGGTCATAAGTACCTAATTTATGCCAAATTTTCTTTTTCTGTAGCCCCATGGAAACCACAGGAGCTAAAAATCGAAAAAAGTAAAACTCCATATCTCCAAAACTCCACGGCACTGAGAATGTTTATTTGGTGTGAAGCTTCCTTATGACCAACAGAAAGGATTGGTCCATAAAATTGCCATCAGTTTTATCATAGGGTACAGTTTCGGGACTTTGAAAACACTTTTTAACACTGAAGGCAATGGGAAATTCGAAAACATTAAAAAAATCTTCTTTTCTAGATCCAGCAGGCAGAATCTTTCGATATATGGTATGCAACATTGTAGGGTGGATCTGATTCGAGTTTGTTCAAATCCGCCCCCCTGGGTTTATATTTGGGCTCAGTATAGGAGCCCGAATTCAAACTTAGTGCATTTCAGGCAAATTTCTTTAAAAATATTCTTCTCCAGATCCAGCAGGCAGAATCTTTTGATATTTGGTATGTGACATTGTGGGGTGGATCTGATTCAAGTTTGTTCAAATCGGCCCCCTGGATTCAAATTTGGGCTCACTATAGAAGCCCGAATTCAAACTTAGTGCATTTCAGGCAAATTTCTTAAAAAATCTTCTTCTCCAGATCCAGCAGTCAGAATCTTTTGATATTTGATATGCAACATTGTGGGGTGGATCTGATTCAAGTTTGTTCAAATCAGCCCCCTGGGTTCATATTTGGGCTCAGTATAGGAGCCCAAATTTGAACTTAGTGCATTTCAGGCAAATTTCTTTGAAAATCTTCTTCTCAAGATCCAGCAGCAGAATCTTTTGATATTGGGTATGCAGCATGCTTAGGGGGTGAGATTCAAGTTGTTCAAGCCAAGTCCCTGGGTTCATATTTGGGCTCACTGTGGTAACCTGAATTATAACTTAGTTCAAAATGAGGAATTTTCTTTAAAAATCTTCTTCAGATCCAGCAGTCGGAAAGTTTCGATATTTGGTATGCAGCATCCTTAGGGGGTGTGAGATTCAAGTTTGTTCAAGCTATGTCCCTAGGTCCATATTTGGGCTCACTGTGGGAGCCCGAATGATAACTTACATGTAGTTCAAAATGAGGAATTTTCTTTAAAAATCTTCTTCTTCAGATCCAGCAGTCAGAATGTTTTAATATTTGGCATGCAGCATTCTTAGAGGGGTGAGATTCAAGTTTGTTCAAGCCATGTCCCTAGGTCCATATTTGGACTCACTGTGGGAGCTTGAATTGTAACTTAGTTCGAAATGAGGAATTTTCTTAAAAAATCTTCTTCAGATCCAGCAGATGAATGCTTTTGATATTTTTTATGCAGCATCCTTAGGAGGCAAGATTCAAGTTTGTTCAAGTCATGTCCCTAGGTCCATGTTTGGGCTCACTGTGGGAGCTCGAATTGTAACTTAGTTCCAAATGAGGAATTTTCTTTAAAAATCTTCTTCAGATCCAGCAGTTGGAATGTTTTGATATTTGGTGTGCGGCATCCTTAGGGGGGTGAGATTCAAGTTTGTTAAAGCCATGTCCCTAGGTCCATATTTGGGCTCACTGTGGGAGCTTGAATTGTAACTTAGTTCGAAATGAGGAATTTTTTTAAAAAATCTTCTTCAGGTCCAGCAGATGAATGCTTTTATTTTTTATGCAGCATCCTTAGGAGGCTAGATTCAAGTTTGTTCAAGCCATGTCCCTAGGTCCATGTTTGGGCTCACTGTGGGAGCTCGAATTGTAACTTAGTTCAAAATGAGGAATTTTCTTTAAAAATCGTCTTCTTCAGATCCAGCAGTTGAAATGTTTTGATATTTGGTGTGCAGCATCCTTAGGGGGGGGGGGGGGGGAGCTTCAAGTTTGTTGAAGCCAAGTCCCTGGGTTCATATATGGGCTCCCTGTGGGAGCCCAAATTATAACTCGGTTCAATATGAGGAATATTCTTTAAAAATAATTTTTTTTAGATCCACTTGTCAGAATCTTTGGATATTTGGTATAAGCTTTTCTTAGGAGGAGTAGATGCAACTTGTTGAAATCAATTCTCTGGGTTGATATTTAGGTTACCATGTACAGGTGGGCGCCCTCAGGCCCCCTGGGGTCTCTTGTTTTAGAAAAAAATGCATACTGAGACCTTGGGGGCGGGGGTGGGTGGGGGGGGGTGGGGGTACATCCAGGGCTATAATTTACCTCATCACTAGGTAAAAGAATATTTGACATCATTTATTGAGATAAAATGGCACTTTCTATTGATATTGGTGGATTATATAGCCTCAGCCAGGGCTTATAAGAATCTGAGAATCGATTCCCGTAGAGATCCATGCAACAAAACCAGTGAGAAACCATGTAGCTTCTCGTAACATTGCTGCTAGGATTCACATGAAAAGAACTGAGTCAGTTTAACCCTTTACTTAACACAAAGGCAGCAAATTAACCAATACAACACTAACATGACCTGAAATATTGTGACACTGACAATAAAATTTGTACAAATATGGCTGTCATTGGAACCGGCTCTCATCAGCCGGTTCTAGTAACATCCATAATTATTACGCTTGATGAATATTGTTTATTTTTAGCTCACCTGACTGTAAGTCAGGGGGCGCTAAAATGATTACTTTCTGTCTGTCCACCATCAGTCCATCCTGTCCGGCGTGAACTTTACATTACTAACCTCTCCTCATAAACAACTGAGCCGAATTGAACCAAATTTGATATTCATGTTCCTTATCATATATGAATTCCAGTTTGTTCAAATAACGTTGCCATACCCACAGGGGGCCCCAAGCATTTCTCTGATAGCATGCATAATTTGTTTTCCAAAATTGAAAAATAATCTTCTCCAGAACCGTGTATAAAAATCTTTTGATACTTGGTATACAGCATCTCTAGGGGTGGGAGGGATAGGTTCAGGTTTGTTCAAATCAAGTCCCTGAGTTGATATTTGGGCTCCCTATGGGCACCCAAATATCAACAGTGCACCATGAGGAAATTTCTTTGAAAACCTCCTTCAGATCCACCACTCAGAATGCTTTCATATTTGGAATGCAACATTTCTAGTGGGGTGGGGGGCAGGGGGGAGGGTAGATTGAAGTTTGTTTGAATTGGGTCTCTGGGTTAATATTTGGTCTATCTATTGAAGCCCAAAGTTTAACTCAGTGCAGTATGAGGAAATTTCTTTAAAACTCGTTTTTTTTCAGATCCACCAGTCAGAATCCTTTCGTATTTGGCTTACAGCATCTCTAAGGGGGTCAGATTCATGTTTGTTCAAGCCAAATCTATGGGTTAATATATGGGCTCATTATGGGAGTGCAAATTAAATCAAAGCAACATGAGAAAATTTCTTTAAAAATCTTTTTCTTCAGACCCACTAGTTTAATGCTTTAATATTTGGTGTACAACATCTCTGGGGAGGTCAGATGTAAATTTGTTCCAGTTTGGTTCCTGCCAGTCAGAACCCTTTCATATTTGGTATCGCAGGAAGGGGGGGGGGGGGGCAGATTTGAGTTTGTTCATTTCAGGTCTGTGGCTTAATATTTGGGCAGGGGTGGGTTAGGTTCGAAGTTGTTCATAAATGTTCAAATCCATTCCTTAGAGCTTTTCCATAAAATTTGCCTTTCAAAGTGCAGTGACACAACAACCCTTGGAAGTTTGACAGTACTTGTCTACAGCTGTCAGAATTGGAAGCAACCAGGAAGACCTATGCTAATAATCATCTAACATGGACAATAGAATTATGAATAATTTCATAACATTATTCCTATGTAGTGTCCATGAACCTTGACTAACTGAATCTGACCCAAAATACTTCTCTGAACCACCTCGTCAGGTGAGCGATTAAGGGCCCAGGGGGGAGGGGGGGGGGGGGGTAAAAATCAGTAGTTGGTGTTGTAAAAATTAAAAAAGCTGTATTGGGTAAAGGGTTAACATGTATTATCAGTATGCAACAGGGGTTCAATCATACTGACCTAATAGGATCCTGGCCCATAGCAGGTCTGAATTCTCGGAACGATTTCCGCAAGAATCCAAATGGATTCTCCCAAATTTAGAGGAACTATAAGCCCTGCACAACCCCAATTTTGAAACAAAATTGACATATTGTTTCATAGTGGTGGGGCCCTATTTATCTTGCTGTATGATTAATTAAAACAGATTTTGTGAAAAGGTTTTGTGTGCTGATGAAGATTTTAGTTTTATTTTGGGATTTGGGTAGTTTCAAAGAAAGCTGTGAATTCTTATCCCTCCCAACTTATTGGGTAACAGAGTAGAAATTCTGTTGGATGCAATAACAGTTTTTAAGCCTATTTGACACAGATTGGACAGTTCTCTTCAAAAGAACAAATTCCCCATGCTTTGGACTAGACAGAAGCCAAAAGTTGAATTCTATTGCAGAAATGACTCTTTCATCACTTGAAAGAGGTAACTGTATCTTTGGTAGGGTTGGGTTTGCTCATAGGTATAACTGTTGTAAATATTTTAATTAGATTTACATGCCTCGAAAAGTTGCGCTCGGAAATTATCAAATTCCCAAAACTAAGCAGTCTTGGGGAAATATATTGTTTCAATAAACATTTGAAGAAGTCTACTGACATTTTGCATTACTTTTGAATGTTCTAGATGAATAAAGAGGATGATTTGAGGACTTTTAGAACCTAAAAATTTGTTTGACTATTGGTGTGTTTTGTTTGGGAATTCCCTGAGAAATATGAACATGTGACCAGCACTTCCCTTTCTGTTAGTTTTTCTTTTATTTGTTGCATGACCCCTGTTTAAAAATCGTTAAAAGGTTGTCTGAAGGGCTATAGTTGACAAAAAATATTTGAATGCTAAATTTAAAATGATGCGACCATATTTTTTTTCGCCTGAACGTTATAATGGTCGCCTATGGGAAAATATTTAGTACTGTGAAACGTATTCTTGTTTGGCTGAAATTAAACAATTGCAGGAATTCGACTGAATAAACCAAAATGTTTTTGGAGTAATGGTTGCGGAATGAAATATTTCAATACGTTGGATACTTTGGGGTTCCTTCTTACGCCTTGCGTATTGTCATATTACGTGCCAGGTTGTGTATGTATTGATATGTTTACCTGTGTGACTGTTGCACAGTCCACAGTGTACCAAATACACACAATTTCAAATTCTCACTTCCACACGATGTATTTTTTGAATTGTAGTCTATGTATTATTCTTTTAACCCTTTACCCAACGTAACGACCAAAACCGGCCAGCGCTATTCTCAAAAATCGCCAATTAATTTTCAAAATATTTTCATTTTTTGTCTCAAAAACATAGGTTATGACCCCCTCGTTGGAACGAGCTCGTCGAGCTCGTTCCAACGAGGGGTCATAACCTATGTTTTTGAGACAAAAAATGAAAAAAATTAATTATTCAAGAATTGTTTTTGCAAGTGTCGTCTGCTTTTCATGTTAGGTAAAGTGTAAGTGAACACTACATCATTGTAACTGATAGGGGTGAGGAATGAACAATATACATACATGGTGCCTCTCAAGTCACACATGTTGGGCGTGCATGTGTGTATGGTTGGATGGTAGGGGTGAAACTTAAAACATGTAATGAATAAAATCTACAGAGTCGTACTTTTAGAATTGATCCTATAGGTTATACCTTCATTTAATTTATGGCGTATGTACTATTGAAATCCTGTATGCTGTGCACGGCCACAACACTAAATTTGCTCCCGTTTTAAAGGCAACCACCATTATGAAAGGGCCCCCGTCTCTATCTCGCGGGGGTGGGGGGGGGGGGGGGACAAGATTTTCCGCTACGCCACAGGAGCCATATTGTCTCAAAACCTTTTCCATGAAAAGATAGGGCATTCCATTTTATGTTTTATTCTAAGTTTTAACCCTCACCCAGTTGGCAGACCTTGAATTGGAGTACCCTCAACTTGTACATGTTCATTCAAATACTAAGATTCAAGATTAGTCCAGGTCTCTTTTCAGACACTCAGTCTGTGATTGATGTTCACACATTAAGAGCATAATATGATACACTAAAATCACCACACAAATATTTCAAAATTAACACCTATTGGCCACAAATGATATGAATATATCATTTTTTTATCTTCAATATTTACTAACTTCAAGGGCAAATTTCTCATAATTGCGAGGTTGTTGTAACAATTATTTTTGTATGCATAGATGCAACAGTGCTTGCAGAAGAATGTTCCTGTTTAGTTTTCAATCTCATCTTTAATCCTCAAGCAAATGAGGGTAAGAGTACCATGCGAAAATGCCAAACTTAGCTAACTGTGGTTGCATCTTCCTGTCATTTTGGAAAGGGTTAATTCTAAACACTTTGGTTTGCTATAGGTAGAGATGCCTAATGAACAAATCCTCTGCTGTACGTTATGCTTTGGGACTTAACACAACATAAGCTTTGACCATGTAAAGAATAGTACTGTCAGAAAAAAACTGATTTTCAGTGAATTTTGCAAACATCTGTACTTATTTCCTCTAATTGCAAGGTTGTTGTAGCAATTATTTTGGTATGAATAGACGCAACAATGATTGTAGAAGAAAGTTACTGTTTACTTTTTAATCTCAAGATTTAACCCCCAAGCAAAATGAGGGCGTTAATAAGAGAACCGTGAGAGAATGCCAAAATTAGCCAACTTTGGATGCTTTTTGTCTATCATTTTGGAAATGGTTAATTTCAAACACTTTGCTTTGCTATAATTAGAAGTCCTGTCACGAATAGTGCGCTTATCTAGGCTTAATTGCGCGTTGGAATTGCGCGCAATTGCCATATCGAATGGCATCCACAGCACGGCAGGTTCTCCTGGTTACTCATAGCGAACACAAGCAATGTTTCTGCCAATGGACCTCCGGGTTACCCGGAGGTCCATTGGCTGAAACATTGCTTGTGCACATGTCATATGTTCAAAATTTGATAGCTTTACTTGGGCCATAACGCGTTCATTAACGCGCATATCAACGTGCTATTTGTGCGCATTTCGTGACAGGACTTCTAGTTTAAACTGTAGCTCTGCATTTTCACATTGGAAAGTTGGGAAAACCCGTAATTTGTCCAACAAACTACAATTCTCTAGTTATTATTATTATTATTATTATTATTATTATTATTATTATTTATTATTATTATTATTATTATTATTATTATTATTATTATTATTATTATTATTTTTATTATTATTATTATTATTATTATTATTATTATTGTCTGGTGTTTCATTTGGTGAAAGTTTAGTGGTGGTTGTGGATTTTCTTGTGACTGGTTAATGGTATGATTATCCGAGTGGAGGGCGTATTGTGTAGCTGATGATGTCGGGGTGGAGGGTGGGGGTGGGGGTGAGCACATGAGAAGGCAAAATATTGTACTCGTCAGTGGAGTATATGTCATTATCTGTGAGTGGATCCGGAGTATTTATTTATTTATTGATGTTTAAGGTTACATATTTATGCACAATGGCTAATCATGACCGTGACAGTTTTACGGGTGGAGGAAGCCGGAGTACCCGGAGAGAACCACCGAGCAACGACGAGCAGCTGCCAGCTCCCCAACATCGTAACTCCGCACTGCAGCACAGGCAGGGTTAGATTGGTTGAAGACATGCGTACCATCGACGTGCAGTACGCCTTAGTACACAGCGTCATCGTGCCCCCACGCGGGCAATGGAGATGAAGTGTGTTGCCCAAGGACACAACGCGGTTGCCGCAGGTGGGATTCGAACCGAGGACCTCTCGGCTTGCAGCCTGCATCTCTACCTACTGAGCCACCGCGCTCCGGATCCGGAGTACTTTGGTAGGTATAGTAACAGTTGTGGGTATGTCGTCATGGGTGGACATCATGAGTGTTACAAGTTTGGTGTTGGTATTAATCGGTAGAGTTTAGGGAACAAACTGACTCTTCGTTGGGGGAGGGGGAGGGGGAGGCGTATGTTTGGCTCTCCGAGTTTATGTACACGTTTAGTGCTGGTGGACGTTGTGGGTGCAGGATAAGCATTGTTTGGATTTCTTGTTTGATTGGGTGAGGGGGATGAGATCCTTGAAGGTTACATCATTGATTGTGGTATCTTGTGGTAGCAGTTTGAGGGTGGCGGTGGTGCAGGAATTGTTAGTTTGTTTGGAGACTGTGGGAATTGGATTGCCTCCCTTATCGTGCTCAGAATTAATTCCACTAGTAATGGAGTTATTTCCCTTCTCACAGGTATTCGAATTTGGTGCGTTCACAATGTTCGTCATTCCTTACCGACGGCGTTTGGGATCTTCGGAAGAGAAGCGGTCCATGTGTCATTTCCGGCTAGGGTTCGAGGTTGTAAGGTGAGGGTTGGACCCCTCATCGAATACCACCAGAGGATCTGTTTCAATTGGTTGCGATTCCAGTCGGGTGTTTAATTGAGAAATTGGCAAATGGAGGCCCGGAGATTGTTGTGTATTTAGGATGTCAAAGTGGTTTTGGGGTATGGGTCACCTAATATTTGGCAATGTAATTTTCAATAAACGGACGATCAGAAAAACAGACAGGCAGCCCGAGAGACAGGACGGACGGACGAACAGACAGCCAGACAGACAAACAGATAGGCAGACAGACAAAAGAATTTGTGGTCTTAAAAAATTACGGAAAAATTTATCATTTTAATTCGTTCGGACAAAGGTTAAAACCTCGTTTTTTTAAAACATTCGGGGGTATAGACAGGGTTACATGCCCCAACCCTAAACCTGAAGAGATATTAAGCCTAACCCAAACCCTGAACTGACCCTAGACCCTAACCCTTTATATAAACCCCGAGATTCGCACTTTGCATCATAAGTCTCATATTTTAGTATTTAAGCTCATAATATATCAAATAAGCTCATAATATTTCGGTAAGCTCATAATGTATCTCCGGACATAAAGAAAACTCGTAATTCCCGTATACTTGCGCGGACAGACAGACAGGCAGAGATATGGGAGAGAGATGAGAGAGACAGAGAGAGAGACACAGTGAGAGAGAGAGAGAGAGAGAGAGAGAGAGAGGGAGAGAGAGAGAGTTAATGAGGGTGCATGGGTGTGTAAGACAGATAAAGAAAGGAGTAACAATGTACTCGGACTTGTTTTATAGCAATTTATTGGAAAGTTCTCATTGGCACATTGCTAATAATAGTAGATAAATAAGTATTTTTGAACCAACATTGAGCTACGTAATTAATCTAAATTCAATAAGTAATACATCATGTGATCTTCTCTCTTTTCTCAATTTCTGTATGTTTCAAGCCTTTGTTTTTGTAAGCCCAAAATGACATTTATATCTTGCTCATCTATCTGACAGTCAACCTTCCATCTTCTCTTGCCATTAAATTTCTACACCCAAACGGATATTTTTAATCGGACTTGTAGGGTAGAACGTCAAGTGACTGCAAATTACATGTACATACACCTTGTACTCTCTCGTGGGATCGCAAACTGAGGACAAACCTTTGATCACGTTGCTTAGCGTTTATCGTGTAACTAGAGTTTGTCAATAAATAAGTTTAAAATGTTTGCTTTTCCCGCGATCTTTCTAACCTCAAATGACGAATCAGGTAAAGAATATAATTTATCTCTCTGATAGAAGTATTTAGTTTAAACAGGATGCGATAGATATTAACGTATACTTCAAGGTGTTTTTTTTCTGTACCAATTTACTACCAAAGTCTAGAGGCTAGTGAATGGTCTGTTTGTATTAATAATGAAAATGTAAGATAAATCCAGTGTGTGTTGGTCACATCAAGTCCGTATGGAAAGCCGTATAGGAACCCTCCGTTAAACAGTGTATGGGAAAGTTATAACAATACTGTGAAAATCAACAGAATGTCCACTTATCCCTTTTTTATGTACATGTAGACCTTGCTTTTGGATTGAAAACTTAAGAATAAAAAAAACATTTTAGGAAAAATATACAACTGATGGTATCTAGCGATTTTTTGTAAATGATACATATGAAAGTGAAAGAATATAACCTCACATAACATATTTACAGTATTTTATAATCACTGTGTAGGAATATAACATCACATAACATATTTACAGTATTTTCTAATCACTGTGTAGGAATATCTGGAATATAACATCACATAACATATTTACAGTATTTTCTAATCACTGTGTAGGAAAATAACATCACATAACATATTTACAGTATTTTCTAATCACTGTGTAGGAATATAACATCACATAACATATTTACAGTATTTTCTAATCACTGTGTAGGAATATAACATCACATAACATATTTACAGTATTTTCTAATCAATGTGTAGGAATATAACGTCACATAACCTATTTACAGTATTTTGTAATCAATGTGTAGGAACATAACACCACATAACATATTTACAGTATTTTCTAATCACTGTGTAGGAATATAACATCACATAACATATTTACAGTATTTTCTAATCACTGTGTAGGAATATAACGTCACATAACATATTTACAGTATTTTGTAATCAATGTGTAGGAATATAACACCACATAACATATTTACAGTATTTTCTAATCACTGTGTAGGAATATAACATCACATAACATATTTACAGTATTTTCTAATCACTGTGTAGGAATATAACGTCACATAACATATTTACCGTATTTTCTAATCACTGTGTAGGAATATAACGTCACATAACATATTTACAGTATTTTCTAATCACTGTGTAGGAATATAACATCACATAACATATTTACAGTATTTTCTAATCACTGTGTAGGAATATAACGTCACATAACATATTTACAGTATTTTCTAATCACTGTGTAGGAATATAACGTCACATAACCTATTTACAGTATTTTGTAATCAATGTGTAGGAATATAACATCACATAACATATTTACAGTATTTTCTAATCACTGTGTAGGAATATAACATCACATAACATATTTACAGTATTTTCTAATCACTGTGTAGGAATATCTGGAATATAACATCACATAACATATTTACAGTATTTTCTAATCATTGTGTAGGAATATAACCTCACATAACATATTTACAGTATTTTTTAATCACTGTGTAGGAATATAACCTCACATAACATATTTACAGTATTTTCTAATCATTGTGTAGAAATATAACCTCACATAACATATTTACAGTATTTTCTAATCACTGTGTAGGAATATAACATCACATAACATATTTACAGTATTTTCTAATCATTGTGTAGGAATATAACCTCACATAACATATTTACGGTATTTTCTAATCACTGTGTAGGAATATAACGTCACATAACATATTTACGGTATTTTCTAATCACTGTGTAGGAATATAACGTCACATAACATATTTACGGTATTTTCTAATCACTGTGTAGGAATATAACATCACATAACATATTTACAGTATTTTCTAATCACTGTATAGGAATATAACATCACATAACATATTTACAGTATTTTCTAATCACTGTGAATATAAAAATGTATTAAAACGAACCAATTAATAGTCAAGAAACATTAGATTAAAAATATGAATGCGGAGGAAATCAATATTTAAATCCTTTGAACCTGAGAAGCCCCTTTTCCATCCAGGAACACGATACCTCGAACTTTCATTAAGTAGAATGGCTGCTGTGTTAAAGTGTGGAGAAGACCAATCAATATTTAAATTCTTTGATACAAGAGGCCTCTTTTCCGTCCAGGAACATGATACGTTATACCTTCATTAGGTAGAATGGAAAGGGGCGTGGTAGCTCAGTAGGTCGAGGTGCAGGCTGTAAGCCGAGAGGTCAACCGCGTTACCGATGTGGGGCAGGGTGGCGTTGTGATTAAGGCGTACTGCACGTCGATGGTGCGCCTGTCTTCAGCCAATGCTAACCTTGCTTGTGTGGAGTTAGCATGTTGGGGAGCTGACAGTAGCTCGTCGTTGCTCGGTGGTTCTCTCCGGGACTCCGGCTTCCTACACCCGTAGAACTGTCGTGGACATGATTAGCCATTTTGCAGAAAAATGTGACCTTAAACACCAATAAATAAATTAATAAATAGTAGAATGGCTGCTGTTTTAAAGTGTGGGGAAAATAATCAATATTTTCAACGTGCAGCCCTTAGGCTCTACCCCAATAATAAATATAGACACTTCCAGTTGCTTTCATTAAACTGATATGGAAGATACCACTA
The DNA here is from genome assembly GCA_031216915.1 of Pictodentalium vernedei. Taxonomy (NCBI): domain Eukaryota; kingdom Metazoa; phylum Mollusca; class Scaphopoda; order Dentaliida; family Dentaliidae; genus Pictodentalium; species Pictodentalium vernedei. The sequence goes on from CM062297.1 coordinate 7,935,672, forward strand.
GATGTTTTGTCCATGGACACAAGGACACCGTGTTCCCTATAGCCAATCAGATAGAGATGTCTTGTCCAGGGACACAGTGCCTCCGTGCTCCCGTATTGACAGTCAGATAGAGATGTCTTGTCCAAGGACACTGCGCCGACGTGCTCCCGTCGAGACAATCCGATAGAGATGTATTGTCCAAGGACACAGCGCCATCGTGGACCCACCACACAAATCAAATGAGATGTTTTGTCTAAGGATACAGGGCCTCTGTAGTCCCGCATACATAATCGGATTGAGATGACTCGCCCAAGGACACAGTGCCACCGTTCTCCCGCATAGACAGTCGGATAGAGGTGCCTTGTCGAAGAACACAGCGCAGCTATGTTCCGTATAGACAATCAGATAGTGATGACTTGCCCAAGGACACGGCGCCACAGTGCTCCCACGCGGACAATCAGATGTCTTGTCCAAGGAGTCAGCGCCCCCATCCTCTCATATAGACAGTCGGATTGAGATGTCATGTCTAAGTACACCTCTACACTATGTCTTCCATATAGACAATCGGATTGAGATGTCTTGTCTAAGTACATCTCTACACTGTGTCTTCCGTGTAGACAATCGGATTGAGATGTCTTGTCTAAGTACATCTCTACTCTGTGGCTTCCGTGTAGACAATCGGATTGAGATGGATGTTTTGTCTAAGTACACCTCTACACCATGTCTTCCGTATAGGCAATTAGATTGAGATGTCTTGTCCAAGAGCAGCGTCACCGTCCTCCTGCATAGTTAATCGGATTGAGATGTCTTGTCCAAGAACACAACGCCACTATGCTCTCGTATAGACAATCGGATTGCGATATCCTGTCCAATGACATAATGCCACCGTTCCCGCGTATAGACAGACATAATGCCACCGTTCCCGCGTATAGACAATCAGATAGAGAAGACTTGTCCAAGGACACAGAGCCACCATGATTCAGTATAGACAATCACCATGCTTCCGCATGTACAATGCAAGTACAGAGTTCCACAGTGCGCCGGTAGGAACAAACAGATAGAGATGTCTTGTCCAAGGACACAGCGTCACCATGTTCCGTACAGATAATCAGATAGAGATGACTTGTCCAATGACACAGAGCCACCGTGATTCAGTATAGACAATCACCATGCTTCCGCATGTACAATGCAAGTACAGAGTGCCACCGTGCGCCCGTATAGACAAACAGATAGAGATGACTTGTCCAAGGACACAGCGTCACCATGTTCCGTACAGATAATCAGATAGAGATGACTTGTCCAAGGACACAGCTTCACCGATCTCCTGTATAGATAATGGGATTGAGATGTCTTTTCCAAGGACGCAGCGGCACCGTGCTCCCGTGTAGGCAATCGCATTGAGGTATAGTGTCCATGGACACTGGGCCATCGTGCTCCCGCATAGACAATCAGTTTGAGATGTCTTGCACAAGACCACAATGGCTCCGTGCTCCCGTATAGACATTTTCAGATAGAGGTGTCTTGTCCAAGGACACATCAACGCACGGCTTTCTTCGAGACATTCAGATAGAGATGTCTTGTCCAGGAACAAAGCATCACCGTGCTCCAGTACAGAAAATGAGATAGAGATGTCTCGTCTTAGTATACCTCTCCACCGTGCTTCCTTATAGGCAATCAGATTGAGTTGTCTTGTCCAAGAACAGCGCCACCGTGCACCCGCATAGTTAACTGGATTGAGATATCCTGTCCATGGACACAGCACCACCGTGCCCTCGTATAGACAATCGGATTGAGCTGTCTTGTCCAAGGACACAGCACCACCGTGCCCTCGTATAGACCATCGGATTGAGATGTCTTGTCCAAGGACACAGCACCACCCTGCCCTCGTATAGACAATCGGATTGAGATACCTTGTCGATGGACACAGCTCCACCGTGCCTTCGTTTTCATAATAGAATTGAGATGCCATGTCCAAGTACACAGCGCCATCTTGCTCCCGTATAGACAATCAGACAGAGATGTCTTGTCCAATGACACACCGCCAACACATTCTCATATATAGACAAACAGATAGAGATGACTTGTCCAAGGACGCAGAACCACCGTGCAACTGTATAGATAATCAGACAGAAATGTCTTGTGTCACCATGGACCATAGAAAATCTGATTTAGATGTCTTGTTCAATTACGCAGCGTCACCTTGTTGGCGCAAATACAATGCAAGTACACAGCGCCACCGCGCTCCCCGCACAGACAATCGGATTCAGATGTCTTGTCCAAGGTCACATTATCACCGTGCTCCCGTATATACAGTCGGGTTGAGATGTTTTGTTCAAAGAGACAGCACTGACGACGCGAGTCAGGATTGAACTGTCGAACTTTCTATCACAAATCCAATACTCTACCCAATGAGCCAGCCTGACCCCTAAATCACCAAATATCAATAGCTTCAGCCTGTTGGTCATTTGGATGTTTTAACATAAAGAGTTTTTTTTTTTTCGATATGTTTGTATTGAGTCTAAATACGAAATGTCTAATGATTCTGTTATAAGACTGTTATAGCCTCCCATATTTACGTCCATTGTTGTTCAGTTCTACTTCTAAACCTTCGGGAATCAACCAGGTGGAATGCTTCGAACAAATTAACAGCTGAGGCGTGAGTCCAAATATGAAATGTCTGATGATTCTGTAATTTAATCCGAAAGAATAAGACTGCTATAGCCTTTCATATTATATCAAGATTGATATGTCCTTAGTCCTTAGATAATTTCAGTACCTTCCAACTTTTCTTTCAATGTGGGGGTGGGGGGTGGGGGGTGGGGGTGTGTGTTATGGCCTCCCATATTATCAAGATTGCTATGTCCTTAGTAAATAATTCTACATATTTGATATTTTTCTGTAGGCATATTTTTCTTTTACAAGTAGATTTTTGGCTGGTCTGACTCATTTGCACTAAGTGGCCATGAGTGTAGACATGTTTACAACTTTTCACATAGATTCTGATTGTTTAATTGTTTAAGTAGGTCATACCTGTTTACCTTTTTTAAGACGGAATCATCTGGAAGCTTAATGAGGTGATTGTAATCAACCAATCAAAAATCGATGGACAATAGAATATCAGAGAACATTCTGAGAAGTATAAAAACCCTGGTCCACAACATTAAAAGACTCTTTTCAGAAAAACTCTTTTTAGATAAGCTCATTTCAGATAGACATTTTATTCATAACAGAGCAGGTGTTTGAATTGGAGATTATTATTTTTGCAGGGCAGTGCTTTATTACAGATTATTATTTTTGCAGGACAGTGCTTTATTACAGAAATTTGCTTCTTTGTGAATTTGGAAAAGTGACTTCAAACGAGAATTTTTGAGTATTTATTCATCTTGTGAAATAGAGAATTTATACAAGCTGTGAAACAGAATACATTTTTGTGAAACGCCATGGTTTTATTGGATTATTTTTTAAATTACCTGTGGTGCCATTAATTATTAGATTTTAACTCCATTTGAATTTTGATGAGCATTTTATTATAGTTATCGGAGAATGTTGAAATTTCCAAGCGAACATTTCATTACAAATCTACGGGATACTGTTTGTGAAGACACATTCTTGGACTTAATACTACAAGCTGGAAAATTTCTTCACAAGATTCTTCACAACTGGATTACTGAATTCTGTTGAACTGTATTTTGGACTAATTCAGTAATTGATAAGTATCACTGTTTTATTTTCTGTAAACCAGTTAGTGCAAAAGATCTTTGTATCATTTTTTTATATTATTTTTTTCTATTTATATTTCAGAATAGTTAAATTCCTAGTTATTGTTGCTGATTCTCAGATTTCTTTCTGTTACCAATATCACTATTTTCACACCGTAACAAAAATCTTTCACAATTGCATTCTTTTAATGCTCTTTGTCCTTTTTTTCATTTTTTACCCCCCCTCCCCCCCCCCCCCCCCCCCCCCCACACACCACACAATCACCTCACCGCGAACCCTATTGACCGAGATATATCTTATTTTCCGGAAATGATCTTCTCTTTTCACAAATTATCTGAAAATACTGTTTTGGTTTGGGGAAAGCTCCTAGAGATTGGCTTTCAGCTCAACATGTAAAAGTCACAAAGTGTTCAATGCTGAAGTAGGGATTCCTCGAAGTGTCATTTTGCGTTACCAATTATATTTTATGTTTAAAAACGTCAGTAGTATGTCATGTTCCCCTACACCTCCAGGTTGGGGGATCTCATCAGGGGGATCTCATGTGACGTCATAGTCACATGACCCAATGGCGCCATGTTGTGTTGTCATGGTAACCCGCGTGGGCGGCCATCGTGTGACGTCATCCCCATAGTAATACGTGGTGTGACTGCACTTGCGCAGCGCGTGTTGTTAGGGTGATACGTGTTTCCGTCGTCCATTTTGTATACTGGAGTCTGCCATCTTGGTTTCTATAGTGGCACGTGATTGCTATGTTACCAATGGTTTCTAACAAGACAGGGGTATGTTCGGGGGTGTGTTCCTTTGTAGAAGAGTAAAAGGCAATACAAACCCCCATAGTAATACGTGTTTCCGTCGTCCATTTTGTATACTGGAGGCCACCATCTTGGTTTTTATGGTAGCACGTGATTGCTATGTGACCCAATGGCTTCTAACAAGACTGGGGTATGTTCGGGGGGGGGGGGGTGTTCGATTGAATCGGAGTAAATCTGATTACCACAAACAACCCGACAATCCCCCCCAAATCACCAAAATCTATCCCAATTCACCGACATTGACTTTATTTCCCCAATTTAACGGCTTAGCACGTAGTGCTATAGTACTAAGGGGTACAAGGGGGTGCATTCGATTGAACAGGGGTAATGTTCTGGATTAGAATTCTCCCAGAATCCCTTTTTGGATCCCTATCCCATGACGTTTTTCCCATTAAAAGACAGGTTCCTTTGGTAATTACCCAGAATCCTCCGCTTCTATCTATATATGCAATAGTTTTTATCTATCTGACCCTGTTCCTTTGTTCTAGAGTATACTCCAGTAGCGTAGAAGAGCCTATTAGTTGAAAGAGTTTACCTTATTATTACTATATTTAACAATTTCTGGTCTATTCTTGTTAGCTCTGACCCTATTCCAAGTACTCTTGTTGTTTCATTTATCTAGATAATAACTAACCAATCAGATTGCTTGATTTCCCATAATCTGTATGCAGATGTATCTCCCTTCTGTATAACAAAAGCAGTCCCAAAGCCAATAAGCTATCGAGCAGTTACTGATAAGTCATTGCTCGAACGACTCGAAGCTCATCGAGCAAATGAGACTTAGAGCAATTGCTCGATCGATTGACTCAGCATATTGCTCGAACGACTCGAATCCCATCGAGCAAATGAGGCAACAAGCAATTGCTCGATCGAGTGACTCCTCGAACGACTCATTTCAGAAAAAGGGATTCCATAGCCACAGGCGTTTTCGAAAAAGGGATTCCACAAATGGGATTCCAAAAAGGGATTCCATAAGTGGGATTCCGTCTTATGTCGAGTGACTCGCAACTATTGCTCGAACGACTCGAATCCCATCGAGCAAATGAGCCAACGAGCAATTGCTCGTTCGAGTGACTCCTCGAATGACTCTTCGACTCATTTCAGTATTTGAGGATACCTATGACATGGCCACGTATCAGTTGAGGATACCTTTTGAGGATACTAAATTGAGGATACCTTTTATAGGATACTTATCTGAGGATACTATATAGGCTGTACATATCCGTGTAGGTCTCTTGCTGGCCCTTAATACTATTAATCCACGTAATGCTTCATGTTATCCTATGACTGGTATAGGTAGTATGCAATGCTAGGCATAGGGGTATTGTGGGTAGGGGTACTGCCTGGTAGTTTAGAACGGTACTATAGTATGGGCGGTATATACACCTATAGGCCCCTGTTAGTGCTTGGTACTATTAACCAACCGACTGCTTTGTTTTATTATATGGCTGGTATATGTAGTACGTTATGGTAGACCTAGTGATTTTGTGGGGGTGGGGGTAATGCTTGGTAGTTTAGAACGGTAGTATAGCATAGGCTGTACATATCCCTGTTGGACTCTTGCTGGCCCTTGGTACTACTGATCCACCAGGTGCTTCATATTATTGAACTGTATTCTGGAGTGGGGGTCAATGCCGGGTAATACAGAACGGCAGCAGAGTATGGTAGGTATATTCCCTTGTAGGTCCCATCCTAACCGTTGATAATATTAACCTACCAAATGCGTTGTATCATCCTGTTACTGCTAAGACGGTACGTAATAGCAGTAGTTCTGACTCTATTCCAAGTACTCTTGTTGTTTCATTTATCTAGATCATTTATATAAATTATAACTAACCATTGGTTTCCCATAATCTGTATGCAGAGTTATCTCTCTTTTGTATAATGAAAGCCTATATCCAATGGCCATATTCCCAGGCACCTCAATTTCGGCACCCTTGTTTAGGAATCCCATTTGTGGAATCCCTTTTTTCTGAAATGAGGATAAGAGTCGTATTAAAAATCCCTCAATGAGGTCTAATTTACTACGACTCTTATCTTCATTTGACAAAAAGGGATTCCACAAATGGGATTCCTAAAAACGGGGTGCCGAAATTGGGGTGGCGTCTGGAGAATCCCTTTTTTTCTGAAATGAGGATAAGAGTCGTATTAAAAATCCCTCAATGAGGTCTAATTTACTATGAGCTTCGAGTCGTTCGAGCAATGACTTATCAGTAACTGCTCGATAGCTTATTGGCTTTGGGACTGCTTTTGTTATACAGAAGGGAGATAACTCTGCATACAGATTATGGGAAATCAAGCAATCTGATTGGTTAGTTATTATCTAGATAAATGAAACAACAAGAGTACTTGGAATAGGATTAGAACTAACAAGAATAGACCAGAAACTGCTAAATATAGTAATAATAAGGTAAACTGTTTCAACTAATAGGCTCTTCTACGCTACTGGAGTATACTCTAGAACAAAGGAACAGGGTCAGATAGACGAAAACTATTGCATATATAGATAGAAGCGGAGAATTCTGGGTAATTACCAAAGGAACCTGTCTTTTAATGGGAAAAACGTCATGGGATAGGGATCCAAAAAGGGATTCTGGAAGAATTCTAATCCAGAACATTACTCATGTTCAATCGAATGCACCCCTCTGTACCCTTCAGTACTATAGCACTACGTGCTCAGCCAATAAATTGGGGAAATAAAGTCAATTTCGGTGTATTGGGATAGATTTTGGTGATTTGGGGGGATTGTCGGGTTGTTTGTGGTAATCAGATTTACTCCGATTCAATCGAATACACCCCCGAACATACCCCTGTCTTGTTAGAAGCCATTGGGTCACATAGCAGTCACGTGCTACCATAAAAACCAAGATGGTGGCCTCCAGTATACAAAATGGACGACGGAAACACGTATCACTATGGGGGTTTGTATTGCCTTCAGCAACACGCGCTGCGCATGCGCAGTCACACCACGTATCACTATGGAAATGACGTCACAAGATGGCCGCCCACGCGGGTTACCATGACAACACAACATGGCGCCATTGGGTCATGTGACTATGACGTCACATGAGATCCCCCGATGAGATCCCCCAACCTGGAGGTGTAGGGGAACATGACATACTACTAACGTCCTGGGGATATTTTACTCCAAATACCAAATATTTTTCCCAGGCAGTTTTGGAAATATAGAGGTTAGTAAATATCGACGACTGGCTCACACTTCAGACTTTGAACATTCAAACTGGAAAGTCGGTGACCTACAGGGTGACCCCGTCCAAAATGGAACGGCCTGCAGAGTCGGTCTTCCCGGGTCGAATTAAGAAAGAAAAATTGAAGTTTGAGGAAACCTCTGGTTGTGTGTTTTTTTTTTACACTTCGTGTGATGTGTATTGCCATTACGAATGGGCTCACCCCATTTGACAAGATCGAGCCCGGTTAGAAGGTTCAAAGTACTGTGTGTGTGCCCGATTGTTTTTACTCACCACACACATACACAGTTGAAATTCGCGTTCCCGCAGGGAGTCCAAAATTGACACAGGAACTTGACTGAAACAAACTTAAAGCTGAACCTCCCACAGGTGCTGCATATTAAGTATCAAAGGATTCTGATTGGTAGATCTGAAGATTTCTAAATACATTTGTTCATACTGCACCAGGTTAAAATTTGGGTTCCTGTGGGGAGCCCAAATATGAACCCGGAGACTTGTATTGAACAAACCTGAATTTGACCCGCTAAGAACGTTGTATCCCAAGTATTAAAATATTCTGACGAAAAAAATATTGTTGGGTACTAAACGAATTTTGCCCCATTCTGTGGACCTTGTAGGCGTGGCAACATAATTTGAACAAACTTGAATTAACATATGATAAGGAACGCGCATATCAAATTTGGTTCAATTCTGCACAGAGGTTTTTGAGAAGTCGAATATGTAAAGTTATCGGCGAACGGACGGACGGACGGACAGACAGACAGATGGACGGACGGACATAAAGAGATCCGGCGATACTTGTTTCAACTCAAGAAGCGTAAAGAACTTGAGAAACACAATTCATTGTGATCAGGAAATGCGAATCTGTGTTAAAATCGTGAAAGCACCAGAACTAACTTGAAAAGAAAGAGAATTTATGAATTTATTTTCGGAAGTAGAGTATCTTTAAAGAAAACAGAGAATAAAAAAAGATAAATGTTAGTAGGGTAAAAATGAGAGTTCAAGGACACTTTTTCAAAAAACTGTACACGTACACGTACATATACGTGTACCCCATAGGGATTCAGTGTTAAAACGTGTACAGAGAGTAAAAAACGTTGTTTGTACACGATGTCCTAGAATTCCCACAAGTAGTTATCGCGTCCCAGACCGTTCAAACAGCCGTTGGCGAACGAGTGCAATTCTGTGAATTTGCGCAGAAGGAAAAATCGAAGAAAAATCGACCTAAAAAAATCTTCTCGATGTCCCATCGCGGGTCAGACCTAGGATCGATCGTTGGCAAACGCCGGCAAAAAACACTTTGAGAGTTCTAGGACAGCATAAAAAATGCGTTTTGAGAGTTCTGAGACACCGACGTTCGCGATCGCATTTCAGACGGCCGGGTGCGATCCGATCGGTAAAAACGATTGAGAGTTCTAGGACAGGAAAAATCGATCTTAAAACCTTTTCTCGACGTTCGCCAACGGTCGATCGAACCGTCTAACTCACGATGACCAACGAGGCAATGCACACCAAAAACCAAAAGCTTGAAGAGCTTGAAATAAGTAATCACCCAATCACTTCACGTTCCAAACGCTAATTAACCAATCAGATTGCTTGATTCTCATAACCTGAACTTAATCATTTAAAGTTATCTCCCCTCGTCGTGGGGCTGGGGGTCACACCCATCAGAAAATCGAAAGTTTCGAGAAGGTGCTCATGTGACCTATCAAATTGAAGGTCTCTAAGGGTGGATTAAGAAGATCGTAATTTCAACCCTCGTCGTGGGGTGGGGTCACGACCAGAGCCGAAAACGTCGTCTTTTTTTACAAATTCATACATGTGAGGTATTAATATGAAGGGCTCGTTGAATACATTACAAAATGACGTTTTTCATTTTTAGTGGGGGTGGGGGGGTCACCCCCATCAGAAAAATCGAAAGTTTCGAGAAGGTGGTCACGTGACCTATCAAATTGACGGTCTCGACGAGTGGATTAAGAAGAGCGTAATTTTAACCCTCGTCATGGGGTGGGGTCACGGACAGAGCCGAAAAATGTCGTCCTTTTTACTAAGCCAGGCATGTGAGGTACTGATTTGAAGGCTCGATGAATACATTACGAAAATGACATTTTCTATTTTATGTGGGGGTGGGGTCACGACCAGAGCCGAAAAACGTCTTCCTTTTTACAAATCCGAGCATGTGAGGTACTGATATGAAGGGCTCGATGAATACATTGCAAAAATGACATTTTCAACCCTGGCCGTGGGGATGGGGTTAACACCGATCAGAAAATCAAGTTTCGAGAAGATAGTCGTGTGACCTATCAACTTTAAGCTATTGACAAGGATATTATGAAAATCATAATTTTTCCCCTTCTTATAACGGTGGAGTTGTGACCATCTTGAAATCGAAAGTATTAAGAAAAGGTAGTTATGGAACATATTAAATTGAAAAAAAAAACAACAACTTGAATCTGATGCATCATTCATTTTTGATATCTGTGATCAAACATGGAAGTATGTTTTCAATATATATGATTGTTATGCTAATTAGAGATGCACTCACTTGTTAACAAGTCATGCCTTAAGATGTTTCCTTCAATAATAACTCTGTTTACTCTACCATAGATTTGTCAATAAAAAGGTATAAGTTGATCTTCTAACGTTTCTGCATATTGAGGATAGCCTATTTCACCAATTCCGAAAAAAGTGTCAATCCAAACTATTTTTTTTTAGGAAAAAATGCCCACGTCGAGAAGACATTACATAACTAAACGAGTATAACCTTGACTAAATTCAAATAAAACCATTTGTCACGTGTTAGAAAAGATTTGTAAACAGTCTAAACGCACGTGTGGAAAAGTTGTTTTGTTTTGTTTTTTACAACAGGAGTTAAAATATTTTAAGACAGGTGGCGTTATATAAATACAGCAACAACAAAAAACAGTGTTTAAAAATGTGTCAGCGTATGACTGAATGAAAATGAGAAAACAAAGCTCTTTTTCTAACCACCTGCTAGCGAAGCATTACATCAGTTTAGTGAGATATTTATCACAGGTGTTCAACACATGCAAATATCATGAAAATTAGTGTATGCGACGTTTTTTGTTTAGAAATTTATGTATTGTTTTCCATATATAAGAGAGAAAAGGTATGCAACGTCCTAGCGTGAAACATTTTGACTCGTCTTGTTCAAACTCGCAGAAAAAAAACAAACTCATGAATTTGTAGTCGCGATATTGATGTCATCCAACAGCAGCCAAGAGATTAAGCTTTCACGTTGGCATACCACTTGTCCAAAACAATTCTCTTTTAACGCTAAAACGGGTGAAATACATCTCGGGAACGACTCCCTTTTTTTCTTGATCAGACACAGTTGTTGGCGGAAAGTTGATTGGAGGGTCGTTCAAAACAATTGATCAAATATATCGAACAAAAACGACTAATTTTCTAACTACGATTGTCGCCGTATTCTAAACGTCACCACACTAATCATACAATACAATATTGGAACTTCACTACCTCTTGAATATTACAAATTTAAGATTTGTATTGCCTTCAACACAAGTCGTAAATTCCTCCCCGCGTCACCATACTTGTACTATACCGCATCGAATTTGACATCGTCATCATCCCCTTGCTAGATAAACTTGAACTCGTCATCCGAATGGTGTTGCGAAGTGAGCCTATAGGGGTTAATTAAGCTCCCAAGCTCGGGTAAGAGCTCGAGCTCTTGAGGTTTTATTTTGATGAAATTTTCGTAATGTATTCATCGAGCCTTCATATCAGTACCTCACATGCCTGGCTTTGTGAAAAGGACGACGTTTTTCGGCTCTGGCCGTGACCCCACCCCACGACGAGGGTTAAAATTACGATCTTCTTAATCCACTCGTCGAGACCTTCAATTTGATAGGTCACGTAACCACCTTCTCGAAACTTTCGATTTTTCTGATGAGTGTGACCCCCACCCCCACTAAAAATGAAAAACGCTATTTTTGTAATGTATTCATCTAGCCCTTCATATTAAAACCTCACATGCCTGGATTTGTTAAAAGGGAGACGTTTTCCGACTCTGGTCGTGACCCCACCCCACGACGAGGGTTAAAATTACGATCTTCTTAATCCACTCGTCGAGACCTTCAATTTGATAGGTCACGTGACCACCTTCTCGAAACTTTCGATTTTTCTGATGGGCGTGACCCCCATCCCCACTAAAAATGAAAAACGTCATTTTTGTAATGTATTCATCGAGCCCTTCATATTAATACCTCACATGCCTGGATTTGTAAAAAGGAAGACGTTTTTCAACTCTGGTCGTGACCCCACCCCACGACGAGGGTTACAATTACGATCGTCTTAATCAACTCGTCGAGACCTTCAATTTGATAGGTCACATGACCACCTTCTCGAAACTTTTGATTTTTCTGATGGGCGTGACCCCCACCCCCACTAAAAATGAAAAACGTCATTTTTGTAATGTATTCATCGAGCCCTTCATAATAATACCTCACATGTCTGGATTTTTAAAAAAGACGACGTTTTTCGGCTCTGGTCGTGACCCCACCCCACGACGAGGGTTGAAATTACGATCTTCTTAATCCACCCTTAGAGACCTTCAATTTGATAGGTCACATGAGCACCTTCTCGAAACTTTCGATTTTCTGATGGGTGTGACCCCCAGCCCCACGACGAGGGGAGATAACGGTTATGAGAATCAAGCAATCTGATTGGTTAATTAGCGTTTGAAACGTGAAGTGATTGTGTGATTACTTATTTCAAGCTCTTCAAGCTTTTGGTTTTTGGTGTGCATTGCCTCGTTGGTCATCGTGAGTTAGACGGTTCGATCGACCGTTGGCGAACGTCGAGAAAAGGTTTTAAGATCGATTTTTCCTGTCCTAGAACTCTCAATCGTTTTTACCGATCGGATCGCACCCGGCCGTCTGAAACGCAATCGCGAACGTCGATGTCTCAGAACTCTCAAAACGCATTTTTTATGCTGTCCTAGAACTCTCAAAGCGTTTTTTGCCGGCGTTTGCCAACGATCGATTCTCAGTCTGACACGCGATGGGAACGTCGAGAAGATTTTGTTAGGTCGATTTTTCTTCGATGTTTCCTTCTGCGCGAATTCACAGAATTGCACTCGTTCGCCAACGGCTGTTTGAACGGTCTGGGACGCGATAACTGCTTGTGGGAATTCTAGGAGATCGTGTACAGAGAACGTGTTTTACACTCCGTCGCGTGAGAACCATAAGGTTCTATCTTCCAGTGGAAGATAGAACCTTATGGTTCTCACACGACGACTCTGTACACGTTTTAACACTGAATCCCTATGGGGTACACGTACATGTACGTGTACAGTTTTTTGAAAGGTATTTGGCTTGAATACACTTAAATCTCACCTCCCTGGGGAGGATACTGGATCTGAATAAGAAACTTTTAAAGGAAATTTCTTCATATTGCACTAAGCTAAAATTTGGCTTACCATAGCGAGCCCAAATATATACCTAGGGATCCTATTTGGACAAACTTGAACCTGAACCCCTAGAGATGTTATATATCAAATATGAAAAGATTCTAATTGATGGTGCTGGAGAAGAAGATTGTATTAAGCATTCTGACTGGTGAATCTAAAGAACATTTTTAAAACTTATCCCCCATATTGCACTGATGAATCTGAAGAATATTTTTTAAAATTATCCCCCATATTGCACTGGTGAATCTGAACATTTTTAAAACTTATCCCCCATATTGCACTGGTGAATCTAAAGAACATTTTTAAAACTTATCCCCCATACTGCACTGGTGAATCACATTTTAAAAAAATTATCCACCATATTGCACTGGTGAATCTGAAGAACATTTTTAAAAATTATCCCCCATATTGCACTGGTGAATCTAAAGAATATTTTTTAAAAATTATCCCCCATATTGCACTGGTTAATCTAAAGAACATATCTAAAACGTATCCCCCATATTGCACTGGTGAATCTAAAGAACATTTTTAAAACTTATCCCCCATATTGCACTGGTGAATCTAAAGAACATTTCTAAAACTTATCCCCCATATTGCACTGGTGAATCTGAAGAACATTTCTAAAACTTATCCCTCATATTGCAGTGGTGAATCTGAAGAAGATTTTTTATAAATTATCCCCCATATTGCACTAAGTTAAAATTCCATGGGAAGCCCAAATATTGACCTAGGGACTTGGTTTGAACAATCTTGAATCTAACCCTCATAACAATGAAGTATACCAAACATTAAACGATTCTCACTGGCGGTTCTGAAGCAAAAGATTTTTAAATAATATTACCCATATTGCCCTAACTAAAAATACGGGCTCCTATACTGAGCCAATGAGCTTCATTCTAACACACTTGTATTTGACCCCCCCCCCCCCCCCCCCCCCCCCCCCCCCCCCCATGGATGCTGTAAACCAATATCAGAAGATTCTGACCTTTGGATTTGGAGAAAAGATTTTTAAACATTTTTGCAAATATGCTGACTCAGCATTTATCCGATGCCCTCCATAGATCATCCTAACATAATCTATGGCAATTTTTTACCATTCCATTCTACTGGGCATAAGGATGCTTCACGCTGAATAACAGTCCGTCCAGTGAATTAGGGGCTCGTTAAATGCGACCCAAACTCAGCATTTTTCGATACCCCCAACAGAACACGCTAACAAAACCTATCGTAATTTTTTATCGTTTGATTCTACTGGTCCAAAGAATGCTTCGTACTAAATAACCGTTTTCTGTTCCGTGTGGTTCAGGAAATATGAGCGTTCGAAAATATTTTCAATTTTTAGCTCCATGGGTTCTCACAGGGAACGTGGGCATTTTTTTAGCATGAATCAAGTACTTATGACATAATAATACCACACACCGAATATCGTTCAAATTGGACCATCGGTTCAGAGAATAGAAATATTTTGCCCCTATCATTATGAAGGCAAATATTGCTTCAGGAACTTCGTTTGAACAAACTTGATTCTACACCTCAGAAGAAGGCTTCATACCAGTTATATTGTATCCACTGGTTCCTAAGAAGAAGAGTTTTTTTTAGAATTTTTGAGCATTTTCCCCCACTCCGTCCTTATGGAGCATAGCAACTTTATTTGAACAAACTTGAATTAACATATGATAAGGACCATGCACGTCAAATTTGGTTCAATTTGGTCAAGAGGTTTAGGAGAAATCAATAATGTAAAGTTCACAGCGGACGGACGGACGGACGGACGGACAGAAAGTGACACTTGAGCTCCGCCTGAATTTCAGTCAAGTGAGCTAAAAAAAACAAGATGCATTGTCAGAACAGGCAATCACCTCAAATATAACTAAAAATGGTTCAGCGGTTTAGGAGGGGCAGGTACAAACGCCATGTTCACGGACGACGGACGATGAGTGCTCACTGTGGCTCATCCGGACTTTCAGTCAGGTGAGCAAATAAGAGTTGGTGGTAACTGTGTTTGGAATCGGGCTTTGGAAAACTGGAGACGTCGGTGATAAGAGTGAATGGTTACTGCTTTTGGAATCAGGCTTTGGTAATTGGATATGTGAATGATAAGAGTGGTGGTAACTGCTTTTTAAGTCTTTGCCTTGATAACATTGGTGGAAAAATGAGGACATATGTGAACATGGACGTATGAGCCAGAAAAATGTTGTATGAACAAGAATCAAAACAAAAAACTGTTCCAAAACAATTTCAATTTTATTACATAAAATAATTTTTTTCAAAATCAAATGCATCTGAACAATAAATGCTAACAAAAATATCTTATAATTTTATTTCACATTGGCATGTACATGTACAGTGTGTCGTTCTGTTAGGCAAAAAAGAAACTAAACAAAAACACACACACCCAAACAAAAAAGATTACTGATTGACGGATATTTCCATAAATTCATGTGAGATGTGTATAAAAGGCCATTCTTTGCAAGAATATCAGATAAATTTGTACCACCGCCAATTGGCGACAACATACCAGTTATTCATTCGTACAATTTGGTATTAGGATATTTTCTTCAAATCAAGAACAGTAAAAATAATAATAAAGTTAGCTGTGAAGATGAAGATTTCTGGTGAAGATCCAAGTAATGAGGAAGGGGAGGGGGTGGAGAGGGGATTTTGAAATCAAAACTGAAATTGCGAACACTGCAATGAAAATGAGGCTATATATCAACGTGGACATCTGAAGTTATGAAACTACAGAATGTGTGAACAAGAAAAGAAACAAAACAAAAGTATTTAAAAAAAAAAAAAAAATTCTATTTTATAACGTAAAATAACTTTCAGGAATTTTCAAAAATCAAACAAAGACCTACCCAGTTCAAAAATCATACGATCAAATTTCTTTCTTCAAAATATTACTTTAACCTCATGCCAATGAAGGGCATTAGCATTATTTTTTGGTCTATTTTTTTATTATTTTGTTTCTGATCGAAATTTGATTACTGATTCTTACGGTTACTATTAACAACTGTGGCTCTATCACGACCACAACATAAGTATATAAAGTCAAGTTTACCCAACCGTTTATACTAATATTAGCACCATTCATTTTTGGACTCTTTCTTGGAATCCTTATCTACTTTATAACAAGGGTTACACAAAGCCTGGGCCACTGTCCCCGACACGTAGGCATGTCCCAAGTAGCCTTGAAGGTATTGTGGGACAAAAAACATTTTCTAAATCTGAAGAGTGAAAAAGGGCCATAACTCTGGAATCCTTATCTACTTTATAATAATAATGATTATACAAACGTCTTACATGAAATTATTTGAGGTTATTACTTGGTTAGTTTTATATCGATCCGAGATATCAGACTGATATAATTTCATATCGCCCTGAGACTGGAGATCGAAGGTTGATGTGATGTTACCGGGGCTGATATCTCGGCCGATATGAAACTAATCAGGTAATAACATCTTTATTAATTAAACTAAATTAAATAATTACAAAATGTTCTTATATCTGTTACAGTTTTCTGACAGTGTTATTATTCATTCTTTTCACAAAGTCTCTCATTTCTGCTTCTCAAGTTCAACTACATAAACGTCTCAGATTCCTAGGTGGGGAAGACGAAACGTTCGTATGGTGGAACTATATCTTCTCCCACTTCGATAAATCTTTATTTACGACTTAAAATCTTAGTTTGTGTTGAATTTCTTGCACATCTAAGTTTCCTGTTCACCCACCGAATCCTTACCTTTTGTCGTCTTTAATTTCTCATTATACAAAAATAATTCAGGTTTACGTCACCCAATTATATCTGGTCACACAAACTTCCTGATTAAAACGGTGAAAGATGTCAAAACAAACTGGCTGCGACAAGTAACGCACCAAGTGGGGAGAGGAAATGCAAAATTGGTTTATATTGGCCACGATAGGCGTCACATCAGCCGGGTACTCACGCTACATCGGTAAAGATATTAGTAATGCTCCATAAATAACGTTAGGTTTTTATACTATTTATCTTTGTTTATTTATTGGTGTTTACCCCCTTTACCAAACCTGAAAAGCAGACGACACGTGCAAAAATAATTCTTGAATAACTATTTTTTTTTATTTTTTGTCTCAAAAACATAGGTTATGACCCCTCGTTGGAACGAGCTCGACGAGCTCGTTCCAACGAGGGGTCATAACCTATGTTTTTGAGACAAAAAATGAAAAAAATAATGAAAATTAATTGGCGATTTTTGGGAATAGCGCTGGCCGGTCTTGGCCGTTACGTTAGGTAAAGGGTTAAGGTCACATATTTCTGTACAATGGCTAATAATGACCTCGACAGTTTTACGGGTGGAGGAAGCCGGAGTACCCGGAGAGAACCACCGAGGAATGGCGAGCAACTGTCAGCTCCCCAACATACTAACTCCACACTAGCATTGGTTGCAGACAGTGCACCATCGACGTGCACTACGCCTTAGTACACAACGACACCGACGTGGGCAATGGGGGTGAAGTGTCTTGCCCAAGGACACAACGCAGTTGCAGCAGGAGGGATTCGAACCGAGGACCTCTCGGCTTGCAGCCTGCACCTCTTCCTTCTGATCCACCGCGCCCCCAGGTTTTTATACACCATTGTTAACAATGTATTACATGTACGTGGTAGTACCCAATAGATTGTTCATGAATAACTTTATTTTGCAAAAAAACAATATAGTACAAGTATATATATTTTTAACAATATTAAATACGGTGCACTGCTGGCATGAAAATCCTGTAATTACAGATTATGTAACGTTTGTTTTCTGCCGGGAGTGACATAGCCAACTGGCTGATTTATTGTCACCAACCTTAACCCTTTACCCAACGTTACGGTCAAAACCGGCCAGCGCTATTCTCAAAAATCGCATATTAATTTTCAAAATATTTTCATTTTTTCATTTTTTTGTCTCAAAAACATAGGTTATGACCCCTCGTTGGAACGAGCTCGTTCCAACGAGGGGTCATAACCTATGTTTTTGAGACAAAAAATGAAAAAAATTAGTTATTCAAGAATTATTTTTGCAAGTGTCGTCTGCTTTTCATGTTAGGTAAAGGGTTAAAAGTTGGAATGGGAAAAAATAGTGTAAAAGAAGGAGTTTGGAGAAAAGAGACGAAAGGGAAGTACAAAAACTCTCAAGTAATGAATTTATTCATTAGAATACTTCCATGGAATAAGCTTTAGTATCCTGACCAACTCACTCGAACACACTAGTACAGCCCTGCCATCTAGCTATAAAAGCAACTACCTACAAATGGGTTGCTTTAAGTAAATATTAGGTAACAAATAATAATATTAAATCTTACTAAATATCGTACAAGGAATAATCAGCGTTTCAGTTAGTGGACCACTAGAAACCATTTACTTGTAGAAGTCACTGTCTGAAGACTGTCTTCCGACTTCGATGCTTGCACTTTGTGACAAATGTAAGTTTTTGTCTCTGCGGATACTCCACTGCATGGGTGTTTATTGAGTTACAGGCCCACCCTGTTTCAAAATATCTCATCTCTCATTTGAATCTTAAATAGAGACCTCCAATTAAATTGGTTTGTATAGGTATAAAATCAAGTTGAGCCAATCGTTTATACCTATGTTGTTTGCTTTAGTAGATGTCAACTCCGGGTGTTGATTACCAGGCCCTACATGTATTTTGCCAGTTGAGCATAACTCAGAACTAGTTTACCACAGTAAACAAGCACTGTTCCACTTCCCAGGCACCTTAAAATAAACAAGAGGCGCGCATCCGAGGTGCAAGCGTCGAGATATGGTGGCAATCGGAGTGTTTGTATGTCCATAACCAGGTTATCAATCATATGTCGGTTGTCACATCTGGAACCTTTGTTGAAGTAATAATGCTTATAAGCTCAGAATTCGTAAAAATTAGTTAACGCTCTATAACGAAAAATGGGGACAGGCCAGTGTTCGAACTCGCTTGAGACATTACTGCAAAAGTCATATTTGGCAAATATTAGCCACACCGGAGAACGTTTGTTCAAGTTATTGCGCTATGAAGCTCATCTGGACATTGGTCCAATAGTACATCTGAAATTTGAGACAGATCGGATGAAAGCAGCGACCTGTATGGTATGCTAAAGGAATTGTTGGACAATTTATATCCAAATCCAAGATGGTCAATGGCGGGCATGTTCTTCAACGAAATTTGGAACAAAATCGATAGCTTCCATCTAGACATTGTCCCAAAGCCACCTATGGAATTTGGAACTGATCGGGTCCGCGCTGTGGCCTGTGGGGTGTGCTGAAGGAATTGTGGACGGACGGACGGACGGACGGACGGACGACGGGCCACAACCCATCCCAATAGCTCATACTTGACGTTATGTTTCCTTGAACGAAAAATCGGGCCGGGTCAGTTTTCTAACTTACATGAGATATTATTGCAAAAGATTTGTATGGCAAATATTACTCAAATCAGATAACGTTTGTTTAAGTTATAACGTTAACGAGTTAAAAAATTCGTACAAAAATGACTAATTAAGGCTTACAACCCAGTAACGAAAAATCGGGCTGGGCCAGTGTTCGAACTCGCTTGAGATATTATCGCAAAAGACCAGTGTGGCAAATATTAGTCAAATCACAGATGTTCGACATGTGCAAAAGAGCATTAAAATGGTTATTTGAAGCTTTTTTGGACAACTGAAATATTTACCCATGATTAAGTATAAAAAGAGGAAGGGAGGTCCCTCTTTTAATATTTGGGTTGAGCATTAGAATATAGCCTCTGGCGGCCACATATTTCCATCCTCTCATAGACAATTCCTGAGAATTTTGGCTCACGTCGGCTCTGTAGTTCCAGAGAAGGAGATGAAAATGTGATTCCCATATGGTTTCTATAATAACTACAAGCCGCAATTGCAGCCATTTTTGCAACCCGATCATCATTAAATGCAGATCGTTGATAGAGGGTGTCGCAGTCATCAGCCATACAAAGTTTCAAAACATTTGGCCCTGTGGTTTCAAGGGAAAAGATTTTTCAAAATCCACCAATCAGAATAAAAAAAAATGCTTCTGGAAGCCATGTTTTTCAATGCAGGGTAACAAAAATGAGGAGCATTTGTAGAAGACCTCCCATAGACTATCTCTGCCAGGTTTGGTTTAATGAGGAGCATTTGTAGAAGACCTCCCATGGACTATCTCTGCTAGGTTTGGTTTAATGAGGATCATTTGTAGAAGACCTCCCATAGACTATCTCTGCCAGGTTTGGTTTAATGAGGAGCATTTGTAGAAGACCTCCCATAGACTATCTCTGCCAGGTTTGGTTTAATGAGGAGCATTTGTAGAAGACCTCCCATAGACTATCTCTGCCAGGTTTGGTTTAATGAGGAGCATTTGCAGAAGACCTCCCTTAGACTATCTCTGCCAGGTTTGGTTTAATGAGGAGCATTTGTAGAAGACCTCCCACAGACTATCTCTGCCAGGTTTGGTTTAATGAGGAGCATTTGTAGAAGACCTTCCATAGACTATCTCTGCCAGGTTTGGTTTAATGAGGAGCATTTGTAGAAGACCTCCCATAGACTATCTCTACCAGGTTTGTTTTAATGAGGAGCAGTTGTAGAAGACCTCCCATAGACTATCTCTGCCAGGTTTGGTTTAATGAGGAGCATTTGTAGAAGACCTCCCATAGACTATCTCTGCCAGGTTTGGTTTAATGAGGAGCATTTGTAGAAGACCTCCCATAGACTATCTCTGCCAGGTTTGGTTTAATGAGGAGCATTTGTAGAAGACCCCCCATAGACTATTCCTGCCAGGTTTGGTTTAATGAGGAGCATTTGTAGAAGACCTCCCATAGACTATTCCTGCCAGGTTTGGTTTAATGAGGAGCATTTGTAGAAGACCTCCCATAGACTATCTCTGCCAGGTTTGGTTTAATGAGGAGCATTTGTAGAAGACCTCCCATAGACTATCTCTGCCAGGTTTGGTTTAATGAGGAGCATTTGTAGAAGACCTCCCATAGACTATCTCTGCCAGGTTTGGTTTAATGAGGAGCATTTGTAGAAGACCTCCCATAGACTATCTCTGCCAGGTTTGGTTTAATGAGGAGCATTTGTAGAAGACCTCCCATAGACTAATCTCTGCCATGTTTGGTTTAATGAGGAGCATTTGTAGAAGACCTCCCATAGACTATCTCTGCCAGGTTTGGTTTAATGAGGAGCATTTGTAGAAGACCTCCCATAGACTATCCCTGCCAGGTTTGGTTCATGTCGACTGAGTAGTTCCAGAGAAGAAGATGAAAATGTGATTTCCCATAGGGTTTGTATAGTAATTATAAGCCGCAATTACGACCATGTTTACAACCCGATCAACATTAAATGAGGACCGTTGGTAGAGGGTATCCCAGTCATTATTTATGTGAAGTACCAAAAAATTTGGTCTAGCCGTTTCAGAGGAGAAGATTTTTGAAATTCCACCAACCAGAATCAAAGAATGCCTCTGGCGGCCATATTTTGCAACCCACGGGAACAAAATGAGGATGGTTTCTAGAGGATCTCCTATGGACCATTCCTGTCAGGTTCGGTTCATGTCAGCTCAGTAGTTCCAGAGAAGAAAATGACAATGTGATTTCCCATAGGATTTCTATAGTAATTATAAGCCGCAATTGAAGCCCTGTTTGCAACCCGATCAGCATGAATTGAGGATCGTTTGTAGAGGGGGTCCCAGTCATCATTTATGTGAAGTATACAAAAATTTGGCATTGTGGTTTCAGAGGAGAAGATGTTTCAAAATCCACCAATCAGACCTCTGGAGGCCATTTTCTCAAACCCATGGAATCAAAATGAGGTTCGTTTGTAGAGAACCTCCCATAGACCATCCCTGCCACGTTTGGTTCATGTCAGCTCAGTAGTTCCAGAGAAGATGATGAAAATGTGATTTCTCATAGGGTTTCTACAGTAATTGCGGCCATGTTTGTGACCCAATCAACATTAAATGAGGACCAATGATAGAGAGGGTCCAAGTCAACATTTATTTGAAGTTTCAAAACATTTGGCCTGGCAGTTTCAGAGGAGAAAATTTTTGAAAATCCACCAACCAGAATCAAAAAATGCTCCTGGAAGCCATGTTTTTCATCCGACGGGGAACAAAATGAGGATCGTTTGTAGAAGACCTCCCATAGACCATTCCTGCCAGGTTTGGTTCACACCGGCTCAGCGGTTACAGAGAAGATGAAAATGTGAAAGGTTTACGGACGACGGACGACGACGGACGCCAAGTGATGAGAAAACCTCACATGGCCTTTTTTAGGCCAGGTGAGCTAATAAAATCGGAGAATGTTTGTTCAAGGTATTGCGCTAACAGTGCGAGGACGCCCGGGCGCACACCATAGGTCGCAGCTGTTAACACAACTCGACTAAATAAACCTTGAAACAGGTGAATATAACCCACTGACTAGCATGACAAGAACACCAAAGTTAAATATTTTTTGAATAAATGAAAAAACTTAATTTTTTGTTTCCGAAACATATCTTATGACCCTCAATGGAATGAACTCCTTCCAACTTCCAATGAGAGGTCACAAGCTTTGTTTTTGAGGCAAAATTGAAATGAAATATACAATTTGCATGGCGATTTCTGTACATATATATAGTGATTGATGGATTTAGATGCTACAGTGACCTAAAGAGTTAAATTTATGTATTTATTGGTGTTTTAGGTCACATACTTCTACACAATGGCTAATCATGACCACAACATGGAGATAAAGTCAAGGTCAGTCAATCGTTGATACCCCATGTTGACTATTTTAGAGGACTCGCACCCCAAGAATTAGTGACTGAGTCATATTTTATCAGTGAAACAGAACTTGTTTACCGCAGTAAACAAGCACTGTGTCACTTTCCGGGGTTTCCGCTGAGAAAAAGAGTTAAATAAAAATAAAATCAAAATCCCTGAACTGAAAAAAAACTCTTATGATCAGAAACACAAATTCATGAAATACCGACAGCAATGCTGGTAACTAACACATACAGCATTTACTTTGATTTAATCAACACAACGTACAGACTCAGGTATACTTTGTCGATCCTTTTATTTAATCAACAAAACTTACAGACTCAGGTATACTCTGTCAATCCTTTTATTTAATCAACACAACGTACAGACTCATGTATACTCTGTCGATCCTTTTATTTAATCAACACAACGTACAGACTCATGTATACTCTGTCGATCCTTTTATTTAATCAACAAAACTTACAGACTCAGGTATACTTTGTCGATCCTTTTATTTAATCAACAAAACGTACAGACTCAGGTATACTTTGTCGATCCTTTTATTTAATCAACAAAACTTACAGACTCAGGTATACTCTGTCGATCCTTTTATTTAATCAACAAAACGTACAGACTCGGGTATACTCTGTCGATCCTTTTATTTAATCAACAAAACGTACAGACTCAGGTATACTTTGTCGATCCTTTTATTTAATCAACAAAACGTACAGACTCGGGTATACTCTGTCGATCAGAGATATTCAATTGGCACCACTTGAACACCTAGTCTATAGAGATTATCTAGTGATTTGGAGTGGACACTGAAAATTATCTCATGAGTGACCGGCGGGCGTGGTGGCTCAGAAGGTAGAGGTCGTCGGTTCGAATCCCACCAACAGCCGCGTTGTGTCCCTGGGCTAGACCCTCCCCCCCCCCCCCCCCCCCCACGTGAGGGTAAGGTGGCGTTGTGTACAGAGGCGTACTGCAAGTCGATGGTGCGCCTGTCCTTAACCAATGCTTGTGTGGAGTTATTATGTTGGGGAAGTTACAGTTGCTCATCGTCGCTCGGTGGTTATCTCTGGGTACACCGGCTTCCTTCACCCGTGAAACTGTCGTGGTCATGATTAGCCATTGCGCAGAAATATGTGACATCAGAAACCAATAAATAAATAAATAAATAAATAAATAAATAAATAAATAAATAAATAATCATGAGTGACCGAAACAAATATTTATTTTCCACGAACGCTTGCGAAAATAATCATTTGTCACAGCCACTCAAAAACAAAAGATTTTTTTTTTATTATACACTTTTTACAATAATCATTCTTATCGATAATTTCACTCGTTTAAACCTTGAATTGATGCATGAAAGTAAACAGTGCATTGATATGCAAAAGTGATTTTGTCATTACTCGGTCTGCGATCTGATTCAGCTGGTGGATTCATGCATCAATTCAAGGTGAATACGTGAAGAATTATTGCTGGAAATGATTGACATCCACTCAAAAACACTATAGTTTCTTTTCATTTTACGTTTTTAGAACAAATTGATCATTTCCAGTGATAATTTGACTCGTATTCACCTTGAAGTGATGCTTTGAAAGCCGCCATTTTGATTGATACCGTGAAAGTGAGAACTTCTTTTTTTTTCATAGTGGGGGTGGGGGGGGGGGGGTGGGTGGGGGGGCGTGGGGGGATACGATTTCTATATTTCCGCAATGTTTTCGATATTCTATCGTTCAGAATATAATGAATTGTTCTATTATGTACTTCAAGTGCCTGAGTCCTTACATATATTGAAAACACTACAGAGCCAGAATGTACTGCCCAGTTCCAAATAAAAGTGCATGTATATTTATTAATTTTCACAAACTTTCCCACCATGCACTGCCCTTATTTGGGTCTGCATGTTTATTTTTTTTATCAACTTTCCAACCTTCAAATATTTTCCTTTTTAAAAATGAGAATCTTAAATACAAGTCCTTTGTTACTATCTACTATTTTCCATCACTTTTATAAAATTAATGTTACTTTTCAACTTCTATATCAAACATCTTAATTTTGAATTAAGATTATCCATGAGTTCATACCAGGCTATAACCAGCATTTTTCCACCCTGTACTATTATTTGGGTGTGCACTTTTATTAATTTTTATATCTTTTTCCACCTGCTCTTTTATTTGAGTCAGCTCGTTTATTTGGAACCCATGAGAAATTAATCATACTCCACTTTTTAGAAAGTGATGGTAAGTGATGGGAAACAGAAGATGGACCATGGTAACAAAGACACTTTTCTATTTAAGATTCTCTTTTTAAAAACGTGAAATATTGGAAGGTTAAAAAGTTGATCAAAAACAAAAAAAAATAAGTAAAAATGCCGATAGGATCATCGATCCAATGTTGAGTTGTGACAGCACAAAAGTGGGTTTAATCATTAACAACTTTTCGTCCAGAAACCAGTTGTTTACAATTTACTATGAAAAGGGTCGCTGTGACCTTGACCTTTGACCTAGTGATTCCAAAATAAATAGGGCGCTTTTTTGCTGGAATTCCAATCTGCCTATGAAGTTTCATGAACGTTGGTGAAACCATTGTCAAATTATCATCTGTAAACAAATTGTTTACGATTTTTATGTTCAAGGTCACTGTGACTTGACATTTGACCTAGCAAGTCCAAATAAATAAGGGTCTTCCCCTCACCTGGGCCAACCTATCTATGAAGCTTCATGAATGTGGGTCAAACCATTATCAAGTTATCATCCAGAGACCAATAGTTTTGATTTACTGTGTTGAGGATTACTGTGACTTTGACCTTTGACCTAGCGAGTCCAAAATATATTAGATTTCTTCCTCTCACAAAGTTCAACCTTCATATGACATTTCATGAATGTGGATTCAACCATAGTCAGGTTTCCCAGAAATCAATTGTTTATGATTTAGTATATTCAAGGTCACTGTGACCTTCACCGTTGACCTAGTTAGTCCAAAATAAATAGGGTTCTTCCTCTCACCGAGGTCAACCTACCTATGAAGTGTCATGAACGTGGGTCGAATCATTATCAAGTTATCGTCCAGAAACCAGTTGTTTACGCCCACTAGCCCACCATTCATCAAACTATAAGTTGAGTTTCACTAATAAATAAATGTACAGGCCCTAACAAGGGCATTGCAGGGTGAAAATGTTGTGAAAATTAATAAACATATACTTTTATTCTATCAATGTTTACAAAATATAAAACATAAATAAATATTCTCTTATTACAAGCATTAATTAAATAATAAATATACATCCACTAATCACATATATTAAGTTATTACTAAAGTCAATATTCTCAATTATACATATTTAATGAACAAAACTTTCTATTCGTTCACCCACACAGGGGTGATGAACAGCCACACTGCTTACAAGCCTGAAAATAAGCAATATGTCATTTGCAGAATGAGGTCCCCAGAGGGTGAATTTGCTGATGCTATCCCACACAGTGGGCCAATTTATCTTCCGCGTAGTACCTCCTTCTGTTTTAATGTTTGAGACTTTGATTCAGACTTAGGTTAACAGAGGGTGAATTTGATATGCTATCCCACACAGTGGGCCAATTTATCTTCAGGGCACCTCCATCTGTTTTAAGGTTTGAGACTTTGATTCAGAATAAGGTTAAGAGAGGGTAAATTTAGTGATGCTACCCTGCTGTGCAGGGTAGCATCACAAAATTCACCCTCTGGGGACCTCATTTTGTAGATGAGAGTCTGCTGATTTCCTGGCTTGACTGCTTATCTGGAATCAACTGAACAAGTTAACTTCTATGTAACTGGACTAGTATTACCGTTATATATACATCTATTAGTTTGCAGTTCCAGTTTTAACTCAGAAATCTCACTCAATGGGAGAACAAGAGAATACACAAACACACAATGAATTTAATAGTGTATCCTCTATATCAAGTACATAACCCATCACATGTGTATTTACACTATTTAGAACTACACAAATTGGACCAAAAATCATTCTGTCTGCCTTAACAGAAATAGGATGACAGAGTAATTTTTTATTCTCTTACACTACTGGATCTCAGATAAATAGTTTTACTACAATTGCTATTATATTCATCTGTTAACTCCCCTGGAAAGTTTGGAAACATAGTTGGAAAGTTTAATCTCAAGCCTTTCTAACAATGTAACACAGCACCATGTCATCAGAAAATTAACTCAAGTGTTCTCAAACTCCCAGTTGGATAGGGTAGGGTTGGCACAATTAAGAAATGTTACGATCAACTTTTGAAGATAATTAATTGATTAACGTTGATTTTAACCCTTTACCCAGTGAATTGTTCACATCTGCCCGCATAATATGCAAATTCAGCAGCTGAAAAAAATATTATTTTTCAAAAAATTTCAACAAAGCCATATCATGTGACCCCTCTTTGGAACGAGCCCGTTTCAATGAGGGGCCGCATGATTTGGTTATGTTGCAAAATTTCAAAAAATTTCTAAAAAATATTTAAAATAACAAATGTTGATATCGTCTGCGTTGGGTAAAGGGTTAATCGTAGTTTGTGACTTCCTGAAACAACTGTACTGAAAACAATATTTTTGGTAATTTGTTCCTCAGGATGGACATTCTTTAGGCATGCATGCTTACTGCCCAACTACTGCTCTCCGATGAAAATTTCGACTCCTCAACCATGTCAGACCCAAAACTGAGTCAAAGGTGGCCTAGATTCTTATAATAGCTGCACATTGCTGTGATTTAAGAAGGTAAGTGTACTCCTTGACAAACTGATGAAGGCAATTATTTGTACTCCCATACTTTCTATAATGCCAGGCCTGGTGTCATGGATTGTATCTTTATTCTTCTTTCCCATAATAATTACAATCGGTTGACGTTCTCATGATCTAGACATGATCTCAAACCTGCATAATAAATTATGTGATGATCGGACAAGAGCTATGGGGTGCAGCCTGTGCTAAAGAGAATATGAACAGACTGAGAGACTCCCAGACTTCCGTACGGCGCACGCGTGATATTAGCTTGTCGTGACTTTGTCAAGTTGAGCTAAAAAAGTAATAAATATTACTTTTTTGATTACTTTTATTGCATTTGTCAATTATCCAAATAACAAGATTACAACATGTAATAAGAGAACAAAGGCTTCTGCTTGGTATGTAGTCTTCAATTCTTCATGAGTTTTAAAACAAATATTATAAAACACAAAGTGTTGTTGATGAAGGAAACACAGGATATACTGTATTGGCACAACACAATAATACATCCTGCTTTCTTTGGACAACAACACCTTTTGTTTTACATTCTTTTTTTCTCCCAATTCTATTAGGGGACTGTCTCCCACACTGATTCCTTAACCAATACTTATATATAATTTAACATTGTGTAGCTTTTTGCAAGTTTTGCATAGCAAAAAGCGACGCGACACCGCTTATTTTGAGCCCTGTTATTGCATTTGTCAGTTAACCAAATATCAAGATTACAACATGTATAAAGAGAACAAAAGCTTCTGCTTGGTATGTATTCTTGAATTCTTTAGGAGTTTTAAAACAATCGTTATAAAACACAAAGTGTTGTTGATGAAGGAAACACAGGATATACTGTATTGGCACAATACTAGTACATGTACATCCTACTTTTCTTTCAACAACAACACCTTGTGTTTTACATTCTTTTTTTCTCAGAATACTATTAGGGGACTGTCTCCCACACTGATTCCTTAACCCTTTATTATATCAGAAATGAAAGAAAATAATTCAAAATTAATAAAACAAGTCGGCTATTCATGCAGACATATACCCGTGTAAAAGTACAGTAATGATATATATTTATTTATTTATGTTCCTTTAACGACACATTCGACATCCAGGGTCACCTCGTGTCAGAGAGTTTTACGGGTGGACGAAGCCTGAGTACCTAGAGAGAACCACCGAGCAAAGGCAAGCAACTGTCTGCCTCCTCAACGTACATGTACTCACTCCACCCAAGCAAGGTTAGCATTGGTCGAAGACAAGTACACCATAATGTGCAGTACACCTTAGTATACAATGCCACCGTGCAACCCCATGGTCAATTAGGATTAAGTACCTTGCCGAAGAACACAATGCGGTGGGATTTGAACCAAGGGCCATCCGGCTTGCAGCCTGCGTCTATACCTTCTGAGCCACCACGCTGCCACGGGTTTAACAGAAATACATACCAATCATACCAGTTTGTTGCATTACTTCATATTTTTCCGATAAAAACAGTTCCTGGTATCATTGCTTGAATAGCAACATACAGTACAAGTCAAAATAAGTTGTAGGATAACCACTATAAACTATGTATCTTTGTCTTTCTACACTGATAAGACCAGAATCTGACATCACGTTCTGGCAGGCTATCACTGAGAGCTTTCCAGAAAATAATGTCAGGTTCTGATCTTATCAGTACAGGAGCAGCAGTATACTTTGTTTAGTGTGGTTATGCTACAATTTATTTTGACTTGTACTGTATCTAGTCTTACAAAATTTGATACCAGGGACTGGCTTTCTGGACACAGATATAATTTATGTTCATTAATTCACAAATATGTTACAAACGTTTTCAGTTGACACTGTACTTAGTCTAATCACATTTATATTTTGTCTTACAGTCTTGTTAATCTTCTCATTCAACCTTTGACCTTTGTCCATTGTTTAATAGGCCAGTAGGCATGTCAAGCCAATTGAAGCAGTTGGTTGGATTAAATATAAATACAATTGTCAAAGTCATAAAAATAATTAAACAATTTATTCCCTTTTCTGTCTTACTGACATCATTTGTTGGATATGATGAGAAGATTCCAATAAATGATATCATTATATTTTATTTGTCTGTCTGACTTAACCCATTACTTAACATAGGGACCAAAAATGGTTAGAAACTTCATAAAATAGTGTTAGTGTTAAAATTAGTGATTTTTCTCACTGAATAAAGAGATTATATACATGAATATATATGTGTGAATATATGCATGCATATGAAGTACAGTGGAGTTCTGTTAATTGAATAACTACTTTGTCAATGAACATTATTCAATTAACAGGAGTATTCAATTAACTGGGATTGGTTCATTTTCCTATATTCTAGAGAAACATGTACACTTAGCATTTATTCTATTATATCGTGTTTGACAGAGCTCCATGAGATCTGTCAAACAAGCTATAACAGATTAAATACCTATATTGGATGTACTGAGGCCAAATAGGTCTATAAACAAAGGACAAAGGAAAACTGGGGAGAGTCAGGGTACAATTTCTCGACAGGTTGCAAGATTTTTTATTCTATAACCTATATTCGATTAACAGGTCAAATTTGTACTGGAGGTATGGCAAATGGTTTTGTGTTGGGAAATTATATTCAATTAGGAGGGTCATTCAGTTAGGAGATATCCAATTAAGTGGGCTCCATTATAATATGAAATTATAAAATACCTCTCCACACCTTCAATCTTTCAAAATAAATTGGGAATCCACCCTTTCTAGCTGAAATAGTAATTTCACGAACTAATATTATTAAAAGGTAGAATTCTACAAATGTACCAGAATCCAGTTTATACGTATACCACGACATCAAGAATCCAACGGAATGAGAAAAGCACAATACAACAGTGATAACTAGTATAGGTTGTATTAACCATTACTAGTAAGTCCCTATAAAGTCACAAACTCACACTTTTATACATGTATATTGCATTGAACAGGTTGCCTACAAATATATTGTCTTTTTAAGAACTTGCAGGCAGTAACTTTCTTGACAATATTTTTACATCAATCATGTTATCTGCCAATACATACAGTCAACAATAATGTAGAAACATTGTAAAGGAATCTACATCTCTAAACATTTACATCAATAATTTAGGAAATCAAGCCTACTGTTTTCAAAATTTTACGTAACCCATTTATTGTTCACCTGATCAGAGCTTTGGTAACCTTTGCACTTGATTCAGGTAACCTGTTAGGTAACATAAATATAAATGTATCACAACTATGCTGATATATGAACTGTTGTATAATAGCCAGGCTCTAGATTCTGTGGGCAATGTCCTGATGAATAGAGAGGAGCCCTTAGGAACAATAATGAAGCTATGTTTCAGCAATTCATATACCAATAAGTTGCAATTTTAGCCTAGTATTCGCATGAGCTAGCATGCTGCAGAACAGTATGGCATTCATAATCACTATTTGTGGCAGAGACATGAATCATTTCCATTTCCTGATTGTGTACCTGCATGTATGCTACATCTTAAAATGATCAACAGTTTAAAATGATGCTCAGCATCAACCAATCATCAGCATACATAGGTATTTGCATCTGCCCTATGCATTGCTGCTCTGTTGCCTAATACATCGGTATTTTACAATAATTGGCCAACAGAGCAGCTATACGTGTACTTCAGGCAGATGCAAACACCTATGTAGCTGATGATTGGTTGATGCGCAACATCATTCCACCGATCATTCATACAAGATCATTCAATTTCAGTCTTGGCAAAAATTTCACGTGACCTGGCGACAATTTGGCGCAACCTTTTTCGTTCGTTTGCATGTTTTTCATTTTAGGTAACCTCCATGCAACCCAAACGTTCATTCACCTCAAAACAACAGGCCTGGAAATTAATCTGAGGATTTAAGGACTAATATTAAAACAATATCAGAAAACTGCTTTAGTTCTTCACACAGGAGTGAAATAATATATGTATGATATTCTGTATCAAAACTAGTGATATACACAATATAACAGACTAATTTCTTTTCTCCTGCACAACATTAAAATAATTTATCACGATTATTTCAAAAAGCAAGGGCTTGTCTGGTCAAAAAAAAACACACACACAACACTCTTAACAGTGGGAAAAAGTCAATGAACCCAGAACCCATACATACATGTACAACTAATACAAATCATTGATAATATTGAAACAAATTGATAATCTTTAATCAATAATTTAATATACATTGTAAATGTTCAGTTGTAAGGAAAAGTTACATAAACCTTTGATGGTGATGGTAACAATATTGGGCAACAATATTATTGTGAGATATTAAAAGAATTATATTTTCAGTCTACAATTTACAATGGACAGTAGAGCTGGGCTGTATTGAAATTTCAAGTTGTTACGGTATCTGTATTTTTAGAATTCTTTAGCTTGGTATACGTATGGTATTCGATATCAACAGCGTGCTCACACCAATAGCAACAGAAACATCAAATGTTATTTTTGATATACTTCCCAGCCGCAGATCACCGTTTTACAGTAGACAAAGTGACCGAATTGTTAAAATATTGGAAGTAAGACAGACAATACAGTCGACATCAATGATTTGATGGAACACCCCGGGTATTTTCTCTCAGGTATTTTGTTACATCGAATAACGGGTGGTGACTGCCGTTAGAAATAAACAGTCCGTGGGCTTTTTTTTGTCAAGAATTTTGCTTAATGTTCTGCTGTATGTTCTTTTATTTTTTAACAAATGTCGGGAATATTTTCAATAACGAAATTTCGGTAGTTTGAGATTCCCTCGGTACAGTAAATCAGTATTGACCCGCTACTGATACTAAACGGTATTTACAGTATACCGACCACCTCTAATGGAATGGATTATTGTTACAATACTCATGAATAATGTAACTTTATTAACCATATTTCTATCAACCATTACATGTACAGTTAAAACAAGAAGTCTTGTCCTGAAATGCACACATAGGCTAGCACGTCGATCTGCGCGTTAATCTACGCGTCATGACCAAGGTAAGGCTATCAAATTCTGTACATATGGCCTGTGCACAAGCAATGTTTCAGCCAATGGACCTCCGGGTAACCCGGAGGTCCATTGGCAGAAACATTGCCTGTGTTTGCTATGAGTAACCAGGAGAACCTTCTGTGCTTTGGGTGCCATTCGATATGGCAATTGCGCGCAATTTCTACGTGCAATTAAGCCTAGATAAGCGCACAGTTCGTGAGAGGACTTCTAGTTTTAACTGTATAAGGTTTATCAACATGTAACACCAAATGTTGTTGATATAATTCAATGATGATTGAATACATCAGTTGAATAACAAAATTTTATACGATTGTCACTGACATAAATACTATTATACAGTGTGAAGCCGGGAGAATTTAGTATGACAAGATCAAAGAAGTGAATTTCACATTTTTAATTACCCTTATCTATATTAATATACGGGTGGAAACTCAACACACCACAGACGTTTATCGAAGTAAATCTCTTTCCCATTCACTTATTTATTTATTGGTGTTTAAGGTGGCATATTTCTATACAACTACAATAGTTAATCATTGAATCTTGACAACAACATGGAGATAAAGCCAAGTTTAGTGAATAGTTTATTCCCATGTTGCTCATTTTACAGGATTTCCAACCCAGGCATTGATGACTGGAGTCACTGGCTCCTATTTTATCAGTAAAACAGAGTTTATTGACCACAGTAAACAAGGCTAACAAGCACTGCTTTACTTCCCAGGATTCCTACAGGAGCCCACTCACTTTCGATAGTACATGTCTCTTGTGGACCTGTGTATCTATAATAAAATAAAATTAATAACTTCCAATACTTTTTATATCATTAATTTGAACATGGAAACCTTTTCATGTTTTAATAATTTTTTCATCTTGCTGCATATTACACACAACAGAAAATGATCTTGTGAAATATATCTTTGTGTTAACAAAAGTGAAACTGATTTTTAACAATTACATGTTAAAATGAATATTTCACTAAGTAAATGTTAAACAAGCAGTTACGGTAACTGTTTTAACCCTCTGTCCCTCACACGCTGATGTCAAAATTTGAAAATACCAAAATTTCAAACAACAATTTCTATAATCTAATTAGGATTTTTAGTAATTTAACCAAGTCAGTCTTATTAGAGAGAACTCTGTTAAACAAGAAAGTATTGGTATAATTCCTGGATACATTATGAGAAAAACAAGAGGCCCTCAAGGGGCCTTAATCGCTCACCTGATAAAGTCGTTCAAATAAGATCACCTTCAGTTAGTCATGGTTCATGAACACTACAGAGGAATTAAGTCATAAAATTATTCATAACTCTAGTGTTCATGTTAGATGATTATTATTATAGATCTTCCCGACTGTTTCCAATTCTATCAGCTGTGGAACCAGTAATGCCAAACTTCCAAGGGTTATTATGTCACTGCAGTTTGAAATGAAAATTTTACGTCAAATTCGTAAATACACCAATGGATGGAATTGAACAACCTTGCCCCCCACCCACCCACCTATCCCCCTCCCCCACTCCCAAAGACAACCCAAGTTTTACGGCAGGAATTGAACAAACCTGAACCTATCTCTTCCCAGAGAGGCTACATGTATATACGAAATACGAAAAGATTCTCATTGGTAGTTCTGGAGGAAAGGATTTTTGAAGAGAATCCCTCATATTGAACTAAGTTAAAATTCAGGCTCCCATAGGGAAACCAAATATTAACCCAGTGTCTAAATTTGAACAAATTAAATCTGCCTCACCCCCACCCACCCCCACCCCCACACAAACACACACACACACATATTTCCCATAGATGTTGTTCAGCAAATATGAAAGGATTCTGACTGGTGGACCTGAAGAAAATTTGGAAAGAAAGGTCCTTATATTGCACTGAGTTAAACGTTGGACGCCGATTTGAACAAATTGTAATCTGAGCTCTCGAAAGATGATGCATATGAATATGAAAGCATTCTGACTGGTGGCTCTGACGAAAAAGATTTCCAAAGAAAGTTCCTCATATTGCAATAAGGTAACATTCGGGCCCCATAGAAAACCCAAATATTAACCCACAAACTCGATTTGAACAAACTTGAATCTGACCTGCATAAGACATGCTGTGCATGCACATGCGTATACCAAATGTGAAAGGATTCTGACTGGTGAATCTGAAGAAGAGTTTTAAAGACATTTCCTCATTTTGCACCAAGTTAAAATTCGGGACCCCATAGGAAGTCCAAATATTAACTCAGAGACTTTATTCGAACAAATTTTAATCTCACCCTTGTAACAATGATGTTTATCAAATATTAAAACATTCTGACCAACGGTTCTGAATTAGATTTTTAATAAAACTTATTTTCCATAATTCCCTAAGTTAAGATTTTGTCTCCTGTATTGAGCCCAAATACAACCGAGGCGCTTCAATTGAAGACATTTGTATCTGACCCACACTCCCTGGGTGCTGTATGGTATCCCAAATATCAAACGATTCTGATCAGTGGTTCGAGAAAATAATTGTTTAACATTTGCAAATATGCAGACTCAGCATGTTTTCGATGCCCCCACCCCCACCCCTCTGCACACCCTGACACAATCGGTTGCAATTTTTATCATTCGATTCTACTGGACCGGTCCTTAGGATTCTTCATTCAAAATAACTGTTCACTATTCTGTGTGGTTTGGGAAATATGGGTGTTTGAAAATATGTTTTTACCACGAATCAAGAACTTATGGCCCAATAATACCACATGCTGAATTTCATTCAAATTGGGCCATCGGTTCAGAAAATACAAATTTTGAGCGGGTCTAAAAAACTCTTGCCCTCCCATTATGTAGGCAAATATTGTTCAGCGAACTTCGTTTGAACAAACTGTATTCTGTGCCTCAGAAGAAAGCTCCAAACCATACATCAAGTCATTGTACCCATTGGTTCATGAGAAGATTTTTCTAGAATTGTGGAGCATTTTTCCCCACCCACTCCTTATGATAAGGACCATGCACATCAAATTTGGTTCAATTTGGCCCAGGGGTTTAGGAGGAGACGTCGGTAATGTAAAGTTCACGATGGACGGATGGACGACGGATGCCAGACAAAAAGTGATGACTTGAGCTCCCCCTGACTTTCAGTCAGGTAAGCTAAAAAATGCGTCTTGAAACTTTAGTATTTTGACATCAATTTGTAGGGGGTTAATATTTAATTATATTTCCTGTTGAATGTTTTCTCAATATTTTTTATATACATGTAAAGCAATCACAGTTGCTTCACGGCAGCCATTACATGTATCTGCATTTCATGAAAAAAAATTGGACTTGATGAAAATTTTAATAAATGAAGCCCCAAAAAATCTTTAATGAAATATGTCCACCCTGTATGAACCTTATTTGGGCTTGTACATGTATGTTCATTAAAATTGCCCTTCCAACAGGAATGAGATCTTCAAGTTAGTAAATCTTAACTAGATTGTGAGATAGTCTTTTGTTTAGTACAGTGTACGTGTATTCATTTATTGATGTAATCATGATGCCTGAATGCCTATTAGTTTTCTTTAATAAAACTAACTGCAATACTGGAAATAAGTTGACTTTTAGATAAAATTAACTAGCATTACTCCCCCATCCCCTCAATGGATTTCCACCCTGCACATTATTTCGGTCTGTACTTTTAGTTAATTTTGATAAATGTTCCACCCTGTACTTTTAATCCCATCCTTACTTTTATTTGGAAGACAAATATCTACATGTATTGTGGTGATAAATGTCATGGTGGGAGGTGGAGGGGGGGGGGGGGGGGGGGGGGGGGCAGAATAAATCTATTTTGTTAACAAATGTCATGGTAGGGGAAAGGGAGAGCTGTGGAGGGGGCTAGATCATTATATACATGTATCCATTCTGCTTGCGAAAGTCCTGTTGAAATAACTGTGAGCAATAAAAAATCACAATACTACATGTAGCAATCTGATAGAGTAGAAAGGAAAATAAACTGAGGGATGATGACAAACAAATATATTGTTTTGTTATTCCAGCAACAGACTATAACATCAACTTTTAACATTTATCTCTGGGTTCTACCTGATTGAAGGTCAGGTCGATTAACTGAAACTTTACTTGCGTTTCTTTGTTTGGTCAAAAAAAAAACTGAATATGATTTACTCGTTGGGTGAAAACTTCACTCTGAGGGTGTTTTACTAATTATCACTTCTTTTCTCCACTCATAAATTATTTATGGAGAGAGAGAGAGAGAGAGAGAGAGAGAGACAGATATATGTTTTTGTTTATTTACTGATACATGTATGTTTACCACCATGAACATGCGTTATTTATTTTTTGTATTTTATCTTTATACAGTAGAACCCTGTTAATTGAGAAGCCACTTTGCCAATCAGAATTATTCAATTAACAGGAATATTCAATTAACAGGAGTTTGATCACTTTCCTGTATTCTAGACATAAACGAGGATTTATTCTATTATATCTTGTTTGACAGAGCCCCTTGGGCTCTGTCAAACAAGATATAATAGATTAAATACCTGCACTGGATGTACTGAGGCCAAATTGGGCAATATGCAATAGTAATTCAGTGACTGTCAGGGCATTTTCTCGACATAATGCAAGATTTTTAATTCAATTAACAGGAGTTTACTCAATAACCTTTATGCAGTTAACAGGGCAAATTTATACTTAAAGTATGGTAAACGGTTGCGTGTTTGGAAATTATATTCAATTAAGAGGGATATTCATTTTACAGATATCCAATTAAGCGGGCTCCACTTAAGTTTCAATCTCGTTTAGTTTAAACAATATTTATTGAATAATTGATAAGTATATACACTTCACTAGAACAGTTAACAAGAAAGATCTGAGCAACACAATATACAGTAGTATACACGAAACAAGTGAAGACTAGATGAATGCTTACTGTGTAAGAGAGGGATTCGACAGAAAGCTTAAAGCTTATGTAAGTCGTCTCCCTGACAAAATATAAAATTACTCCTGTAGGTGATGCATATCCGTGGAGAAGCTCACACATCGCGACCAGGAGGCTGAGACTCTCACTCTATTGGATATAAAAATAGCTTAGTTCCTGTGGTTGTAGATCAGTACAAGTACGTGTGCACAATCAGTCCCAATCACCAAGACCCAGTCCCCAGAATTAGCGTGACACAATATGGGTGGAGAGATCAATAGCATTCAGGTACGGAGTATAGAAAGCCTCAACCGCCAGGCAACGATGTGTGAGATTGTTTAAACATCAAATTGAATTGGAAAGAAGAGGAAAAGAAGGTAGAACAGCAGCACTGATAGGAATAAAAAAGATCGAAAAATAGAAACAGCTTGAATACATCATACAATCTCGTTTGGGTTAAAATAAATAAACTAAACTTAACTAAACAAAAATTCTTGCCTTCAACTGCTGTTAACATGTAGCGGCTAACCCTGTCTGTATTGAGTTAGTAAAAATTAGAAAAGGCCAGTAGCTACTTGCTGCTACATGTATGTACTCGGGCTCCCTCCGCCTTTAAAACTATCTTACATGATATGACCCTGGCTGTTAAAAGTACCATTAATTCCTTTAAAACAAACCAGATGAACAACAAAAGAAACTTTTATCAACAATTATAAAATTTAATTTTTAGGTGATCCTGATAGACAAGTATCTTTAAATTATTAAAATTTATTTATTGGGGTTTAATGTCACATACTCATGCACAATGGCCAATCGTGACCGTGACAGCTTTACGGGTGGACGAAGCCGTAGCACCTGGAGAGAGCAACTGTAAGTTCCTCAACATTCTAACTCTGTTCAAGCAGGGTTGCAGCGGTTGACGACATGTGCACCATCGACCTGCATCACACTTTAGTACACGGCGTCATCATGCCCCCCAAAAAGGCAACCGAGATAAAGTGCCTTGCCCAAAGACACAACGCAGGTGGTCCTGGACAGAGGGATCTTGATATCATTTGGCACTTTGCACTAACAAAAGTATACAGATACATGCACTGTCCAGATTGAACATGTAACAGTCAAAACTGGCCAGTGCTATTCACAAAAATCGTTAATTAATTTCCATTAT
The DNA here is from genome assembly GCA_031216915.1 of Pictodentalium vernedei. Lineage (NCBI taxonomy): Eukaryota > Metazoa > Mollusca > Scaphopoda > Dentaliida > Dentaliidae > Pictodentalium > Pictodentalium vernedei. Next base: position 7,974,442 of record CM062297.1, read on the forward strand.
TTTATTGCATTTTTTGTCTCAAAAACATAGATTATGACCCTCTTTGGAACGAGCTCGTAATTGGTCACATTATACGGTTACAATGACCTACCTATATGAGCCACTTATACTCGATATTATTTTTATGGTCGGCATAACTTTTTAGAGTCCTTTGGTTAACCCTAAACAAAGATAGTTGGCGGTAGGGGATGGTTTTGCAACAGACTCACGGCTAGAGCTGTAGGTTAACCGAAACCGAACCGAGGTTTTTAGTTTCTTAAAAAAACCGAAACCGTCGACATCCCATAATCTGAAGTTTTTCGTTTTTTATTAAATACTCTCCTGCTGCAGTTCACAGAATGTAGCCATTCCAGTGTCTGGGTACTCTCACTACTCTGGGAAGGCTACATTCTGTGAATTTCCGACATTTCAGTTTAGTTGTGTTTGCAGCTTTCCTCAAGTTGCGTGTTGGTGTCAGACCTCGAAAAAGGCCAAGCACAATAAAAGTTGTATATTTAGCTAATTATTATATTGGCCTTCCTGATTCTTCATGTATTATAGCTTATTTCGGGCATTCATTGAGTTTCACTCAATTTCACTACCATTCAGTTATGACTCCGGACATAGGAATGAGTTTTATTGAATTTTACTTGGCCTCATAAACAAACCGAAAACCGAACCGAACCGAGGTTTTAATCCACCTGAAAAACCAAAACTGAAACCGAGCAAGAAATTTAAAAACCTACAGCTCTACTCAAGGCAAAAAACATTTTTCTCAAACTTGGAATTTTTTTAGATAATTTATGCAAATGCATTATGCTCAGAAAAACAGAGTACCGATACATGCATATTACACAGGTGTGTTGCCCTGGATCACGGGAGTTCCTGTGACACTGACTGACGTCAAACACATCTCCCTTTTTGCAAATGTTATGTATTGTTAGGTTTGTACAATTTGATGAAAACCGAAAACCTGACTCTTTCAATGAAACCAAAACCGGAACCGACATGAAATTTGAAAACCGCCCATCTCTGGCGCTATCATATATAAGGAGTAGAATGTTAGTTGTGAGAGGAGACACATGGGCATAAAACTTTGAGCGTAGAAATTACATCAATTTTTATGTGTACCATTACTATGTATGGTACACATAATGCCGGCATCCGAGGTGGCCATCCGTCGTTTGTCTGTCTGTCTGTCTGTCTGTCTGTCTGTCTGTCTGTCTGTCTGTCTGCCTGTCTGTCCGTCCGGCGTCCGTATCCATTTCTTTGGCATTCGATAACTTTCAAAATATTGCTTGGATTGTCAAGTTAATTTATATTTATGTTCAGGTTACTGATGTGCCGAGCTGTATAGTTTTTGGTGTAAATCTGATAATTTGATCCTGAGATATTAACTCTTTATCCTTCAAATTGAGAATTCTTCCAATCCCTTTGGCGTGAGATAACTCAAAAAATATCAATCCAATTGTCATGTTAAGTTATATATATCTTCAGGTTACTGATGTTCCGAGCTGTATAGTTTTTGGTGTAAATATGTTATTTTGATCCTGAGATATTAACCCTTTATCCATCAAATTGAAAATTGCCCCAGTCCCTTTGGCATTCGGTAACTTGAAAAATATTGCTTGGATTGTCAAGTTACTTTATATTTGTGTTCAGGTTACTGATGTGCCGAGCTGTATAGTTTTTGGTGTAAATCTGATAATTTGATCCTGAGATATTAACCCTTTATCCTTCAAATTAAAAATTCCCCCAATCCCTTTGACATTCGATAACTTGAAAAATATTGCTTGGATTGTCAAGTTACTTTATATTTGTATTTAGGTTACTGATGTGCCGAGCTGTATAGTTTTTGGTGTAAATCTGATAATTTGATCCTGAGATATTAACCCTTTATCCTTCAAATTAAAAATTCCTCCAATCCCTTTGGCATTCGATAACTTGAAACATTTCCTTGGATTGTCTAGTTACTTTATATTTGTGTTCAGGTTACTGATGTGCCGAGCTGTATAGTTTTTGGTGTAAATCTGTTATTTTGATCCTGAGATATTAACCCTTTATCCTTCAAATTGAAAATTCCTCCAATCCCTTTGACATTCGATAACTTGAAAAATATTGCTTGGATTGTCAAGTTACTGTATATTTGTGTTTAGGTTACTGATGTGTCGAGCTGTATAGTTTTTGGTGTAAATCTGTTATTTTGATCCTGAGATATTAACCCTTTATCCTTCAAATTGAAAATTCCCCCAATCCCTTTGACATTCGATAACTTGAAAAATATTGCTTGGATTGTCAAGTTACTTTATATTTGTGTTTAGGTTACTGATGTGCCGAGCTGTATAGTTTTTGTTGTAAATCGGATAATTTAATGCTGAGATATTAACCCTTTATCCTTCAAATTGAAAATTCCCCCAATCCCTTTGACATTCGATAACTTGAAAAATATTGCTTGGATTGTCAGGTTACTTTATATTTGTATTTAGGTTACTGATGTGCCGAGCTGTATAGTTTTTGGTGTAAATCGGATAATTTAATGCTGAGATATTAACCCTTTATCCTACAAATTGAAAATTCCTCCAATCCCTTTGGCATTCGATAACTTGAAAAATATTGCTTTGATTGTCTAGTTACTTTATATTTGTGTTCAGGTTATTGATGTGCCGAGCTGTATAGTTTTTGGTGTAAATCTGTCAATTTGATCCTGAGATATTAACCCTTTATCCTTCAAATTGAAAATTCCTCCAATCCCTTGGCATTCGATAACTTGACAAATATTGCTTGGATTGTCAGGTTACTTTATATTTTTGTGTTTTGGTTAATGATATGCCGAGCTGTATAGTTTTTGGTGTAAATCTGATACCTTGATCCTGAGATATTAACCCTTTATCCTTCAAATTGAAAATTCCTTCAATTCCTTTGGCACGAGATAACTCAAAAAATATCAGTCCGATTGTCATGTTACTCATATATGTGTTCAGGTTATTGATTTGCCGAGCTGTATAGTTTTTGGTGTAAATCTGATAATTTGATCCTGTGATATTAACCCTTTATCCTTCAAAATGAGAACTCCTCCAATCCATTTCTTCGGCATGCGATAACTCAAAAAATATTGATCCGATTATCAGGTTACTTTATATATGTATTCAGGTTACTGATGTGCTGTACTGTGCTGTGCTGTATAGTTTTTATGTAAATCTAATAATTTGATCCGGAGATATTAACCCTTTATCCATCAAATTAGGCACTCCTCCAATCCATTTCTATATGTACCCATACCATGTATGGTGTACATAATGTCGGCATCCGTGGTGGCCCTCCGTCATACAGCTTTCTACTAGTTGCGCGTATGGGTACACATCTGACGATTTCATCGGCCTATTTTTTTAAACACAGAATTCCCATTGACGGACTGTAATTTATACGCCCAAGTGGCATCCCTCACTACTAATAATGCAATGGAACCCCATAAACAGAATGTCATATGAGTGTGACATCAAACTTTGAAAAGTTATTCAACTGTTTAACTTCAAAAAAATGATTTGTTCCACAACATGATTACATTATTTTATATTGAGTATTGTTCTGTTCGATCACAGTTACTAGATACATCGTCAAAAGCAATGGTTTCCTAAAAGAATACCCCCGTTTAATAAGCCTTATTATATAAACAGAAGTAGAGCAGGCTTTAATTTACAAGCGGATCGACTCCACCCGGCAATGAATTATCATTTCGGATTTTTGGTTTTGAATTCCGCATTTTTATTTAAAACAAAGGGCTTCATGACCGAATGCAGTTGATCCGATTGGAAATGAAGTTTTTTGCCAAGAAAACATGACTGTGATAAAAGTGAGGTATCAGCCCTAATCAGCCAGGTTCGTTTAAAAGTGTTTATTGCTATAGTACATTATGTTGTTTTTTTTTCTCAGTTTTTAGCGTGGGGAGATGTGGTGAAAAAGATGCACTCTACGTCATAAATGTGTGTCTTTTAATCCTTTACCTAACATGAAAAGCAGACGACACTTGCAAAATAAATTCTTGAATAACTTTTTTTTTGTCTCAAAAACATAGGTTATAACCCCTCGTTGGAACGAGCTCGTTCCAACGAGGGGTCATAACCTATGTTTTTGAGGCAAAAAAATGAAAACATAATGAAAATTAATTGGCGATTTTTGAGAATAGCGCTGGCCGGTTTTTCCCGTTACGTTGGATAAAGGGTTAATAATCGGGGGTATTATTTTAGAAAAAAAACTTTCTTCTGAGAACGGTGATTCCATTCGGAATTCAATTCCAAATTCCATTCATTCTCTCTAATTCGATTGGAAATTCGATCAAAATCAGCAATTCACAATTCCCAAGAACCTGAGTGAGAAAATTGAAAGTGTCAATGACACTGCAGCTCAACTTGTGTAAGTAAGACAGGTACATTATAGTGTGTGACACAACAATGACACACATGTAGGTAATGATCTGATAACAAAGGTACATGTAAAGTGTTGTAAAGGTCTGTACATAAATACTGACCATAGCCTGTGACAAATGTATAGGTAAAGTATTGTAAAGGTGAGAGACAGTTAGATTCATCTAGCCAGGGCCGTATTAAAATATGCAGTTACTGTGTATAAGTAGCACTGAACAAATCAAAGTTTGTCTAATTGGCCGCTGGCAGCCATCTTGAAATTTCAGAATGCACACAAAAACACCCGTTCTCGTCCCAAGGTGATAAAACAAAGGTACCCAAGAAGTTTCATGAAGATCAGTTTATAAATACAGCCTCTAGCCCGAGTCGTACAAACTCTCGTCCCAAGGTGATAAAACAAAGGTACTCAAGAAGTTTCACGAATATCATTTCATAAATACAGCCTCTAGCCCGAATCGTATTGACATGTGTACAAACTGTGTATATAGTACAATCGTCGAGAAGTGTCCATATTTCACGTGTGCGTCGGGGGGAGGCCACCAAAAAATTGCAAGACGTGACGTGGGAGTGGGTGGGTCTGTTGAGTGCGCCAAAAATGTGCATTTCCAACTTGTGCAGTTTTTTTTAATTTTTTAAAAATATATCAATATATCAGCTAATATATACCATCATTTGTGTTTCAAACCTTAAAGATGATGTTGTACATCACACTCTTAACATAAATACAACATCAGAAGGCTTTATATGTGAGAATATTGGGCTTAATCTGAGAAAATGTCACACGTTAGTAGGGAGTGGGTGTCTTGTTCAAAATGTAGAAAATGTGCAGACAATATTTTGGGAACAATTCAAATGAAAATTTGTTCCCGTATATGTACACCTCCTCTGGCCAAGCCTATAATGAACAGCTTGTCATTTGTAGACTGGGGCCCACAGCAGCCCACAGAGGTTTAAATTGGTGGTACCAGTTTAACCCTTTACCTAACATGAAAAGCAGACGACACTTGCCAAAAAACGACTGAATAACTATTTTTTTTCAATTTTTTGTCTCAAAAACATAGGTTATGACCCCTCATTGGAAGGAACTCAACGAGCTCGTTCCAATGAGGGGTCATAACCTATGTTTTTGAGACAAAACATGAAAAAATAATAAAAATTAATTGGCGATTTTTGAGAATAGCGCTGACCTGTTTTGGCCGTTACGTTGGGTAACGGTTAAGAACATTATGAAAACCCCCTAAAGACAGCTGTGCCTACTAAGTTTATAAGTTTATTTTGGATTTTAATGGGAGAGTGGGGTGGGTGTCTGAGAACGGTAGTAGAAAATTTGCACGTAGGGGTGGGTGGGTGGGTGTAAAAAGAAACCGAATAAAAAATAGGATGTCACGTCTTGCAAATTGTTAGTGCCCCCCCCCCCCCCCCCCCCCCCCCCCTTGTGTGCGTGGATTTTTATTTCGCATTTTTCTCACTGAAGGCAACACGCAATACTTCCGTGAATGGCAAAATCCAGTACGGTCCTCCTCCGTGAAGTAGCGTGAAGGCGATTAATTTTACGTCCATTGTCTATGAAAATTGAATAGTAAAACAATTACCCTCCTCAGATTGCTTGGGAGTACAATTGCACCTGGAATTTTCAATGCAAAAACTAGTATGCTATTTTGGTTTTATTCACTTCGAGGTATTAATATTGTGAATGAAAAATTGCACTACATTCAGCTACATAGTGGAAAAATTGGCACACACATCTTCTCATTATTCAAAATGTTGCATTCAATTCTTATGTGACTGTCTTCTACACTCAAAATGTATCGAAATGAGACACAGAATGGGTCATGAATTACTGTGAATCAATGCAACATTGACAAATTGTCCCCTGAGTTCCAATGTGTTCTATGCCAGTAGGCACATAGAACACATTGGAACCCATGAGACGGAAAGGTAATAGATTTTAAAAGCGGTCCCAAACAGGTCTGGCATTCCAGAAAATGAAGGGGTACAAAATATTTCCCTTCTCATTTTTTTCTAGGTGTGTAGCACTCCTGCACTCCTAAAGAATGCTAAGCCTGCTTACGGATGATTGTGATAAATGAAAGTGCCAGTGCCACTGTAGCTCAACTTCATAAACTTGAAACGGTAAATTTGAAGATCATTGGCTCCAATGCTATATAGTGACACTTCAACATAAAAGTGTTGTATGTGCACAACGTTAGAGCAATCCATGCATTTTTAAATGTAAACCGTAAGGCTGGCTAAAGGAAGAATGTTGATACAGAAATGAAGTAAATTTGAAGGTCATTGTAAACTGCAACTTTTTTCAAAGAAATGAATGAACATGTAGAGGTTTCGCCTAATGAGCACGCCAAGTCCAAAAACAATCCTACGATAAATGTGCCCTGTAGGTCATGTCAAAGAAAAACAATCCTACGATAAATGTGCCCTGTAGGTCATGTCAAAGAAAAACAATCCTACGATAAATGTGCCCTGTAGGTCATGTCAAAAAAGAATGTAAATTCACAATTACCAGGCCCAGCATTCTGAAAAATGCAGGAGGGCAAAAAATCGCTCTCCCCAATCAGCTCAGGAGAGCAATTAGCTTTACACAGCATTTTAAGTATCCAGTTGAACGAACTCATTGAAACTGAAACCAACAGACTACATCAGTGATTTTATTAACTTTACTAAAGTAAAGCGAAATCTCTTAGACATCTAGATGTCTCACTCAACAACCGAACACACACTTGACAAGACCTGTGTGTGTACCCAGACCTGTTGTCCAAGAAAGTCATACGCCTACCACTACCACCTTCAACCCCCCAAGGGGGGTTGAAGGTGGTAGTGGTAGGCGTATGACTTTCTTGGACAACAGGTCTGCTTGAATCTACAGTCACATCCTGGTGCAAGTGCTTCAAGTGACAGGATAGTAGTAATGGTAGTATATTATAGTGTCAATATTCCTTGAATAATTACCCCTCAAACTGTGATGTTAGTTGTTGAAATTGAAACTGACAGAAAGAAAAATATTGCTGTAACCCATTTTGCTTCAAATGATTGCAACTGTGTTTGGGTATGGTTGCAGCCATTACCTTTTACCACTAAACCACTTCCAAAATGAAATTACGTGATGTTATGTGACTTCGAAGTTAAATTACATTTTTGCTTTACAACAAAAATTTAATGTGAGCATAATACATGTAATCTCAATCATCCCAGACCAAAATATTTAGGAGGGCAATTTTTCGCTCTCCTTAATTCTTTCAGGAGGGCAGTAAGGAGAGCTAAAAAATCGCTCTCCTGAAATTGCCAAGCCTGAATTACAATAGATTCAAAGATTGTTGTTAATTTAGGGACTTCGTTAGACAGGCAATTAAAATATAATGTATAATTGTTGTTCTGAACGTGTTGGTTATAAATAAGGCCTCCATCATAAAACCAATGGTTTTCTTGGTCGCCGGAACTTGTAGTCATAAGGCCTCAGAAAACCTATGGTTTTCTGAGACCTTAAGACTACCCAGTTCAGGGCGCCAGTTGTGCATTAAATTTTTGTTTGAGTAAGATTGGAAAATTCAGTGTTAAGAATTGGGAATGAAAGTGGCAATGACACTGTAGCTCAACTTGACAAACTTGAACTTAGTAAGTTATAAATGAAATGGCAAAATTGAAGATCGTTGGTACCAATGTTACTTGGTGAAATTTCAACATAACAGCATTGTGTGTGTCCACCTTCAAAGTAATCCATCCATTTTTAAACGTAAACTGTTAGACTGACTCATTGAAGAATGTTGATGCACAAATACAGTATGTTCAGAGGTTATTGTAAATGGCAACTTTTTTCACAGAATTGAATGCCAATCAATAGCTAATCTAAAGGTCTTGCCTAATGAACACATCAAGTTCAAAAACAATCCTATGATAAATGTGGCCTGCAGGCCATGTCAAAGAATGTTGATATACAAATGCAATAAATTCAAAGATTGTTGTTAACAGCCAGAGTTTTTGATAGAAATGAAAAGAAAAGCGATAGCTCCTGTCTCTGTCACCCTGAATAAGCATATGAAGTTTCAAAACATCCCAACCTCGATAATGAATGGGCCCTCTGGGGCATGCCAAAGGACGATGTTAATGAACAAATGCACTAAGTTTGACGATAATAGCTGGGGGCAATGGTCTTTTTTCTATTTTATGGAAATTCTTGAATATACCCTGTAGAGAGTGCAAAAGGGATAAGTTGGTACAAAAATGCACTATGTCCAAAGGCTGGTGCTAACGACAATAATTTTTATGGAAATGAAAAGAAACCAACAGCTAACATCTAGAGGCCACGCCCGAACATGCATACGAAGTTCCAAGGGATCCTATCATAAATGTGTCCTGTAGGGCGTGTCAGAGGAATATTTTCATGCCTGACTATACTAAGTTCAAAGGTCATTGCAATTTTTTACGGAAATGGAAGAAAATCGAGTGTTCCCATCTAGAGGTCATCCTGAACAACTTCAAGCAACACCAAGTTTCAAACAATCTGATCGTAAATGTGCCCTGTAGGGTGTGCCAAAGGGAAATATTGAGGCCTGACTAAACTTAGTTCAAAGGCCAATGCCAGCGGCAACACTGTTTCACGGAAAAGGAAGAAAATCGAAAACTTCCATCTAGAGGTCATCTAGAGGTCACCTCAAATAAGCATACCAAGTTTCAAAGCGATCCGATTATAAATGTGCCCTGCAGGGTGTGCCAAAGGAATATATTGATGTTTGACTGAACTAAGTTCAAAGGTTGATTGCCAGCGGCAACATTTTTTGACGGAAACGGAAGAAAATCGATAGCTCCCATCTAGAGGTCACCCCAAATAAGCATACACTGCTTCAAAGGGATCCAATAATAAATGTGCCTTGCAAATACAGAAGACACGAGCATGCAAGCAATGTGTGTGTGGGGGGGGGGGGGGGTGGGAGGGTTTATATTTAGTATGAAATGGAGCTCTCTGGTGCCCTTTTGGGGATTTTTTTTTTTTTTTTTGCATTCTACATTCTTTAAAAAAACGTAAAGGGGATTGCTCCTCCCCCCCACCCCCCGCTCTGGCATGGTCAGGTTTTCAAAAAATAGCGAGACGCCTCACCTTCCAATGAACAACCAACGTGAGCTATCAGTAATGTATACTGCAGCAGTTGAGTCTTAATTTTCAAAAAAACACATCGAAGATAGGACTAAGCACGTTGTTAACCTGGGTCGTTTCAGTCTCAAAAGTGTCCGCCTTGTTTACGGTGGGAAATTCAAAACACCGAATATTGTGGGAAACATTGCGACGCAAGATCTCGCCATATGTCTAGTAAATTCTCATGACAATGCCACTGCTGAAATTCTGATTGTCGATATATCTCAAGGAAAGCAGACTAATAGAGGCAAATTGCATTGATTGTCCGTTCTGTGTAAATATTCTTCCCTCACCAACTGGAGAAACCAATTTGTTTACATGGATCGACCTTACCATTAATTTGTATTCATGCGCCAAAATTACCAATAGAGAAGAAAAATTGCAGTTATCTTTAATTAACAAACCTGTGACATATAGTGGAATGAGAAACCCATCTTGTATTCTTTCGTTGTTGAAATATTCGTAAACTGGTTGCTTTTTCACTTCTTTTAACCCTGCTTTTGTGGAGTTAGTATGTTTGGGAGTCTGAGTCGCTTGCCATTGCTCGGTGGTTTTCTCCAGGTACTCTGGCTTCTACCACTCGTAAGACTGTCGCAAAAGTGTCATTAAACCTCAATAAATAAATAAATTAATACTGCATATTACAGAAAATTTTCATATTGCGCTTGAACATTACAACTTTTTAATTCACAGCTTGGAAATTGTGGTATTTTGAGTATTATTAGATTATTAATATACAGTTAAAACTAGAAGTCCTGTCACGAACTGTGCGCTTATCTAGGCTTAATTGCGGATAGGAATTGCGCGCAATTGCCATATCGAATGGCATCCGAAGGACCGAAGCACAGTAGGTTCTCCTGGGTACTCATAGCAAACACATGCAATGTTTCGGCCAATGGACCTCCGGGTTACCCGAAGGTCCATTGGCTGAAACATTGCTTGTGCACAGGCCATATGTGCAGAATTTGATAACATTACTATGGTCGTAACGCGTAGATTAACGCGCATATTGACGTGCTATTTGTGCGCATTTCAGGACAGGACTTCTAGTTTTAACTATATCTAGTTTAGTTCTATTACTGCGCGGTGGCTCAGAAGGTAGAGATGATTGTTGCAATCCAAAAGGTCCTTGGTTCGAAGCCCGCCTGTGGCAACCACATTGTTTCCTTGAGCAAGACACTTCATCCCAATCTAATTTCCAACGTGGGTGGAGGCATTATGGCGTTGTGTGCTACTGCACTTTGAGGGTGCACTTGTCTTCAAAGAATGCTTACCCTGTTTTTGTGGAGTTAGTATGTTTGGGAGTCTGAGTCGCTTGCCATTGCTCGGTGGTTTTCTCCAGGTACTCTGGCTTCTACCACCCGTGAAACTGTCTCAAAAGTGCAATTAAACCTCAATAAATAAATAAATAAATTAATACTGCATATTATAGAAAGTTTTCATATTGCGCTTGAACATTACAACTTTTTTAATTCACAGCTTGGAAATTGTGGTATTTTGAGTATTATTAGATTATTAATATACAGTTAAAACTAGAAGTCCTGTCATGAACTGTGCGTTTATCAAGGCTTAATTGCGCATAGGAATTGCGCGCAATTGCCATATCGAATGGCATCCGAAGCACAGTAGGTTCTCCTGGGTACTCATAGCAAACACAGGCAATGTTTCGGCCAATGGACCTCTGGGTTACCCGGAGGTCCATTGACTGAAACATTGCTTGTGCACAGGCCATATGTGTAGAATTTGATAGCATTACTATGGTCGTAACGCGTAGATTAACGCGCAGATTGACGTGCTATTTGTGCGCATTTCAGGACAGGACTTCTAGTTTTAACTGTAAGGCATGTGGAATATAGAGTGAATATAAATCTCCATCTGGCTACATACTGAATAATATTGTCCGCAATCTCATAAAGTAAAATATATCAATTTTAATGGGATATCTGGGATACGAAATTTAATGGATTCTGATGTATTAAGACTATATCTGCTAAAATTAAGTAAGTCATATTAACTCCCCAAAATGTCTTGAATAGATGCTTTGGGAGCCTCAGAATTGTTCTCAGGCCATCCAATTTTTTAAAAAAAGTTCCTGTGGGAGGGCGTCTGTACCGGCATCAATGGGATAGAGACCCCCCTCCCATACCCGCATTTGACATCTCCTCCTGAGATTCAACTTTTTCGGGCTATAAGGGTTCAGCGCCCACCCCCACCCCTGAAAAAATAGCCCTGTACGCCTATGCAATGAATACCTGGACTTGAATAAATACCTATAATATTATGGTCATGATATAGCCATAGATGATGAAAGTGACCTTAAATATCAATAATTAATTTATTCTCTATCATTTTGTCTGTTTGTGAATGTGTGAGATTTGTCAACAAACGAGGGTAAGCTTCCTACTCCATGATTTCACAATTTTTCCAACATATCTGTTTCAGATACAATGAAATACATGTAATATGAGTTACTGTCACACACAAATTAGTTGTTTATTTGATATGGTTTAAACCATATGGAGAGCTAGTATACACAGCGATAGGTACAGTTCAAGTCAAAATGAGTTGATTAAAGGGATTTTGAACAGCTTGTTAATATTTCTTGCATTACATCACTACTTTGCTATTTATTGACAGAAGGATTTCACAGAGGGTTTCCCTGACAGTATTTATTTATTGGTGTTTACGGTCACATACTAATCCACAATGGCTAATCATGGCCGTGACAGTTTTGCGGGTGGAGAAAGTCGGAGGACCCAGAGGGAACCATCGAGCATCGACGAGCTACTGTCAGCACAACATTCTAAATATGTTCAAGCTCCGCTCAAGCAGGGTACCAGCGGTTGAAGACATGTGCACCATCGACAGGCAGTACGCCTTAGTGCATGGCATCATCGTTCCCCCCTGTTGGCAACCGGGATAAAGTTCCTTGTCCACGGACATTACGAGGGTCGTCCCAGACAGGGATCAGACTCGGGACCTCTATCACTGAAGTGAAACAATCTACCACTGAGCCACTGTGTTCTCTTTCCTGGCGGAACTCATATCTGTATGGCCAAACTGGTGTTGGATAACACGGAACACAAAAACATATAACACAAAATTTGTCCCCATTGATTAATGAATGCAGTTTTGGAAATCACAAAGAGCTCTTTCCTTTTTGTTTTTGGACAAGTGAGTACAGAAATTCGCAAAATTAACTCAAAGTCATTTTTTCTGCAGACAGTGCTATTTTTAAGTGGCCAAAGCACATGTTTCTTTAAATCCCAGAGCATAGCTAAAACCAGATTTATTGATTAAACATCTCTGCATATAGCAAAGCAAAGTGTTTCAAATTAACCCATTCCAAAATGACAGTAGAGAGTAACCAAAGTTGGATAATTTGGGTATTTCCAAATGGTACTCTTATTCTCGCTGTCATTTTCGCTTGAGGGTTAAATCTGAGATTGAAAAAGTATACCAATCTTACTCAGGGAAGGTGAGTACAGAAAAGTACGAAATTAATCAGAAAATGAATTTTGTCTGACGGTACTCATATTTGTACGAGCAAAACTGGTACTGGGTTTATTTATTTATTTATTTATTTATTTATTTATTTATTTATTTATTTATTTATTAGGGTTTAACGACACATTAACTGCCAAGGTCATATCATGTCGGTGACAGTTGTACGGGTGGAGGAAGCCGGATTACCCGGAGAGAACCACCAAGCAATGACGAGCAGCTGCCAGCTCCCCAACATAGAGACTCCCTACTGTAGCACAGGCAGGGTTAGATTGGTTGAAGACATGCGCACCATCGACGTGCAGTATGCCTTAGTACACGGCGCCATCGTGCCCACATGCGGACAATCGGGGTGAAGTGCCTTGCCCAAGGACACAAAGCGGGAGTCCGAAAGATCGCTCAGACGGTCACCCATCCAAGGAATAACCAGGTCCGACGTTGCTTAAATTCGATGATATGACGAGAACCGGTTACTGCAACGCCACCACCCCCTCGAACTGGTACTGGATTACATGTAAATGGGACACAAAAACATATAACGCAAAATTTGCTCCACAATGATTTTTGAATGCAGTTATGGAAAGCACAATGAGATCTTTCATTTGTTCTTTTGGACAAATGAGTGCAGATACTTGCCAAATTCACTAAAAATCAAATTTTTTTGTCGGACAGTGCTATTCTTTAACTGGCGAAAAGCACATGTTGGGCTAAAGAATAACTTACAAAAGCGGATGTGTTCATTAAGCATCCCTGCATATGGCAAAGCAAAGAGTTTGAAATTAACCCTTTCCAAAATGACAGAAAGGAGCAACCATACTTGACTAATTTTGGCATTTTTAAACCGTACTTTTATTCTCGCCCTCGTTGTGTATGAGGGTTAAATCTGAGGGTAAAAAATAAACAGTAAATGTCTTCTGAAATCTTTTTGGCATCTATCCATACCAAAGTAATTGTTACAACAGCCATGCAGTTAGAACAAATTGCCCCTTGATTTTAGTCAATCTTGAAGATAAAATGCTATATTCATATCATTTGTGGCCAATAGGGGTTAATTTTGAAATATTTGTGTGGTGATTTTGGTGTATCATAATATGCTCTAAATGTGTGGGCATAAATCACAAAGTGACTTTCTGATAAGAGGCTTCGAGGAATCTTGAATCTTGGTATTTGAATGACCACGTACAATTTGAGGGTACTCCTATTCAAGGCTGACAGCTGGGTGAGGGGTAAAACTTTGAGTAGAACATATAACAGCAAATTGTTCGTGGATGAATGCCCTACCTTCTCATGGGAAACGTTTTTTTGAGAAGATATGGCTCCAGAGATGGGACATCGCATGTAAAGGTTGGCGAAAATAACAATTATTCCGACAGTATCCTTATGACAAGTCTCAAATCTGCCAAGAGTTAAACTTTTAATAATAACATATAAAACAACATTTGTCATACTTTGACTGCTTGATGCAGCTATTGAAAACATTCAGCGCTCAATCAATTAACAATGGAGTAAATCGTCACCTAAACTTACCGAATTCTGAAAAAAATTTTGGACGGTATCTACATCTACTTTTATGCAACCACAATGGGATAGAGTTAAACTTTTCAACGAAACTTACAACAGCAAATATGTTTGGTAATCTATTGTGAATATATACATGAAAAGTGTTTGAAATTAACCCTTTCCGAAATGATAGAAAAGGCAACCAAAGTTGGCTAATTTTGGCATTTACAAACGGTACTCTTACTCTCGACCTGATTGTGCTTGAGGGTTAAATCTGTGATTGCAAATTAAACAGTAACTTTCTTACGCAATCATTGTTTCATCTATCCATACCAAAATAATTGTTAAAATAACCTTGCAAATAAAGAAATTTGCCTTTGAAGTTGATCAATTTTGAAGAAAAAAGCTATATTCATGTCATTTTTATCAATGGGGGTTAATGTTGAAAGATTTGAGTGGTGATTGTGGTGTATCATATTATGCTCTAAATGTGTAGAACATTTGAGCTAAATAACTGTAAACAATTTTGAGACTTTCGAAAAATGGTGAATTTTTTTATGTTTTTGGAGAATATTTTGAAAATACGCGTTTTCACGGACATGGCGATACCGCATTTCACTAGATTTTATGACATTACATAAGTATGCCAAATTTGGTTAAAATCGTACAGCTGTTTTTGAGTAGTGTAACACAGCAAATCCTTTAGATAAAACTTGAATTGTGTTTAGTTTTGATTTTAACAGATAATTCCTCTTTTCTGAGTGGAAATTCAACTCAATGAGTGTTGTCATGGTAACACACCAATAAACAGTTAATTAATAAATAAACTACTGTATGTGATAATGATGCATTATATAATAGGAATGTTTGAATTTAAAATTATGTGATAATATTGAGAAATGACAATGTTTAAATAGTTGTATATTACTATAATTTGTAGATATTTATTTTATCTGAGTTGTAGGATACTATAGCTAGAGATTTATTATATTTATTATAACTTATATTCCTGGGTTCAATTATTCCCTGTTTATTATTTATAATGGTTGATATATACTTACCATCCTTACTGAATTCTACAATACAGTTGTTACTATAACTACATACATATAATCCACCGTGACTATTAATACATAATCCATCGGGGAGTTAGTAAATTTGTATGTTGTATAACTAACAACTGACATTGTAAATCATCACTTAATGTCACAATTCTATTATTAAAACAATCTGATATAAATATACGCTTTCCACATGATGAACTTGTTACAAAACGTGGATAATTGAATATTTTATCAGATTCATGGATTATAACACCTTTATCTGACATAATTCTAACCACATTATCATCACCACATGATATACAGAATCTATCATTAATTCTACAAATTCCATGACAACCAGGTAATAAGTTTATCTGTGATTTTTGTGTTAAATTATTTAAATTATAGATATTTATTTGTTTATCATCAGGAAGAGTTGTAGCTAATACATCATTATACATACACAGATCCCATGGAACACTTGGTAACTCGACTGATGTGATAATATCACCATTATTGTTTATTTTATGTAATTTATTTGGGTATCGTGTTACTATCACCATCTGTCCGTCTATATAAGGTTTTATATGAATAATACTATTGATGTAACCCTCCTTACAACTGAACGGTTCAGATCTTACAAATTGTTTGTCTGAACAATCTGTCATAGATAAAATATTAACAGCATCATCATAAACATTGGAAATATTGTCATAATTTGTTACAATAAAATCATCATTTATTTTATCATCAAACTCACCCAAAAGTTTTAATTGTTTTTCTATTTCCAAGAGATTTTTGTTTGAATCTGATGTAAATTTAACTGTATCAGAAGAAATTCCTTTCTTTCTTTTCTTGGGTTCACTAGATGATCCGACATTAATATCTTTATTAAATATATCAAGTTTTAATTCTATGTCTTTTATTTCTTCATTCAATTCATCACATTCTTGTGAATAAATGTTAATTTTGGAAAGTTCTTTTCCTGCAATACATTCCAGTTCTTCCAAACTTTTAATTTCTGATTTATCAATTTGTTTACGAAGTTCTTCATAACAACTTTTAATTTTTATTCTTCCAAGATGGAGATGGTCCATTATTTTATTTTTAAATCGTTCCAACTTCTTCTCTTGTTGCTTCAAATTTAAACGGATTTGTTGAAGATGAAAATCTAATTCATCCAATGAACTATGTACGTCCATTATTGAAATAACATTCTTACTACATCTAAGATGATCAATTCTAAAACATTCATCACAACATTCCACATCGTGAATTTTACAATAGCAGACGACATGTTTGTTATGTTGGACACATCGTCGTCTATCGCTCCAATCACCACTTCCCTCTCCAGCGTTACTGGCACATGATGTATTTCCTCCTGTCGCCATATTTTTTAACTTGATTTTGATTTTAGATGAACAAAACGATGAGATGACTGTTTTGATTTTCTAACTATTCCAACAGGTGGTAAACTGTAAATGTGATTTTGTGCGAAGATGAGAATCAAAACGTTTACAGATATGAAAGTTTATCTTCACTGAATCGTGGTCGTTTTGGAGATGGCGACACGCCTTGTCGAGAGTACATCATTCGTCAATCAAATTACACATGACTTCCTAATATAGCTATGACGTATTTCTAAATGTAGCCTTAATGCACGTTCAGACTAATAAAAACTGTGGTAATAGAATTTACTGTGACCAGGAAATTTGAATCAATCATCTTTTTTTCGGAAACCCGTCATTATTGTTTAACCCTTTGCCTAACACGAAAGGCAATCGACACTTACAAATAAAATTCTTAAATAACTACTTTTTCATTTTTTGCGTCGTTCCAATGAGGGGTCATAAGTCATGTGGTTTAGATGAAAAATGAAAAACAGAAGAAAGAAAATTGAATGGTTATTTTTGTGAATAGCTCTGGTCGGTTTTGGTCGTTACGTTGTGTAAATGATTAATTGAATGTCACCTGAAAGTCAAGACATATCAACAAACAGTCGCGTGAGTTCCGGCCGACGTCGGATACTATATTATTTATTTATTGGTGTTTAATGTCACGGTTTAATATCACATACTTATGCACAATGGCTAATTGAAACCGTGGCAGTTTTACGGGTGGAGGAAACCGGAGTACCCGGAGAGAACCACCGAACATCCACGATGTCCTCAACATTTGAACTCTGTTCAAGCTCCGCTCAAACAGGGTTACAGAGGTAGGAGTTTGAGATCCTATCTAACGGAATCTGAAAGAGAAAACTCTCCGATACCGATTCCGCATGATTCAAATTCAAGATGCGAAGCACCATACTGCTGTCGCATTGTCTCGATATCCTATTGGTGACCCTGTGAAGATGCAACTTGCAGATGATATTGACACCACCCTCACAAATGACTCTGCTACTCGTACAATGTCACTACCTTCATTCTTCCTCGCTGGAATTCGTGTACCTTCAAGAGATTCTAACCACCTTGAGGAATGTATCGTCTCAGCGGCTGTTTCAGACATTGACTCTCTTGCAATAAAATCTGTGACTTGGGATAGGATGCGTACCGCGACAGCCAGTGACGGCGCCATAAATGAACTAGTTGAACTAATCGAATCTGGCATCCCCGACTGTCAACCAGAATTCCCAACACCGTTGCGAGACTACTTTCAGTTTCGTGAAGACCTTTATACTGTTGATGGTGTAATACTGTGCAAAGATCGTGTAGTCATACCGCCAATCCTCCGACTCGAAGTCCTGGATGCCTTACATTCTGCACACCAAGGTGTCACAGAATCGCTCAATGACTTCTAGAGCTGAATCGTCGGTAGTTTGGCCAGGTATCACTCCAGTAATCGCAACAGTCAGAGCCACGTGTAATCACTGCAATTGAATGAGTCCATCACACCAATATTCTAACTGGCCGATTGTAGAAATGTCAACTTCTGGTGCAGCTGGACTGATCACTTGTTTACGGCGCATATTTGTTACTTTTGGCATTTCAGATGAACTGTCGTCTGATGGTGGACCAGAGTTCACTTCTGCAGCAACAAGACAGTTCCTGAAAGACTGGGGTGTACACCATAGACTCTCTTCCGTCCCCTACCCACACAGCAATTGTCGCGCAGAAGTAGCAGTGAAAACCGTGAAACGCTTGATTACTGACAATACCAGTGCAAGTGGAGATCTCACGACAGATTCATTTCAATGCGCTATGCTCAAATACAGGAATACCCCCGACAGAGACACAAAACTATCTCCAGCAATGTGCGTATTTGTTCCACCAATACGAGACTTTATTCCAATTCCACCTGGACGATAGGGTCCCCACAATACATGGCGTGAAACCTTGGCCAACCGTGAAGAAGCGCTACGAAATCGTCACATGAGAGAAGCAGAACGCTTATCAGAACATACCAAGCGACTCCTGCCACTCTCAGTAGGAGACTATGTTCGTATCCAGAACCAAGTAGGACCACACCCGCTGATATGGGACAAGACTGGTGTAATTATAGAAGTTCATCAGTTCGATCAGTACGTTGTCAAGGTTGATGGTTCGGGAAGAGTAACACTGCGCAACAGGAAATTCCTTCGGAAGTACACTCCTGCCCAACTACCTCCACCAAAGCGAGCGATCGTGACGGATATTGTCTTGAAACATCAGATAATCAACCTGCCTCCACTAACACACTCGTTCACAGCCTCGTCAAAAAGACCTATAGTCCAGTCTGCAAATCCTGACCCTCCATCGGGTGACAATAGTGACAGCGATGACCACTTCCCAGGTTTTACCGGACTCACGCCTCAATCTTGAGATAGAAGCCGGCTTCCCACTGATTCTGAACGGTTGCCAACACCCAGGATGATGTCTCCGACTAAACTTACCAGCACTGGCACACCAGTGCCTTCCGTAATTCCAAGACGAGCAGAACGTACCAGACGACCTCCTGCGTGGACAACAGATTACGACATGAGTTCACGAACATTGCTTGTGCACAGACACTTTCATAGAATTTCATTGCACTTTGTGCGTTTCCTGCAGATGTGGACATCGATGTCACGTTTAACAAAATATTAACTTTCGTTCTTTATGGATACAGACCACCTCAGTCTTTGCCAATTTAATTTTAGTTTGAATTCTCCTGTGCCAAAGACTCATGGGGAGATACAGGATTATCACTATACGGTCCAGTAATATACTTTTATTTCATTTCAGATAACTGTGGTCATTGTTTGAGATTCAATACAATACACAGCTTAGATAAATAGACAGAGTTCTTATTTAATGATGGAAAGTCAAAAAATGATATCCTATTTGTTGGGCATACGAAGGTCCGTGCTAAAATTAAAAAAAGTTTTTCCAGTGTCCGACAGTGTAGTGTTCTCATGAGTTAAGACTGCACTATCGTGTTGCTGAAGTGATATTCCATTTTCCGATCAAATTCACTGACTTTTCGAATCAGTTGGCAAAATTTTCCGAAATTTCTACTCAAATCTGTGACCTGTCCGCTTTTTTCAAATTCATCATTACGACATTTGTCCCCGGCTCGGAGAAGCCAGTTGGAAGGGGTAGGTGTCTGGATAGCTGTCAGTCTATAAAGGCTTTGGGTAGCCTAGTTAGGGTAAGGGGAAACTGATGGACCCACCTGGGAAAATGCATTTTTCTTGTGGATAAAACTACAAGATTTAAGCCAGAGGGAGGCCTCAGTATCAACCTCAGGCGTTCAAAAGACTAAAACAATTATCCATGGAAAATCCCCTCTTCAAGGGCGTTGAGGTCCCGGCACGATACATGAAGCACAAGTAGAGCTGGGGCGTGTACTGGACTTCAGTACTCAAGTATACGAGTACGAGTAATCTGAAAATGTGTGAGTGAAGTACGAGTACAAGTAATCTGAAAATGTGTGAGAAGTACGAGTATGAGTAATCTGAAAATGTGTGAGTGAAGTACGAGTACGAGTTATCTGAAAATGTGTGAGAAGTACAAGTATGAGTAATCTGAAAATGTGTGAGTGAAGTACGAGTACGAGTTATCTGAAAATGTGTGAGGGAAGTATGAGTGCGAGTAATCAGAAAATGTGTGAGTGAAGTACGAGTAACATGAAAATGTGTGAGTGAAGTACGAGTACGAGTAATCTGAAAATGTGTGAGTGAAGTACGAGTACGAGTAATCTGAAAATGTGTGAGTGAAGTATGAGTATGAGTAATCTGAAAATGTGTGAGTGAAGTACGAGTACGAGTAATCTGAAAATGTGTGAGTGAAGTACGAGTACGAGTTATCTGAAAATGTGTGAGTGAAGTATGAGTACGAGTAATCTGAAAATGTGTGAGTGAAGTACGAGTACGAGTAATCTGAAAATGTGTGAGTGAAGTACGAGTACGAGTTATCTGAAAATGTGTGAGTGAAGTATGAGTACGAGTAATCTGAAAATGTGTGAGTGAAGTACGAGTACAAGTAATCTGAAAATGTGTGAGAAGTACGAGTATGAGTAATCTGAAAATGTGTGAGTGAAGTACGAGTACGAGTTATCTGAAAATGTGTGAGAAGTACGAGTATGAGTAATCTGAAAATGTGTGAGTGAAGTACGAGTACGAGTTATCTGAAAATGTGTGAGGGAAGTATGAGTGCGAGTAATCAGAAAATGTGTGAGTGAAGTACGAGTAACATGAAAATGTGTGAGTGAAGTACGAGTACGAGTAATCTGAAAGTGTGTGAGTGAAGTACGAGTATGAGTAATCTGAAAATGTGTGAGTGAAGTATGAGTATGAGTAATCTGAAAATTTGTGAGTGAAGTACGAGTACGAGTAATCTGAAAATGTGTGAGTGAAGTACGAGTACGAGTTATCTGAAAATGTGTGAGTGAAGTATGAGTACGAGTAATCTGAAAATGTGTGAGTGAAGCATGAGTACGAGTAATCTGAAAATGTGTGAGTGAAGTACGAGTACGAGTTATCTGAAAATGTGTGAGTGAAGTATGATTACGAGTAATCTAAAAATGTGTGAGTGAAGTACGAGTACGAGTTATCTGAAAATGTGTGAGTGAAGTATGAGTACGAGTAATCTGAAAATGTGTGAGTGAAGTACGAGTACAAGTAATCTGAAAATGTGTGAGAAGTACGAGTATGAGTAATCTGAAAATGTGTGAGTGAAGTACGAGTACGAGTTATCTGAAAATGTGTGAGAAGTACGAGTATGAGTAATCTGAAAATGTGTGAGTGAAGTACGAGTACGAGTTATCTGAAAATGTGTGAGGGAAGTATGAGTGCGAGTAATCAGAAAATGTGTGAGTGAAGTTCGAGTAACATGAAAATGTGTGAGTGAAGTACGAGTACGAGTAATCTGAAAGTGTGTGAGTGAAGTACGAGTATGAGTAATCTGAAAATGTGTGAGTGAAGTATGAGTATGAGTAATCTGAAAATTTGTGAGTGAAGTACGAGTACGAGTAATCTGAAAATGTGTGAGTGAAGTACGAGTACGAGTTATCTGAAAATGTGTGAGTGAAGTATGAGTACGAGTAATCTGAAAATGTGTGAGTGAAGTATGAGTACGAGTAATCTGAAAATGTGTGAGTGAAGTACGAGTACGAGTTATCTGAAAATGTGTGAGTGAAGTATGATTACGAGTAATCTGAAAATGTGTGAGTGAAGTACGAGTACAAGTAATCTGAAAATGTGTGAGAAGTACGAGTATGAGTAATCTGAAAATGTGTGAGTGAAGTACGAGTACGAGTTATCTGAAAATGTGTGAGAAGTACGAGTATGAGTAATCTGAAAATGTGTGAGTGAAGTACGAGTACGAGTTATCTGAAAATGTGTGAGGGAAGTATGAGTGCGAGTAATCAGAAAATGTGTGAGTGAAGTACGAGTAACATGAAAATGTGTGAGTAAAGTACGAGTACGAGTAATCTGAAAGTGTGTGAGTGAAGTACCAGTATGAGTAATCTGAAAATGTGTGAGTGAAGTATGAGTATGAGTAATCTGAAAATTTGTGAGTGAAGTACGAGTACGAGTAATCTGAAAATGTGTGAGTGAAGTACGAGTACGAGTTATCTGAAAATGTGTGAGTGAAGTATGAGTACGAGTAATCTGAAAATGTGTGAGTGAAGTATGAGTACGAGTAATCTGAAAATGTGTGAGTGAAGTACGAGTACGAGTTATCTGAAAATGTGTGAGTGAAGTATGAGTACGAGTAATCTAAAAATGTGTGAGTGAAGTACGAGTACGAGTTATCTGAAAATGTGTGAGTGAAGTATGAGTACGAGTAATCTGAAAATGTGTGAGTGAAGTACGAGTAAGAGTAATCTGAAAATGTGTGAGTGAAGTATGAGTACGAGTAATCTGAAAATGTGTGAGTGAAGTACGAGTACGAGTAATCTGAAAATGTGTGAGTGAAGTACGAGTACGAGTTATCTGAAAATGTGTGGGTGAAGTACGAGTAACCTGAAAATGTGTGATTGAAGTACGAGTACGAGTAATCTGAAAATGTGTGAGTGAAGTACGAGTACCAGTAATCTTAATATGTGTGAGTAAAGTACAAGTAATCTGAAAATGTGTGAGTGAAGTATGAGTACGAGTAATCTGAAAATGTGTGAGTGAAGTACGAGTATGAGTAATCTGAAAATGTGTGAGTGAAGTACAAGTAATCTGAAAATGTGTGAGTGAAGTATGAGTATGACTAATTTGAAAATATGTGAGTGAAGTACGAGTAATCTGAAAATGTGTGAGTGAAGTACGAGTAATATGAAATTGTGTGAGTGAAGTACGAGTAATCTGAAAATGTGTGAGTGAAGTACGAGTAATCAGAAAATGTGTGAGTGAAGTACGAGTAATCTGGAAATGTGTTAGTGAAGTATGAGTACTAGTAATCTGAAAATGTGTGAGTGAAGTATGAGTACAAGTAATCTGAAAATGTGTGAGTGAAGTATGAGTACTAGTAATCTGGAAATGTGTTAGTGAAGTATGAGTACTAGTAATCTGAAAATGTGTGAGTGAAGTACGAGTACCAGTAATCTGAAAATGTGTGAGTGAAGTATGAGTACGAGTAATCTGAAAATGTGTGAGTGAAGTACGATTACAAGTAATCTGAAAATGTGTGAGTGAAGTATGAGTATGAGTAATGTGAAAATATGTGAGTGAAGTATGAGTACGCGTAATCTGAAAATGTGTGAGTGAAGTACGGGTAAACTGAAAATGTGTGAGTGAAGTACGAGTACTAGTAATGTGAAAATGTGTGAGTGAAGTAAGTGTAATCTGAAAATGCGTGAGTGAAGTACGAGTACGAGTAATCTGAAAATGTGTGAGTGAAGTACGAGTACGAGTTATCTGAAAATGTGTGAGTGAAGTATGAGTACGAGTAATCTGAAAATGTGTGAGTGAAGTACGAGTACAAGTAATCTGAAAATGTGTGAGAAGTACGAGTATGAGTAATCTGAAAATGTGTGAGTGAAGTACGAGTACGAGTTATCTGAAAATGTGTGAGAAGTACGAGTATGAGTAATCTGAAAATGTGTGAGTGAAGTACGAGTACGAGTTATCTGAAAATGTGTGAGGGAAGTATGAGTGCGAGTAATCAGAAAATGTGTGAGTGAAGTACGAGTAACATGAAAATGTGTGAGTGAAGTACGAGTACGAGTAATCTGAAAGTGTGTGAGTGAAGTACGAGTATGAGTAATCTGAAAATGTGTGAGTGAAGTATGAGTATGAGTAATCTGAAAATTTGTGAGTGAAGTACGAGTACGAGTAATCTGAAAATGTGTGAGTGAAGTACGAGTACGAGTTATCTGAAAATGTGTGAGTGAAGTATGAGTACGAGTAATCTGAAAATGTGTGAGTGAAGTATGAGTACGAGTAATCTGAAAATGTGTGAGTGAAGTACGAGTACGAGTTATCTAAAAATGTGTGAGTGAAGTATGATTACGAGTAATCTGAAAATGTGTGAGTGAAGTACGAGTACGAGTTATCTGAAAATGTGTGAGTGAAGTATGAGTACGAGTAATCTGAAAATGTGTGAGTGAAGTACGAGTACAAGTAATCTGAAAATGTGTGAGAAGTACGAGTATGAGTAATCTGAAAATGTGTGAGTGAAGTACGAGTACGAGTTATCTGAAAATGTGTGAGAAGTACGAGTATGAGTAATCTGAAAATGTGTGAGTGAAGTACGAGTACGAGTTATCTGAAAATGTGTGAGGGAAGTATGAGTGCGAGTAATCAGAAAATGTGTGAGTGAAGTACGAGTAACATGAAAATGTGTGAGTGAAGTACGAGTACGAGTAATCTGAAAGTGTGTGAGTGAAGTACGAGTATGAGTAATCTGAAAATGTGTGAGTGAAGTATGAGTATGAGTAATCTGAAAATTTGTGAGTGAAGTACGAGTACGAGTAATCTGAAAATGTGTGAGTGAAGTACGAGTACGAGTTATCTGAAAATGTGTGAGTGAAGTATGAGTACGAGTAATCTGAAAATGTGTGAGTGAAGTATGAGTACGAGTAATCTGAAAATGTGTGAGTGAAGTACGAGTACGAGTTATCTGAAAATGTGTGAGTGAAGTATGAGTACGAGTAATCTAAAAATGTGTGAGTGAAGTACGAGTACGAGTTATCTGAAAATGTGTGAGTGAAGTATGAGTACGAGTAATCTGAAAATGTGTGAGTGAAGTACGAGTAAGAGTAATCTGAAAATGTGTGAGTGAAGTATGAGTACGAGTAATCTGAAAATGTGTGAGTGAAGTACGAGTACGAGTAATCTGAAAATGTGTGAGTGAAGTACGAGTACGAGTTATCTGAAAATGTGTGGGTGAAGTACGAGTAACCTGAAAATGTGTGATTGAAGTACGAGTATGAGTAATCTGAAAATGTGTGAGTGAAGTACGAGTACCAGTAATCTTAATATGTGTGAGTAAAGTACAAGTAATCTGAAAATGTGTGAGTGAAGTATGAGTACGAGTAATCTGAAAATGTGTGAGTGAAGTACGAGTATGAGTAATATGAAAATGTGTGAGTGAAGTACAAGTAATCTGAAAATGTGTGAGTGAAGTATGAGTATGACTAATTTGAAAATGTGTGAGTGAAGTACGAGTAATCTGAAAATGTGTGAGTGAAGTACGAGTAATATGAAATTGTGTGAGTGAAGTACGAGTAATCTGAAAATGTGTGAGTGAAGTACGAGTAATCTGAAAATGTGTGAGTGAAGTACGAGTAATCTGGAAATGTGTTAGTGAAGTATGAGTACTAGTAATCTGAAAATGTGTGAGTGAAGTATGAGTACAAGTAATCTGAAAATGTGTGAGTGAAGTATGAGTACTAGTAATCTGGAAATGTGTTAGTGAAGTATGAGTACTAGTAATCTGAAAATGTGTGAGTGAAGTACGAGTACCAGTAATCTGAAAATGTGTGAGTAAAGTGCGAGTACTAGTAATCTGAAAATGTGTGAGTGAAGTATGAGTACGAGTAATCTGAAAATGTGTGAGTGAAGTACGATTACAAGTAATCTGAAAATGTGTGAGTGAAGTATGAGTATGAGTAATCTGAAAATATGTGAGTGAAGTATGTGTACGAGTAATCTGAAAATGTGTGAGTGAAGTGCGAGTACGAGTAATCTGAAAATGTGTGAGTGAAGTACGAGTACAAGTAATCTAAAAATGTGTGAGTGAAGTATGAGTATGAGTATTCTGAAAATGTGTGAGTGAAGTATGAGTACGCGTAATCTGAAAATGTGTGAGTGAAGTACGGGTAAACTGAAAATGTGTGAGTGAAGTACGAGTACTAGTAATGTGAAGATGTGTGAGTGAAGTAAGTGTAATCTGAAAATGCGTGAGTGAAGTACGAGTACGAGTAATCTGAAAATGTGTGAGTGAAGTACGAGTAATCTGATAATGTGTGAGTGAAGTATGAGTAATCTGAAAATGTGTGAGTGAAGTGTGAGTACGAGTAATCTGAAAATGTGTGAGTGAAGTATGAGTACGAGTAATCTGAAAATGTGTGAAATAAGTATGAGTACGAGTAATCTGAAAATGTGTGAGTTAAGTATGAACACGAGTAATCTGAAAATGTGTGAGTGAAGTACGTGTAATCTGAAAATGTGTGAGTGAAGTACGAGTAATCTGAAAATGTGTGAGTGAAGTACGAGTAATCTGAAAATGTGTGAGTGAAGTACGAGTACGAGTAATCTGAAAATTTGTGAGTGAAGTACATGTAATCTGAAAACGTGTGAGTGAAGTACGAATATGAGTAATCTGAAAATGTGTGAGTGAAGTAAGAGTACGAGTAATATGAAAATGTGTGATGTGTGAGTGAAGTATGAGTACGAGTAATCTGAAAATGTGTGAGTGAAGTATGAGTATGAGTAATCTGAAAATGTGTTGGTGAAGTACGAGTACTAGTAATCTGAAAATGTGTGAGTGAAGTACGAGTAATCTGAAAATGTGTGAGTGAAGTACGAGTACGAGTAATCTGAAAATTTGTGAGTGAAGTACGTGTAATCTGAAAACGTGTGAGTGAAGTACGAATATGAGTAATCTGAAAATGTGTGAGTGAAGTAAGAGTACGAGTAATCTGAAAATGTGTGATGTGTGAGTGAAGTATGTGTACGAGTAATCTGAAAATGTGTGAGTGAAGTATGAGTACGAGTACTGAGGAAATATATGAGTACGGGTACAAGTATTGAGTAAAAAAAGTAACTCTCTGTGACAATTGAGTTTGGAATAAATCAGCATTGGTCGTATGATTAGCAATAACTCGATTGTGGCTGCAACGATTATGAGACAACAAAGAATAGAACACCCGACTCCAATCAGCGTGTATTTGTGTAAGAATGTGAGTGTGAGGTAACGTATGTGTGATAAGGGGAGAGGTGTAATAGGGAATTGTATTCAACTCCCACTTCCTTTGCAAGATACGTGTGTCTCATGTGAAGAAGATAAATGGTTTTGCGCACCGAAGGCGCACAGGGACGTTTGGGGTAAAACCCTTTCAACCCATCTTTAACGTTTCGTGTTGATGTTTATCGAAGATCACAACCACGGCTTTGGACAGCAGTGGAGGAAATGCTGGGGGAGAAGGCTTCTGGGGGGAGAAAGCTTTGGGGGAGAAGGCTGGGGGAGAAGGCTTCTGGGGGAGAAGGCTGAGAAGGCTTTGGGGGAGAAGGCTTTGGGGAGAAGGCTTTGGCATTCTTTTTGATGTTCTAGTTGAAGTTATCTTCCCTCGGCTGACGACCTGTGTGAGACGGAATCTTCTCGACAAAGGTGCTACCTCTCCCTGGGGAGGGGGGAGGGGGGGCTGTGGGAGTTATCTTCCCTCGGGTGACGATCAGTGTAAGACGGGATCTTCTCGACAAAGGTGCTACCTCTCCCTGGGGGTGCTGTGGGAGTTATCTTCCCTCGGGTGACGACCAGTGTGAGACGTGGTATTCTCGACAAAGGCGCTACCTCTCCCTGGGGGTGCTGTGGTGGTTATCTTCCCTCGGGTGACGGCCAGTGTGAGACGGGGTCTTCTCGACAAAGGTGCTACCTCTTCCTGGGGGTGCTGTGGGAGTTATCTTCCCTCGGGTGACGATCAGTGTGAGACGGGGTCTCTCGGCAAAGGTGCTACCTCTCCCTGGCGGTGCTGTCGGAGTTATCTTCCCTCGGGTGACGACCAGTGTGAGACGGGGTCTTCTCGACAAAGGTGCTACCTCTCCCTGAGGTGCTGTCGGAGTTATCTTCCCTCGGGTGACGACCAGTGTGAGACGGGGTCTTTTTGACAAAGGTGCTACCTCTCCCTGGGGTGGGGGGTGGGGGGGGCTGTGGGAGCTATCTTTCCTCGGGTGACGACCAGTGTGAGACGGGGTCTTCTCGACAAAGGTGCTACCTCTCTCTCTGGGGGTGCTGTTGGAGTTATCTATCCTCCCTCGGGTGACGACCAGTGTGAGACGAGATCTTCTCGACAAAGGTGCTATCTCTCTCTGGGGGGGGGGGGGGTGCTGTCGGAGTTATCTTCCCTCGGTTGGCGACCAGTGTGAGATGGGATCTTATCGACAAAGGTGCTACCTCTCCCTGGGGGTGCTGTGGGAGTTATCTTCCCTCGGGTGCGACCTGTGTGAAACGGGATCTTCTCGACAAAGGTGCTACCTCTCTCTGGGGATGCTGTGGGAGTTATCTTCCCTCGGGTGACGACCAGTGTGAGACGGGATCTTCTCGACAAAGGTGCTACCTCTCTCTGTGGGTGCTGTGGGAGTTATCTTCCCTCGGGTGACGACCAGTGTGAGACGGGATCTTCTCGACAAAGGTGCTACCTCTCTCTCGGGGTGCTGTGGGAGTTATCTTCCCTCGGGTGACGACCAGTGTGAGACGGGATCTTCTCGACAAAGGTGCTACCTCTCCCTGCGGGTGCTGTGGGACTTATCTTCCCTCGGGGGACGACCTGTGTGAGACGGGATCTTCTCGACAAGGGTGCTACCTCTCCCTGGGGGTGCTGTGGGAGTTATCTTCCCTCGGGTGACGACCAGTGTGAGACGGGGTCTTCTCGACAAAGGTGCTACCTCTCCCTGGGGGTACTGTGATATGGTCTTCATGCAAGTATAGTGTGCTATTTGTTTTGTTTTTTTTTTCTGAAGACATCATTGGCAAGTAAAGTCTGCCTCAGGCAATTCTTGCAGGGAGGAGCACATTTCGGCATCAGCAATCAAATACCTTTCACAACCAACGGCCTCTTTCGGGTGCCACCCAAAGAAAAACCCGAACGTCGGAGGCAGGCCTGCATGTTAACCTATTTGGCCGGGGTCCTAATGTGCACTAGTGGCTTTACAAAAATGGTAAGAAGAGGGAACAGGACCAACGCTCGACTCCCCGGAGGTGGATACCTCCTCTGAGGATGGAGTGAAGGATGATCAGATTCTGTATCGGTTACTTAGTATCCATAGCGGTTATAATATAATAATAGCTCTCATGTGAGAAGGCCGTGTGAGATAGATATCTATCTTACATGACCCACGTGACCGGTTTATTAGCATATTTAATGAGCACAGGACTATTCAATCATCGCACAATCTTCTGTAAACAAACAACTTGGTGCCACGTTTCGGAAATATTTGCAGATTTGCAGAAATCATAATATGACGTCTTCGGAATGTGTAAATGTCCATTTCGGTACAAATCTTTAACCCATGTCCTGCCGACGTTGGGATTTAATTTCCCACTGTTGTGCGCTCTTTCCGATAACTAAATCATTTTTTTCAGAAATGGACATAAAAACTGGTCGATATAGCTGCACGTGCTCCTGAGTTACTTTTAATGACGTCAGGGTGTTTTGGTGTGTGTGGGGGGGGGTGGAGGGGGTGGTGGGGGAAGGGATTATCTCTGATGAGGTGGATGTGAGATAGGGAAATCTCACCCTCGTGACAAGAAATTTGGTCCTGACCCTCGGCAAGCCCCGTGTCTGGCCCAGATATCTTGCCCTCGGGTGAGATTTTCTCGTCTCAAACCTTCACCCACCAAGGATAATAATACTCTTTTTTCTGAGATATTTGTTTGTTTAGAGAAAGTAGCTATATCTATAGCTATATCTAATAACTGTTTTCTTGAAGAAAGGTTGTTCACTTCTGCATGAGAAAACTTGTGATCGTTGTTTCCTTGGGTAAGACACTTCGTCCACGTGGGGGTCACGGTGACGTTGTGTACTAAGGCGTACTGCTCGTCGATGGTGCACTTGTCTTCAGTCAATGCAAACCCTGTTTGTGTGGAATTAGTATGTTGGGGAGCCTGCCAATTGCTCGCCGTTGCTCGGTGGTTCTCTCCGGGTACTCCAGCTTCCTCCACTCATAAAACTGTCCGACACGAGGTGAACCTGGCTGTCGAAAGTGTCGTTAAATCCCCAAATAAATAAATAAATAAATAAATAAAAAATAAATAAATAAATAAAATGGAGATTAGCTGATTGGATAAAATTGATTGATTAAAAAAATCCCAAATAAATAAATAAATAAATAAATAAATAAATAAAGAAATAAATAAATAAATAAATAAATAAATAAATAAATAAAATGGAGATTAGCTGATTGGATAATATTGATTGATTAAAAAAATCCCAAATAAATAAATAAATAAATAAAATGAAGAAGTTCAGCTGATTGGGTAATATTGATTGATTTTGGGAACCCGAAAACAATGCGACAGCAAAGGCTGAAAGTAACTCCACTGTCTACCCTGAGGAGAGAGGAACATGTTAACACTGTCATCAATGCAAATCATTCGATGCAGTGTGAGCAAAAGCGACCGGTCCAGGGGAAGTAACTCCACTTTAAGCGAGAGGGGCCAAATGTGAAGATCATGTTACGGAAGCCCTTTAGGATTTCATTTTGAAATGCCCTAAATATTTGCCTATAGAAGAATAAGATTCCTTGAAAAACTAATGCAAGAATGTGATGAAAGCAAGAGGGATTATTATGATCCCCGATGAGTCTGGAGGTGGGATGGGGAAATCTCACCCGAGGGGCAAGATATTTGAACCAGACCCGAGGCTTGCTTATTATTATTATTATTATTATTATTATTATTATTGCCCTTCACTCTGTAATAAATAACCAAATTCTGCAAGAAGAAGCTTCATAGCGGTTATGTCCTTTTGCGTTTACATCGCACAGCTATAAAAATGTACATGTGTCATTCGAAAATTTATTAATTTATCTGTGAAACAGTTTAACTGTTTAGTCCTGTCAATTCAGCCGAAATAAGATTAATCTGTGGATGCATGTTACGTTGTGAAAAGCACCTGGACATACTTAAGCAAGGGGCCCGCACATGCCGAAGACACATCCGAATGCCACAGGCCTGGGGTGATGCTGGATATAGGAAGGGGTGTCCCTCTCGTATTGTGGGGGTCTGGACCAGTGGCAGCGCTATGGGGATGTCTACGAGGTCCAGCCTCCCCCATCTCACCCGTCCCTCAGTTCAAACCCCATTTCAGCTTATATTTACCAATTAAAATCACTGATACACTATTTGGTGGTGGGAACGTTCATTATAGTTCGTTCGGGACTGAAGCACAAACACGACTCCATAATCAATATGCTCAATGTGGTCTATTGTCATGGTTTGAAAACCTGTCCTGTATGTGTAAATAAATGGTTTGTCCATTTCGCCATCTGTCCTTGCCTCCATCCAAACTTCAGTAATGAACCGATCTAATTCACATTTATTCCTGTAATTCATTTATAAGGAAGATTGAGTGAAAATACTGGCATGCAAATATTTGGTGACAGTCACTGATATCATAAATGACATTTGGAGTGTGGGTAACTTGTGGCTGTAAATCTAAAGATTTGTATAAGTAGTATGTAATGTGATTTCACCTCACATTTGGATGATCTCATGGATGATCTCATGTGACGTCATAGTCACGTTACCCAGTGGAGCCATGTTTTGTTGTCATGGTAACCCGCGTGAGCGGCCATGTTGTGACGTCATCTCCATAGTGATACGTGGTGTTAGTGCGCAAGCGCAGCACGTGTTGTTAGGGTGATACGCGTTTCCCTCGTCCATTTTGTATACTGGAGGCCGCCATCTTGGTTTCCATGGTATCACGTGGCTGCTATGTTACCCAAAAGCTTCTTATAGGACGGGGGTATGTTCGGAGGGTGTGTTCGATTGAATCGGAGTAACTCTAATTACCACAAACAACCCGACAATCCCTCCAAATAACCAAAATCCACTCCAAATTACCGAAATTGACTTTATTTGATATGAATTCCCCATTTTATCGCCTTAGCACGTAGTACTATAGTACCAAAGGGGACCAGGGGGTGTGTTTGATTGAACTAGAGTATATCTAATTATCCAAATAGACCCGACCACCCTTGCAAACCACCAAAATCTCCACCAAAACCACCCAAACTGACATGTGAAGCCCCATTTTGGGCATATGAAATAGTATATAATGCTATAGGACCGAGATATCTCCTGGGGTATGTTCTATTGAAAATGTGTACAGGACCTGATTTTCCCAGAATCCCATTGTTAATGCCTGTTGCATATGCTTCTCTATCACTAACAGTCTATCCAGTCCAAACTATCTCTGGTTCTCTTGTCCAAGTCTTATAATCCCCAGTGCTTGATTTCCCACAATCTGTATGCAGAGTTATCTCCCCTGTGTACAACAAAACCCCATATCATTCCCATAGCCAATAAGCTATCGAGCAGTTACTAGTAAGTCATTGCTCGAATGACTCGACGCAGATCGAGCAAATGAGCTATCGAGCAATTGATCGTTCGAGTGACTCGCACATTCTGCTCGACGATTCATTTCAGAAAGAAGGGATTCCATAGCCACAGGCGTTTTCAAAAAAGGGATTCCACAAATGGGATTCCAAAAAAGTGATTCCATAAGTGGGATTCCATCTTATGTCGAGTGACTCGCACATATTGCTCGAATGACTCGAATCCCATCGAGCAAATTAGCTAACGAGCAATTGCTCGATCAAGTGACTCGCACATATGGCTCGAACGACTCGAATCCCATCGAGCAAATGAGCTAACGAGCAATTGCTCGTTCGAGTGACTCGCACATACTGCTTGACGACTCATTTCAGAAAAAAGGGATTCCCTAGCCAAAGGCGTTTTCAAAAAGTGGGTTCCACAAATGGGATTCCGAAAAAGGGATTCCATAAGTGGGATTCCGTCGTATGTCGAGTGATTCGCACATATTGCTCGAATGACTCGAATCCCATCGAGCAAATGAGCTAACGACCAATTGCTCGTTCGAGTGACTCGACATACTGCTCGGCGACTCATTTGAGAAAAAAGGGATTCCACAGTCATATACGTCTTCGAAAAAGAGACCCTTAAAAAGGGATTCTGTAAAATGATATTCCTATCCGACTCTGTGAAGTGGGAAAACCACATTACATACGACTTGCATATTTATGAAACTTCAAGCAATCACCAATCATTTTGCGTATGTGAGATCTGCTTGAGAATCTGTTCCTTGTGAGAACGATACAAGCATTAGCAAGTCTGCCCACACCGCTGTTTGAGAATCTGTTCCTTGTGAAAACGATAAAAGCATCAGCATGTCTGTCCACATCGCAATTTCCCTGTCTTCCCGGTAAATGTACTTACTCAAGAATCTTTCTCAGAAAAATATATTTTTCAATTTATTTCCGGTGAAGGGCCCCCGGAACCCCACTCTAGAGGAGGGGGACCCTCAGACCCTCATCGAGATGCATCACAGTTCGGCCCTTCGGTCCTCGACACATGCTACGGTATGTCACGTCGTGTCCCGTGAATTATGTCCACCCCTCTTATTAGAGAATCCTAGCTCCGCCAATGATCCAGTGGCCTCCCATGGGAAAGTCCTAAAATTTCAAGGCCCTGCGAGCGAATCTGAGGGCGTTTTGGCTTCAGATTCAAAACTTGGACATACAGACCGAAATCATGAAGCTCGTGCCGCGCTACTTGTAAATGAAGCAAGACGCGCATGTTTGCGATTGTGGCAATGAATCTAGGGTCCTAGGGTCCGATACTTTATTTCTACCGGATGCGTTTGTCAGAGAGAAAATTAATATAGGAATGCAATGATATCGGCACATACATGCGGTTGCGTACGAAACTGAATATGCCGCTGCGAATCCCATCTCCATCGGGCTGACAATACAGGGTATTGGCGTACGGACGATGAGACCCGAAGGCCCATATAAAACTGATTTCATATCTGGCCGCCTTCTTCTTCATCTTCTTCTTCTTCTTCTTGATCCTTCTTCTTCTTCCCCTTCCTCCTCTTTTTCCATTTTTTTTCGTATTCTTCTTCTTCTTCTTCCGTCAATTATTTTACCATTTCACGTTTTGGGGTCCCCTTAATGCTGGAGGCCCCTCGTCCAACTCTAGACCGCTCCCGATGGGTGGGCCCGCCTCTGGCTTTACTGACTGATTTGAATGATACGATATAGGGACCGTTGATGTTACAGCCCTACTGATAGGTCGGTACAATATTTAACATGTAACAGAGTGTAAGTTTCCGGTATGCAATATGAGATATTACCGTACTAAAAGGCTTATCGGTACGTGCATGTTGCTTTGTTGGAGTTTTGTGCATTCTAATCTGTCTTATTAAGTAGCCGTCTACAGTCAACAGATATTGTCCTATGACTGAAAGGAACTGAGCGGTGCATTTTTGTCCATTGTCAGCTCGTGGCGCTTAAAGCTCGTGATAAAAGAGCTGGTTCTAATACAGCGTTTGGTTTCTATTATTTTCCTTGATTGTTCGTCTCATTTGAAATAGTTTGTGGGGCTGATTTTGAAAGCACCGAGTTTCCTTAGCCATTGCGTCCATTTCAAGTGGTGCGGACGCAGATTTTGTACATTGAAACTTATATTTTCTTGGGTATATAATTTATATGACCTTCAACCTATTGGTACTAGCGCGATATTTAATTCACAATGTATGACTGCAAGAACACATATCGATCTCGAAAATATTTGCTTTACAAATTAACTTAACAAATAGGAAAACTTAGCGGAAAACTTAGCAACAAAAATGTAAATATTCATACAATGTTTGCCAATATCGAGAGGGAACACAAATAATGATATGGACAGTTCTATACTGAGAATCATTTCATACAAAAAGTTTGTTGTGATTCAAATTGTGTGAGTATACTCTATGACGTCATTATACAGAGTCTGGTGTTGTAGAAACATGGCTTTATTATTTGGGTTAGTTCCTTCAAAGTGGACACTGAAGAATACAAAACACTCTGAGATTTTATTGCAAAGCACAAATATATCTACAGTTTTTTTTAGATAATTAGAAGAGAGTACAAAAAGGTTTAAAAAGGAAAGTTATTTCATTAGATAAAAAAGTGACAGTTTTCTGGGTAGAGGAAGCCAGAGTACCCGGAGAGAACCACCGAGCATCGGCGAGCAACTGTCAGATTCACCAACGTACTTACGCCACAAACAGGGTTAGCATTGGTTGAATACAAGTGCACTATCGACGTGTAGTATATAATCTATATGACCTTCAACCTACAGTTAAAACTTGAAGTCCTGTCATGACATGTGCACAAATAGCACGTCGATCTGCGCGTTAATCAACGCGTCATGACCATAGTAAGGCTATCAAATTCTGTACGTATGACCTGTGCACAAGCAATGTTTCAACCAATGGACCTCCGAGTAACCCGGAGGTCCATTGGCAGAAACATTGCCTGTGTTTGCTATGAGTAACCAGGAGAACCTGCCGTGCTTTGGATGCCATTCGATATGACACTTGCGCGCAATTTCGACGCGCAATTAAGCCTAGATAAGCGCACAGTTCGTGACAGGACTTCTAGTTTTAACTGTATTGGTACTAGCGCGATATTTAATTCACAACGTATGACTGTAAGAACAGAGTTTCTATCAGTTTTAAATAATATCCACCTGGAAAATATTTCCTTAAGAAATTAACTTAACAAATAGGAAAACTTTGTAACAACTTGAGAATTGTAATTTGTTGGACACATTACGGACTTTCCCAACTTTTTAATGTGAAAAGGCAAACTATATTGTAAACAAAACTATCGATCAGTTTTGAAAACAGAAAATTTAGTGGAAATCAAAGTTTTTGTGATGCTACTAGTTTTTATGCAGCCAAAACAGATATTTGAGATACAGCAGGACACCAAAACATTTAACACAAAATTTGCTCTTCAATAATTACAGAATATTTTCTTAGAAAGCAAAACAAGCGATGTCCTTTGTGCTTTGGAAAAAAATAGTACATATGAATTATGGGCATACGGGCCGGGGTTTCATGAAGGACTGTGCCCCAACCCACCCCTGAGTCAGGAAGGAGCCGATTTTTCGGCCAATATGCCAGAAAATTTCGGACAATTTAGTTGCCAGAAATGACCCCCCCCCCCCCCTCCCCTCCCATACCAACATTTGGCATTTTCTCCTGAGATTCAACTTTTTCGGTCCCCGTGGGAACCCCGGGAAGTGAAGCAGTGCCTGTTCACTGCTGTAAACAGGCTCTGTTTTACTGGTAAAATAGGACCCAGTCACCAATGCTTGGGAGGTGCAAAACCTCTCTAAAATGGGCAACATGGCTTATTAACGCTCACCCCTGGTCTTGAGTTGATACTCGTGTTGTGGTCATGCTTAGCTATTGTGCAAATATGTGACCTTAAACAAAAATAAATAAATAATAAATCAACTTTTTCGGGCAAAAAGGGTTCATTCCCCCCCCCCCCCCCCCCGAAAAATAGCCCTGTACGTCTATGCAATGAATACCCGGATTTGAATAAATACCTATGTTATGGTCATGATATAGCTGTAGATGCTGAAAGTGACCTTAAATATCAATAATTAATTTATTCTCTATCATTCTATCTTTTTTCAGATACAATGAAATACATGTAATATGAGTTACTGTCACACACAAATTAGTTGTTTATTTGATATGGTTTAAACCATCTAGAGAGCTAGTATACACAAAGATGGGTACAGTTCAAGTCAAAATGAGTTGATTAAAGGGATGTTGAACAGCTTGTTAATATTTCTTGCATTACGTAACTACTTTGCTATTTATTGACTGAAGCATTTCACAGAGGGTTTCCCTGACGGTATTTATTTATTGGTGTTTACGGTCACATTTTTATCCACAATGGCTAATCGTCACCGTGACAGTTTTACGGGTGGAGGGAGTCGGATGACCCATAGAGAACCACCGAGCATCGACGAGCAACTGTCAGCTGAACATTCTAATTATGTTTAAGCTCCGCCGAAGCAGGGCACCAGCGGTTGAAGATATGTGCACCATTGACATGCAGTACGCCTTAGTGCATGGCATCATCGTGCCCCCATGTTGGCAACCGGGATAAAGTGCCTTGCCCAAGGACATAACGTGGGTCGTCCCAGATAGGGATCAAACTCGGGACCTCTATCATAGAAGTCAAACAGTCTGCCACTGAGAAAATGTGCTTTCTTTCTATTGATATGTGTACGGCCAAACTGGTGTTGGATAACACGGAACACTAAAACATATAACACAAAATTTGTTCCCCATTGATTTTTGAAAGCAGTTATGGAAAGCTCAAAGAGATCCTTCCTTTTGGCTTTTGGACAAGTGAGTTTTCACTCAAAGTCATTTTTTGCAGACAGTGCTATTTTTAAGTGGCCAAAGCACATGTTTCATTAAGTCCCGGAACATAACTAAAGCCGGATTTTTTGATTAAACATCTCTGCATATAGCAAAGCTGAGTGTCTCAAATTAACACATTCCAAAATGATAGTAGAGAGTAACCAAAGTTGGATTATTTGGGTATTTCCAAATGGTACACTTATTCTCACTCTCATTGTGCTTGAGGGTTAAATCTGAGATTGAAAAGGTATACCAATCTCGCTCAGGGAAGGTGAGTACAGAAAAGTATGAAATTAATCAGAAAATGAATTTTGTCTGATGGTACTAATATTTGTACGAGCAAAACTGGTACTGGATTTATTTATTTATTTATTAGGTTTTAACAACACATTAACAGCCAAGGTCATATTATGTCGGTGACAGTTGTATGAGTGGAGGAAGCCGGAGTACCCAGAGAGAACCACCGAGCAATGACGAGCAGCTGCCAGCTCTCCAACATAGTGCCTCCGCAATGTAGCACAGGCAGGGTTAGATTGGTTGAAGACATGCGCACCATCGACGTGCAGTATGCCTTAGTACACGGCGTCATGGTGCC
The DNA here is from genome assembly GCA_031216915.1 of Pictodentalium vernedei. Classification (NCBI taxonomy): domain Eukaryota; kingdom Metazoa; phylum Mollusca; class Scaphopoda; order Dentaliida; family Dentaliidae; genus Pictodentalium; species Pictodentalium vernedei. The sequence goes on from CM062297.1 coordinate 8,012,704, forward strand.
CCCATGCGAACAGTCGGTGTGGAGTGATCGGGACATAATTGGAATATATCCGACAGATACAATGTCGGATATATTCCAATTATGTCCCGATCATGCAAGGCAGCAACTTGAAATTGTCAGAATGTTTCCTACTGCCCCTGCCCGACAGTTTAGTATCTTTGTCAAGTGCCGAGACCGCGTTGAAATACCGTGGATAGGTGGAAACCGAGGGCACGATTCGTCCCTACTTTATTCTCAACTCAACGACTTTTCCATTCATTATTTACCTGTCACCGGCTGAGTTAGGAATTATATTTGTCTATTTGATGAACTTTTCAACCTTAACTATTTGCGGCTTCAGGAAGCACCACTGAACGGCCACTGCACGGTTACCAATATATTCAGGATTGATTTTACGAAAATAACAATTATTCCGACTATGCCCACATGGGAACTCCTAAATATGCCAAGGGTTAAACTTTTAATAATGACGTATAAAACAGAAGTTGTCATGCTATGCTTGCTGCATGCAGGCATAGAAAACATTCAGCGCTCAATGAATTAGGAATGGAGTAAATTGTCACTTAAACCTACGAAATTCTGAAAAAATGAGTTTTTTTCGATGGCACCAATCTTTATGCATCTGAAACAGGGATGGCGTTAAACTTTACAGCAAACTTATAACATAAAATATTATTGGAATTGAACTGTGAATCCGAATTTCGAAAGCATTGTCGGATATTCTATTCCAAACTACCACTGCACACATATCAATATTCAGTGATTTTATGAAAATTAAATTTATTCCGACCATACCCATATGATCAGTCTCGAATCTGCCAACGGTTAAACTTTTAATAATGACATATAAAACAAAAGTTGTCATACTATGACTGCTGCATACAGCCATAGAAAACGTTCAGCGCTCAATCAATTAGGAATGGAGTAAATCATCACTTAAACTTACCAAATTCTGAAAACGAGAGTTTTTTTGGACTGCACCTATCTTTATGCAAACAGAACGAGCATAGGGTCAAACTTTACAACCAAACTTACAACAGCAAATATGCTCGGTAGGCAATTGTAAATAAGAACATGTAAATCATTTTTCGATATTCCTTTCGAAAATGGAAGAAAAGTGAGCTCCAAATTAGCCAATTTTATGAAGAATTTTAGGGCACTCAAATTCAAGGCCCGAAAACTGGGTGAAGGTTAAAACTTTGAATAAAATATATAACAGCAAAATTGTTCTTGGATGAAGGCCCAATCCTCTCATGGAAAAGGTTTTGAGACAATATGGCCCCAGTGCTGAGAAAGTGCATGTAAACCTTGGCGAAAATAACAATTATTCTGACAGTACCCTTATGGGAAGTCTCAAATCTGCCAAGGGTTAAACTTTTAATAATAACATATAGAACAAAATTTGTCATACTTTGACTGCTACAAGCAGCTATAGAAAACATTCAGAGCTCAAGCAATTAAAAATGGGGTAAATCGCCACCTAAATTTACCAAATTCTGAAAAAAATTGGAATTTTTTTGGACGGTACCTACTTTTATGCAACCAGAATGGGATAGGGTTAAACTTTACAACCAGACTGAAAACAGCAAATATTCTCGATAGTCAATTGTGAATACGTGCATGAAAAGTGTTTGAAATTAACCATTTCCAAAATGATAGAAAAGGCAACCAAAAATGGCTAATTTTGGCATTTTCAAACGGTACTCTTATTCTCGCCCTCATTGTGCTAGAGGGTTAAATCTGAGATTAAGAAGCAAACAGTAACTTTCTTCCACAATCATTGTTGCATCTAGCCATACCAAAATAATTATTACAACTACCTTGTAATTAGAAAAATTTTCTCTTGAAGTTGGCGAAAATATCAAATATTCCGACAGTACCCTTATGGGAAGTCTCAAATCAGCCAAGGATTAAACTTTTAATAATAATATATAGAACAAAAATTGTCATACATTATTTGCTGGAAGCAGCTATAGAAAACATTCAGAGCTCAAGCAATTAAAAATGGAGTAAATCGTCACCTAAACTTACCAAATTCTGAAAAAATTGGAGTTTTTTTGGACGGTACCTACTTTTATGCAACCAGAATGGGATAGGGTTAAACTTTACAACCAAACTTACAACAGCAAATATGCTCGGTAGTCAACTGTGAATACCTACAAAAAGTGTTTGAAATTAACCCTTTTCCAAACTGATGGAAAAAGCAACCAAAGTTGGCTAATTTTGGCATTTTCAAACGGTACTCTTATTCTCACCCTCATTGTGCTTGAGGGTTAAATCTGAGATTAAAAGTAAACAGTAACTTTATTCCGCAATCATTGTTGCATCTATCCAAATTAAAATAATTGTTACAACAACCTTGTTATTAGAGAAATTTGCCCTTGAAGTTGGTCAATTTTGAAGAAAAATTCTATATTCATGTCATTTTTGGACATATGGGGTTAAAGTTGAAAGATCTGAGTGGTGATTGTGGTGTATCATATTATGCTCTAAATGTGTGGAAAATTTGAGCTCAATAACTGTAAACAATTTTGAGACATTCGAAAAATGGTGAAATTTTGAAGGTTTGGGCAGAATATTTTGAAAACGCGTTTTCACAGATATGACGATAGCACACTTCACTAGATTGTAAGACATTACATAGTGTGCCAGATTTGGTCAAAATCGTACAGTCTCACCTCTGAGCAACGATAAATAACTATCGAACACTTCACAATTACTATTACGGTACAAGTAGTGTCAGCATTGGTTAACCCTTTATGTAACATAGCGTCAAAAAACAGCCAGAAAAATAATCAGAACAAGTCTATCAATACCCAAAATATCTCGGAAGTTTCTCAATAAAACCACACAAATATGAATATCATTAGAACCAGCCCGTCCAACTGGTTCTAATGATATCACTACTTGTATGGATTTATTAAAACCTGCCAACACCGAATATATATTAGTATCACACCTACCAACACCGAATATATATCAGTATCACACCTACCAACACCGAATATATATCAGTATCACACCTACCAACACCGAATATATATCAGTATCACACCTACCAACACCGAATATATATCAGTATCACACCTACCAACACCGAATATATGTCAGTATCACACCTACCAACACCGAATATCTATCAGTATCACACCTACCAACACCGAATATATATCAGTATCACACCTACCAACACCAAATATATATCAGCATCACACCTACCAACACCGAATATATATCAGTATCACACCTACCAACACCGAATATATATCAGTATCACACCTACCAACACCAAATATATATCAGTATCACACCTACCAACGCCGAATATATATCAGTATCACACCTGCAGACACCGAATATATATCCGTATCACACCTATCAACGCTGAATATATATCAGCATCACACCTACCAACACCGAATATATGTCAATATCACACCTAACAACACCGAATATCTATCAGTATCACACCTAACAACACCAAATATATATCAGTATCACACCTAAGAACACCGAATACCTACCAGTATCACACCTACCAATGGCGAATATATATCAGTATCACACCTACCGACACTGAATATATATCCGTATCACACCTACCAACACCAAATATATATCAGTATCACACCTACCAACACCGAATATCTACCAGTATCACACCTACCAACACCGAATATATATCAGTATCACACCTACCAACACCGAATATATATCAGCATCACACCTACCGACACCGAATATATAGCAGTATCACACCTACCAACACCGAATATATATCAGTATCACACCTACCAACACCGAATATATATCAGCATCACACCTACCAACACCGAATATATAGCAGTATCACACCTACCAACACCGAATATATATCAGTATCACACCTACCAACACCAAATATATATCAGTATCACACCTACCAACACCAAATATCTACCAGTATCACACCTACCAACACCAAATATATATCAGTATCACACCTACCAACACCGAGTATCTACCAGTATCACACCTACCAACGCCGAATATATATCAGCATCACACCTACCAACACCGAATATATATCAGTATCACACCTACCAACACCGAATATCTACCAGTATCACACCTACTAACACCGAATATATATCAGTATCACACCTACCAACACCGAATATATATCGGTATCAAATCTACCAACACCGAATATCTACCAGTATCACACCTACCAACACCAAATATATATCAGTATCACACCTACCAACACCGAGTATCTACCAGTATCACACCTACCAACGCCGAATATATATCAGCATCACACCTACCAACACCGAATATATATCAGTATCACACCTACCAACACCGAATATCTACCAATATCAAACCTACCAACGCCGAATATATATCAGCATCACACCTACCAACACCGAATATATATCAGCATCACACCTACCAACACCGAATATCTACCAATATCAAACCTACCAACGCCGAATATATATCAGCATCACACCTACCAACGCCGAATATATATCAGCATCACACCTACCAACACCGAATATATATCAGTATCACACCTACCAACACCGAATATCTACCAATATCAAACCAACCAACGCCGAATATATATCAGCATCACACCTACCAACACCGAATATATATCAGCATCACACCTACCAACACCGAATATATATCAGTATCACACCTACCAACACCGAATATATATCAGTATCACACCTACCAACACCAAATATATATCAGTATCACACCTACCAACGCCGAATATATATCAGTATCACACCTGCAGACACCGAATATATATCCGTATCACACCTATCAACGCTGAATATATATCAGCATCACACCTACCAACACCGAATATATGTCAATATCACACCTAACAACACCGAATATCTATCAGTATCACACCTAACAACACCAAATATATATCAGTATCACACCTAAGAACACCGAATACCTACCAGTATCACACCTACCAATGCCGAATATATATCAGTATCACACCTACCGACACTGAATATATATCCGTATCACACCTACCAACACCAAATATATATCAGTATCACACCTACCAACACCGAATATCTACCAGTATCACACCTACCAACACCGAATATATATCAGCATCACACCTACCGACACCGAATATATAGCAGTATCACACCTACCAACACCGAATATATATCAGTATCACACCTACCAACACCGAATATATATCAGCATCACACCTACCAACACCGAATATATATCAGTATCACACCTACCAACACCGAATATATATCAGTATCACACCTACCAACACCAAATATCTACCAGTATCACACCTACCAACACCGAATATATATCAGCATCACACCTACCAACACCGAATATATATCAGTATCACACCTACCAACACCGAATATCTACCAATATCAAACCTACCAACGCCGAATATATATCAGCATCACACCTACCAACGCCGAATATATATCAGCATCACACCTACCAACGCCGAATATATATCAGCATCACACCTACCAACACCGAATATATATCAGTATCACACCTACCAACACCGAATATCTACCAATATCAAACCAACCAACGCCGAATATATATCAGCATCACACCTACCAACACCGAATATATATCAGCATCACACCTACCAACACCGAATATATAGTAGTATCACACCTACCAACACCGAATATATATCAGTATCACACCTACCAACACCGAATATATATCAGTATCACACCTACCAACACCAAATATATATCATTATCACACCAACCAACACCAAATATATATCAGTATCACACCTACCAACACCAAATATATATCAGTATCACACCTACCAACACCGAGTATCTACCAATATCAAACCTACCAACGCCGAATATATATCAGCATCACACCTACCAACGCCGAATATATATCAGCATCACACCTACCAACGCCGAATATATATCAGCATCACACCTACCAACACCGAATATATATCAGTATCACACCTACCAACACCGAATATCTACCAATATCAAACCAACCAACGCCGAATATATATCAGCATCACACCTACCAACACCGAATATATATCAGCATCACACCTACCAACACCGAATATATAGTAGTATCACACCTACCAACACCGAATATATATCAGTATCACACCTACCAACACCGAATATATATCAGTATCACACCTACCAACACCAAATATATATCATTATCACACCTACCAACACCGAATATATATCAGCATCACACCTACCAACGCCGAATATATATCAGCATCACACCTACCAACACCGAATATATATCAGCATCACACCTACCAACACCGAATATATAGTAGTATCACACCTACCAACACCGAATATATATCAGTATCACACCTACCAACACCGAATATATATCAGTATCACACCTACCAACACCAAATATCTACCAGTATCACACCTACCAACACCGAATATATATCAGCATCACACCTACCAACACCGAATATATATCAGTATCACACCTACCAACACCGAATATCTACCAATATCAAACCTACCAACGCCGAATATATATCAGCATCACACCTACCAACGCCGAATATATATCAGCATCACACCTACCAACGCCGAATATATATCAGCATCACACCTACCAACACCGAATATATATCAGTATCACACCTACCAACACCGAATATCTACCAATATCAAACCAACCAACGCCGAATATATATCAGCATCACACCTACCAACACCGAATATATATCAGCATCACACCTACCAACACCGAATATATAGTAGTATCACACCTACCAACACCGAATATATATCAGTATCACACCTACCAACACCGAATATATATCAGTATCACACCTACCAACACCAAATATATATCATTATCACACCTACCAACACCAAATATATATCAGTATCACACCTACCAACGCCGAATATATATCAGCATCACACCTACCAACACCGAATATATATCAGTATCACACCTACCAACACCGAATATATATCAGTATCACATCTACCAACACCGAATATATATCAGTATCTCACCTACCAACACCGAATATATATCAGTATCACACCTACTGGCACCAAATACCAATACCAAATATATATCAGTATCACACCCGCCAACACCGAATATATATCAGTATCACACCTACCAACACCGAATATCTATCATTATCACACCTACCAACACCGAATATATATCAGTATCACACCTACCAACACCGAATATATAGTAGTATCACACCTACCAACACCGAATATATATCAGTATCACACCTACCAACACCAAATATATATCAGCATCACATCTACCAACACCCAATATCTACCAGTATCACACCTACCAACACCGAATATATATCAGCATCACACCTACCAACACCGAATATATATCAGTATCACACCTACCAACACCGAATATATATCAGCATCACATCTACCAACACCGAATATATATCAGTATCTCACCTACCAACACCGAATATATATCAGTATCACACCTACTGGCACCAAATACCAATGCCAAATATATATCAGTATCACACCCGCCAACACCGAATATATATCAGTATCACACCTACCAACACCGAATATCTATCATTATCACACCTACCAACACCGAATATCTACCAGTATCACACCTACCAACACTGAATATCTATCAGTATCACACCTACCAACACCGAATATATATCAGTATCACACCTACCGACACCGAATATCTACAAGTATTACACCTACCGACACCGAATATCTACCAGTATCACACCTACCAACGCCGAATATATATCAGTATCACACCTACCAACACTGAATATATATCAGTATCACACCTACCAACACCTAATATATATCAGTATCACACCTAGCAACACCGAATATATATCAGTATCTCACCTACCAACACCGAATATATATCGGTATCAAACCTACCAACACCAAATATATATAAGTATCACACTTACTAACACCGAATATATATCAGTATCACACCTACCGACACCGAATATCTACAAGTATTACACCTACCGACACCGAATATCTACCAGTATCACACCTACCAACGCCGAATATATATCAGTATCACACCTACCAACACTGAATATATATCAGTATCACACCTACCAACACCTAATATATATCAGTATCACACCTACCAACACCGAATATATATCAGTATCTCACCTACCAACACCGAATATATATCGGTATCAAACCTACCAACACCAAATATATATAAGTATCACACTTACTAACACCGAATATATATCAGTATCACACCTACCAACACCGAATATATATAGTATCAAACCTACCAACACCAAATATATATCAGTATCACACCTACCAACACTGAATATATATCAGTATCACACCTATCAACACCGAATATATATCAGTATCACACCTACCAACACCGAATATATATAGTATCAAACCTACCAACACCAAATATATATCAGTATCACACCTACCAACACTGAATATATATCAGTATCACACCTATCAACACCGAATATATTACAGTATCACACCTACCAACACTAATGTATATCAGTATCACACCTACTAACACGGAATATATATTAGTATCACACCTACCAACACCGAATATCTACCAGTATCACACCTTCCAACACCGAATATATATCAGTATCACACCTATCAACACCGAATATCTACAAGTATTACACCTACCAGCACCGAATATCTACCAGTATCACACCTACCAACACCAAATATATATCAGTATCACACCTACCGACACCAAATATATATCAGTATCACACCTACGAACACCAAATATATATCAGTATCGCACCTACCAACACCGAATATATATTCAGTATCACACCTACCGACACTGAATATAGATCAGTATCACACCTACCGACACCAAATATATATCAGTATCACACCTACCAATACCAGATATATATCAGTATCACACCTATCAACACCGAATATATATCAGTATCACACCTACCAACACCGAATATCTATCATTATCACACCTACCAACACCGAATATATATCCGTATCACACCTACCAACACCGAATATATATCAGTATCACACCTGCCAACACCGAATATATATCAGTATCACACCTACCAACACCGAACATCTATCATTATCACACCTACCAACACCGAATATCTACCAGTATCACACCTACCAACACCGAATATATATCCGTATCACACCTATCAACACCGAATATATATCTTTATCACACCTGCCAACACCGAATATATATCAGTATCACACCTACCAACGCCGAATATATATCAGTATCACACCTACCAACACCGAATATATATCAGTATCACACCTACCAACACCGAATATATATCAGTATCACACCTACCAACACCGAATATATGTCAGTATCACACCTACCAACACCGAATATCTATCAGTATCACACCTACCAACACCGAATATATATCAGTATCACACCTACCAACACCGAATATATATAGTATCAAACCTACCAACACCAAATATATATCAGTATCACACCTACCAACACTGAATATATATCAGTATCACACCTATCAACACCGAATATATTACAGTATCACACCTACCAACACTAATGTATATCAGTATCACACCTACTAACACGGAATATATATTAGTATCACACCTACCAACACCGAATATCTACCAGTATCACACCTTCCAACACCGAATATATATCAGTATCACACCTATCAACACCGAATATCTACAAGTATTACACCTACCAGCACCGAATATCTACCAGTATCACACCTACCAACACCAAATATATATCAGTATCACACCTACCGACACCAAATATATATCAGTATCACACCTACGAACACCAAATATATATCAGTATCGCACCTACCAACACCGAATATATATTCAGTATCACACCTACCGACACTGAATATAGATCAGTATCACACCTACCGACACCAAATATATATCAGTATCACACCTACCAATACCAGATATATATCAGTATCACACCTATCAACACCGAATATATATCAGTATCACACCTACCAACACCGAATATCTATCATTATCACACCTACCAACACCGAATATATATCCGTATCACACCTACCAACACCGAATATATATCAGTATCACACCTGCCAACACCGAATATATATCAGTATCACACCTACCAACACCGAACATCTATCATTATCACACCTACCAACACCGAATATCTACCAGTATCACACCTACCAACACCGAATATATATCCGTATCACACCTATCAACACCGAATATATATCTTTATCACACCTGCCAACACCGAATATATATCAGTATCACACCTACCAACGCCGAATATATATCAGTATCACACCTACCAACACCGAATATATATCAGTATCACACCTACCAACACCGAATATATATCAGTATCACACCTACCAACACCGAATATATGTCAGTATCACACCTACCAACACCGAATATCTATCAGTATCACACCTACCAACACCGAATATATATCAGTATCACACCTACCAACACCAAATATATATCAGCATCACACCTACCAACACCGAATATCTACCAGTATCACACCTACCAACACCGAATATATATCCGTATCACACCTATCAACACCGAATATATATCTTTATCACACCTGCCAACACCGAATATATATCAGTATCACACCTACCAACGCCGAATATATATCAGTATCACACCTACCGACACCAAATATATATCAGTATCACACCTACCAACACCGAATATCTACCAGTATCACACCTACCAACACCGAATATATATCAGTATCACATCTACCAACACCGAAAGTATATCAGTATCACACCTAACTACACTGAGTAAGTATCTATTCTGACTCTTTATTTAGCAAATGTGTTTTTATAGAAATTTTCAGGTTTTTCTTTTCTGATCGGGAACAGATAGCAAATCTCACCTCCTCAACTTTTTTTTATTAATGGAAAGGACAGGGTCTGTTTTGTATGTCATGGTGCCCACTCTGTTGATATAATATGTAGCAAAAAGTTACAGAACACAAAAAATGGAGAAAACGCCTTTATTATTTTTAAATGTGTTTCAACAGAGAATAATAGTCACACGATCAAACTAATTTGGGGGAAAATGTAAAAAAGTCAGCTTCCGTTATTACTACTGTACATTAGAATATCTGTCGTTTGTGAAATGATGCGTACATTAATGGTATAAATTCACTGACATTTTGAAATTTCAATTTTTACATGAAATAGCAATACTCTCAGTGCCAAAATTATGGGAGCTTCAGAATCTTAACCGATTGAACTCTAGTGATATCTTCCAGGACAGTTCAGTGGAAGAACTTTGAAGAGTCTATATTTATTATTTGGGGTATACCTATCAATATTTTCAACGTGCAGCCTCCGGGCTGCACGTTGAAAATATTGATTGGTCTACCCAACACATTTACTGAACAGCCATCCTATATAACGACGTTATGACGTATCATGCTCCTGGCCGGAAGAGCGGTCGCAGGGGTTCAAAGGGTTAAAAGGAACTAACTCTCCTGTAAATCTCTTCCAAAAACGAAAATTGTCAGTCGTGGATAACCCACTCCAACAGTGTTTTACATCAAAGTCATAAAAGCTAACAAACCTTTTTCGTTTGCCATAAATGCACAGAACGTCATGATGTGAGAATGCGTTGGTGCGGGCGCGGAATGAGGGACGCAACCTCGAGTTATATCCTTCTGCGATGGAATGAGTGCCGTGTTGACGATCGCATTCATTCTCTGTTTATTACACGCCTCTATGACACAGACTCAATTAATCTAAACATTCCAATATCACACAGAGAAAATTTTAAACTCCTTGCTATTTGTGGATTTGAGCAAATACATTTTCCAACTGACAGTCCATTTATCGGCTGTCACAGCAGCTTCGGAATTGATCTGGTCCAGAATGCTGTGTTTTTATTGGCCAATTACGAAAATTCGTGGACTTTAGATGTTTTGATATCCATGACGTCAGATGGAAAATGGCCGTCAACGGAAATCAAAATGGAACACGTGTTCCTCACGGATTTGTAAATATAGAACTAGTGAAAAAGTAACAGTCGCGTAATTATTTAAAATATATAAAAGTAAAAAGTCTTGTTGGGGGGGGGGGGGGGACATTCTAGTTTCTCTTTTTTTCCACAAATGTTTAAAGCTGTTATCTGCAACTTTCTAAAGATTGAAGTGAAACTCTGGGATCTGTCAAGAATTTAGCAGAATTTCAGCACATCATTAATGTTTTGGATTTCTTGTTTATAACCCCGATATTTCACAACCGATCTTCTCTAGAAGTTAGCATATTCTCTGCTGGACATTGTGTGCTAAATTTCATTTTTTTGCACTCCTGTTCTATGAAACCACCATCTTCAGAAAAACTAAACCATGTGGAAAATAAAAATCCGTTCCGTACGCATGTGATGAACGGAAATCGTTGACGGATTATTTTTGGACGATGCCCTGCCTACTTGGGACTTCCGTTTGACATACAATCACGGAAGCCGCGCAGTTTAAACGAAGCGACTTCGCTCCAAATAAGATAAATCGCACATGGGTTTGTAAACATCACCAGACGATTGATTATCTGAAAATTAACAGATTGCGAAAGAAGGGTTATGAAATGAATTGCTTAGTGTCCTTCTGATAATTACTTTTATAGACGTGAAGGCGTGTAATAAACACAGAATGACACGCGCGTATAAATGTGTTAATTAATATGGCACTTGTGCAATCGCGGTCTCGAGTTTTATTCTACACACTGGCACTCGTGACCGAGAATTTTTTAAAAAATATGGGACCAGAAAAAATATCAAAATCATTTAACTGCATATAAGTATATATATAGAAGGCGTACTGTAAAAATAAGTTAACAAATATAAAGAAAGAGTAACAGGTAAAATTATATACAGTCCCCAGTCTGTCCTTAAACCGTCCGTCCGTCCATCCGTCGTTCGTCCGTCGTCCGTCCACACGTCCACCAGCCTGTTACATTGATCAAATATGGAGGCATCAAACAATTATATACAGCCCCCTCCCCCCCCCCCCCCCCGTCCAACTATCTGTCAAACCATCTGTCCGTTACATTACTAAGATGTTAGGGCATCTAACAATTATATACAGCCACCAATTTATCCGTCAAATCGTCCGTCCGTTACGTTGTTCGGATGTTCAGGCGGCAGCAAACAATTATATACAGCTACCGATTTATCCGTCTAACTGTCCTCCCGTTACGTTCAGCCCATGGCGTAGATTGGATGTCCAGGCATCAAACACTTATATACAGCTACCAGGGTATTTGTCAAACCGTCCGTCCGTCCGTCCGTCCGTTACAGTGGTAAGAGTTTAAAGCATCAAATAAGTATATACAGCTACCAGTTTATACGTCCAATCGTCCGTCCGTTACGTGCAGTCCGTTACACTGATCGGACGTTCAGGCATCAAACAGTTATATGCAACTACCAGTTTATACTACAAACAGTCCGTCCGTTCCGTTCTGTCCGTTACGTTTATCGGATGTTCAGGGATCAAACAATTAAATACACAACTACCAGTTTATCCACCAAATCGTCCGTCCGTTACGTTCCGTCCGTTTGGTTGATAGGATGTTCAGGGATCAAACAATCAAATACAACTACCAGTTTACCCGCCAAATCGTCCGTCGGTTACGTTCCAGCCGTTACTTTGGTCACATGTTCGGGCATCAAACAATTATATACAGTTACAAGTTTATCTGTCAAGCCGTCCATCCGTTACGTTGATCGGATGTTCAGTTATGAAACAATTATATACAGCTACCAGTTTATCAATCAAACCGTCCGTCCGTTACATTGATCAGAGTTTTGTAGAATAATTCATGTAGATTAATTGTCTGTACAAATATTTAAAACATGCATTGATTGTTCCTATATACAAATAAACCACCCATCTACATGTATTACAGCAGAGTGAATTTAATCTCAATTTCCTGCATAGTGTAATGTACACAGTAATGTCACTTGCAGAAGGATGGGTTACTATGGGTCACTGTTTCGGTCTAAAGTTTGATTATGTAGACTTTTCTGTCAACAAGATACCCCCACTCCCACCCCCACCCCACCCAACCCCCACTCACACACACACCTTGGCGAATGTGTGCTTCCGTAACTTCGTGATTCCGCCCGTGTTCATCTAGAAATTGATATGCATTTCAACCAGAAATTTTCCGTCGCGTAAGCGGAACTAGTTATCCCGGGACAGCTCGGTCTCCTAATTGGTCATACGTGACCACAGGTGATTAGGTATGAGAGAATATCCATTGTTCTAGTAAACGATATTAGACGGAGCGCAGAATGAAAGCCCGATTCATTAAGTATTTAATTATTTATTGGAGTTTAACGACACTTTCGACAGCCAGGGTCATCACGTGCAGAACAATTTTACGGATCAAGGAAGCCGGAGGGAACCACTGAGCAACTGTCAGACTCCCCAACGCACTAACTCCTCACAAGCATGGTTAGCATTGGTAGAAGACAAGTGTGCCATCGACGTGCAGTACGCCGCAGCACACTACGCCACTGGGGAAACTGGGATTAATGGTTTTGCCCAAGGACACAACGCGGTTGCCACAGGTGGGATTCGAACCGAGTACCACTTGCTTGACTTGCAACCTGCATTTCTACCTCCCGCGCTCTCCCATTCTTAAAGTGGAGCAGTCATAAATATCTTCATATATCTAAACCTTTATTCCGTGTGCACGATAAGTACGTCTCTGTATAACCTTTAATCCATGTACACTTTATATATATCTCTATATATCTAAACCTTTAATCCATGTACAGTATATATATATATCTTTATATATCTAAACCTTTAATCCATGTACACTATATATATATATCTATATATCTAAACCTTTAATCCATGTACAGTATATATATATCTCTATATATCTAAACCTTTAATCCATGTACACTATATATATATATCTCTATATATCTAAACCTTTAATCCATGTACAGTATATATACATAGACAATAAACATATAGTGTGTTTTTATATCTGTGTTATACAACGAGTTGAAATATGGTTTATTTTTTCGAGGCTTCGCCTAGAAAAAATAAACCATATTTCAACGAGTTGTATAACACAGATATAAAAACACACTATATGTTTATTGTTTTTATCTGATAACAAACAGACACCCGTCTCGTGCGTCTACCCGACTTATATATGCTTCCCACGGGCCTCCAAAGAAAACCAGTCTACGAGACAAAAGAAATAGGACAAGACGCATAGAGTTGTGTCCCTTACATTACAAAATCGATGACGGCGATTGTAAAGTGCGATTGCACTTCTTGCATCATGTAACTGCGCTGGAACAAAATACATTTCAACTATTTTATTAACAGTAACAAAACAGTGTTTCAGTAGAGTTATTTTTTTTTTGACATAGTTCCAGTTTTCTTCTGTGTTTTATGCTGTAGTCCCAATATAACAAATAATTTTGCGTTTGTTTACAACTTTTACGAAGTGTTTTTTTTTCAGGTAGAGCAGACGAACTTTTAATTAGCGCAGTTCCGCGAGTACTTTTGATCGAGGCCGTGACTATAAATAGTTCGCAGTCGCCGCATACTAATTACTATTAACATTCAAGTAATTTCTACAATGTTTTGAAGCAAAATTTTAGGTTGCCTTTATTGAAGCAAAATAAATAAGAAATGACACCATCAGAGGATTTTGACAAAGTGCAATAAGCGTACAATTAAAACCTGCCATGTGATATAACGATGTTTCATGAATGAATGAATGAAAATGGAATTGAAAGAGGTCAGAGGTCGTTCGCATAAATTATAATTATATACAACACCCGTTGTATATACTTCAAGTATATACAACGGTTGTTATACTCTATGATTATCAGATAAATCTCTATATATCTAAACCTTTAATCCATGTACACTATATATATATCTCTATATATCTAAACCTTTAATCCATGTACAGTATATATACATCTCTATATATCTAATCTTTTAATCCATGTACACGGTAACAAAATTTATTATTACAAATATTATTCTTAAAATTAAAAAGAAATCAATAAAACCATATCACGTGACTCTCCATTGAGCTCGTTCCAGTGATGGGGTCACATGGAATGGTTTTGTTGAATCTCTTATTTTTCATCTATTCATTTTGTATATTACGGGTGTGGTCAATTTGGTAAAGGTTAAAACATTACTGATATGTTAGTTGTTCGCCATTACATTATCGCATCGAACGGTATCACTGGTTGGTATAGACGGGGTTTGGTTGGGACAGAATTTTATTCACAGATTCCTGAGCCATGTTAGTTCGGTGTGTCAAAGAGAGTTGTACTCGTGTCATTTGTACCTGAGGCGCAGTTGGTCTTCCAACTGAAACCTGGCCTGTCCGTGTCACAACAAACGTTTTGGAGGTATTAAATCATCTACGTAGAACGAATACACACGAGTAAACACATGTAAAAAAGAAGGAGGAAAATCTTTTAGGCATCCCATGGTGCGACCATAGTTCCACACTCAAGTACACCAGATCCTCTCTTCGTTCATAATCTGAAGCTCGGATGTTCAGACGGCATTAAACAATTATATGCAGCTACCAGCTCGAATGTACATATAATAGGTCCTCGTGCAATTGACAATCTAAGCCTTGGGTGTGAACACACAAGATCCTCACATATTTGACGTTGGGTATTTTGGAGTGAACACATGGGGACCTCAGGTATTTAAAGATTTGGGGCTTTGAAGTGAACACGCGATGTCCCCACGCAGTCGACGACTTGGAGCTTTGCAGTGAACACAACGCCTACACGTAGTTGACGATCTGACACTTGGGAGTGAACAGACGAGATCCTCACACAGTTGGTGATATGGGACTTTGAAGTGAACGCACGAGATCCTCGCTTAGTTGAAGATCCTGTGACGATTTGTAGCTTCCCAGAGAACACACGAGGTCCAAATTTAGCTGACGATCCGAGACTTTGGAATGAACACACGGGATCTACGCGTGGTTGAAGAGCTGGGAATTTGGAGAGAATGCATAAAGTTGACAACCTGACGCATCGTAGGTAACACACAAGGTCCTCTCATAATTGAAAATCAGGGATTTTGGAGTGAACACACCAAATCCTTCCTCGATGAACAGATCCTTGCGTACGTTGTGGACGACCTGGTGCTCTGATGTAAACACACGAGGTCATCACGTAATTGAAGATCTGTCACTTTGGAGTGAACACACGAGGAGGTCATCACGTAGCTGACAATCTGGTTCACAGAAGTGAGCCCACGAGGTCTTTCCTCGCGTGTTGACGATCTGGTGCTTTGGAGTGAACACTCTAGGTCTCCCTCCCCCCCCCCCCTCTCCCTCGCGTAGTTAACGATCTGGTGCTCTAGTGTGAACACACGAGCTACTCACTTAGCTGTCAATAGTTTAGACGGAAAAGTTTAAAATAATTCAGAAGGTCAAGAACGTTAACAACCGCTGACAAACCTGTGGTCATTGCTACTCCGAAACATCAATCATAATATCGCTAGCTTTGTGTGAAGAAAATACCAGTGAACATGTTATATCACGAAGGGAGATTTCATGTTTCGATTTGTTAATATGAAATACACCTTTGTTTTCCTTAACCCTTTGACCCTTTATTGTACAGTTAAAACTAGAAGTACTGTCATGAAATGCGCACAAATAGCACGTCTACCTGCGTGTTAATCTACGCGTTATGACCATAGTGAGGCTATCAAATTCTGTACATATGGCTGTGGACAAGCAATGTTTCAGCCAATGGACCTCCGGGTTACCCGGAGGTCCATTGGCAGAAACATTGCCCGTGTTTGCGATGAGTAACCACGAGAACCTGCCGTGCTTTGGATGCCATTCGATATGGCAATTACGCGAAATTCTTACGCGCAATTAAGCCTAGATAAGCGCACATTTCGTGACAGGACTTCTAGTTTTAACTGTATAATAAGTTCAGAACCATCATCTGGTAGAGTCTGTATTAGTTACTTAGTTGAAGACCCATCAATATTTTCAACGTGCAGCCTTAGAGCTTCATCGGTCGACAACACAAATTCACAGAGCAACTCTCTGCTTTATGAAATCAGGAGGTGTTACTACTAGGGCTGTCGCGACTATCATTTTTTGTAATCGACTAATCGTGACCAGTAATCGACGGTTAGTCGATTAATAGTCGCTTCCCATGATTTTTTAGCAAATCATTCTTCTGTTCGTAAAACTCTGAAAATGACAATGGCACCAGTGTGTTCAGACGAAGTGGGGTTGTGGGAACAACAAATCGGTCCCGACTGAAGCTACATGTAGTCCAATCTTGGACCCACAGTCTGTAATATAATTTTTGGGGTTGGTACGTCCTGTAGGACGTACCAACCCCAAAAATAATATTACTGACTGCGGGTCCAAGTTTGAACTAGATTAAAGCCGATGAATTAAAATGAATATACCAAAGAACGTTCCTGCATATGTTTCCTTTCTGCAATAAGTTTCTCGAAATTTTGAACATTGGGATCTATGCATTTCCTCGTCAGTTGTTAAAATTGGATCTTAGTCTGAAGTTCCGAACTTTGAGAAGTGATCTGACGTTCTGACTTTCGTCATAATTTTGTCACATCCGCGCTTTGGGTTTTCCAATGGGTGCATTCGTGTGTACAAGACTGGAGAAATTCAGAAGAATCTATTCTTCTCGAGTAACTGTGAGTGTTCTTTCTTACACAGTCAGTGACAGTCGTACAGTCTTCCGGATATGAATGTTAACTATGGTTAGATATTTAAAGTTATTCACCTTCATTGATCATTCACCTCACAAAACAATGCAATTTAGCCCCGACGTGTAGTAGACGTGTACCACCTTGAAAATGAACGACGATCGACTGAAAATAAAAAACGTCGACTACTTCAATAGTCGACGGTAAGTCGACTAATCGAATAATCGCGACAGCCCTAGTTACTACCCTGGGCCGGATTTCGAGTTCAAAGGGTTAATATTAAAAATTGCAAATAATTTGTCTACAACTGTAACTTTCATTGTTGGATTACGCATTGATCGGGATCACTTTCTGCCACAGGAAAGCTGTTTGAAGGTTTCCAAAAGTTCTTTTAAATCATGAGTGATAGACGGAATATCTAACAGAACCAATCCCCCAAATACCAGAGTTAGAACAGCGACACCCAAGCCATATCCAATTGTTGTGGCCGATGGTCTATTATCTGCCACACTAATCTTCTTGTTAATTGACATGGTGAGGTTGCTTTTATCCAAGGTCAAATTCTTTCTGATCTCCTCTACAATCATTTCTATGGTCTTGTTTGGACCGTATACTTCAGCAATTGATTTTGATCCACAGCTGCATGTCGGAGCCGTAGTTTGGGCTTGTGTTCCAGTTGTTGTTGTTGTAGCAGTTTCTGTTGTGGTATCCTCAGTTGAAGATACGGATGTCGACTCCGTGGTAGATTCTGGAAATGGTTCCACTATAAAATAAATCATAAAAAGAATTTAGTGCCGAAAAACATCAGTTTCAAGCTGACAACATTTCCTTCCTAACCCTTTACCTAACTTGAAAAGCAGACGACACTTGCAAAAATAATTCTTGAATAACTAATGTTTTTCATTTTTTGTCTCAAAAACATAGGTTATGACCCCTCGTTGGAACGAGCTCGACGAGCTCGTTCCAATTAGGGGTCATAACCTATGTTTTTGAGACAAAAAATGAAAAAAATAATGAAAATTAATTGGCGATTTTTTTGAATAGCGCTGGCTAGTTTGGATCGTTACGTTAGGTAAAGGGTTAATCCATTACCTTTACACGAAGTACGAGAGGACCCGCCGGACTTGATAAGAATTAGCCCCACGGGTTATTCCATAGGCTGAACTAGGTTTTCTTATACCGCGATTGATGTGTGTATTCGACGACACACGATACATTAACTCCTTAATACTGCTGGTGAGTATTCCTGTCCATCACACAAAATCTCATGTCATTGATATCAGTATAATTATAACGACACCCGATATATTAACTCCTTAATGCTACTGGTGAGTATTCCTGTCCATCACACAAAATCTCATGTCATTGAAATAAGTATAATTATACCGACACCCGATATATTAACTCCTTAATACTGCTGGTGAGTATTCCTGTCCATCACACAAAATCTCATGTCATTGATATAAGTATAATTATAACGACACCCGATATATTAACTCCTTAATACTGCTGGTGAGTATTCCTGTCCATCACACAAAATCTCATGTCATTGATATAAGTATAATTATAACGACACCCGATATATTAACTCCTTAATACTTCTGGTGAGTATTCCTGTCCATCACACAAAATCTCATGTCATTGATATCAGTATAATTATAACGACACCCGATATATTAACTCCTTAATACTGCTGGTGAGTATTCCTGGCCATCACACAAAATCTCTTGTCATTGATATCAGTATAATTATAACGACACCCGATATATTAACTCCTTAATGCTACTGGTGAGTATTCCTGTCCATCACACAAAATCTCATGTCATTGAAATAAGTATAATTATAACGACACCCGATATATTAACTCCTTAATACTGCTGGTGAGTATTCCTGTCCATCACAAAAAATCTCTTGTCATTGATATCAGTATAATTATAACGACACCCGATATATTAACTCCTTAATGCTGCTGGTGAGTATTCCTGTCCATCACACAAAATCTCATGTCATTGAAATAAGTATAATTATAACGACACCCGATATATTAACTCCTTAATACTGCTGGTGAGTATTCCTGTCCATCACACAAAATCTCTTGTCATTGATATCAGTATAATTATAACGACACCCGATATATTAACTCCTTAATGCTACTGGTGAGTATTCCTGTCCATCACACAAAATCTCTTGTCATTGATATCAGTATAATTATAACGACACCCGATATATTAACTCCTTAATGCTGCTGGTGAGTATTCCTGTCCATCACACAAAATCTCATGTCATTGAAATAAGTATAATTATAACGACACCCGATATATTAACTCCTTAATGCTACTGGTGAGTATTCCTGTCCATCACACAAAATCTCATGTCATTGAAATAAGTATAATTATAACGACACCCGATATATTAACTCCTTAATACTGCTGGTGAATATTCTTGTCCATCACAAAAAATCTCTTGTCATTGATATCAGTATAATTATAACGACACCCGATAAATTAACTCCTTAATACTGCTGGTGAGTATTCCAGTCCATCACACAAAATCTCATGTTATTGATATCAGTATAATTATAACGAAACCCGATACATTAACTCCTTAATGCTGCTGGTGAGAATTCCTGTCCATCACACAAAATATCATGTCCTTGATATCAGTATAATTATAACGACACCCGATATATTAACTCCTTAATGCTGCTGGTGAGTATTCCTGTCCATCACACAAAATCTCATGTCATTGATATCAGTATAATTATAACGACACCCGATATGTTAACTCCTTAATGCTGCTGGTGAGTATTCCTGTCCATCACACAAAATCTCATGTATCTGAAATAAGTATAATTATAACGACACCCGATATATTAACTCCTTATTGCTACTGGTGAGTATTCCTGTCCATCACACAAAATCTCATGTATCTGAAATAAGTATAATTATAACGACACCTGATATATTAACTCCTTAATGCTGCTGGTGAGTATTCCTGTCCATCACACAAAATCTCATGTCATTGAAATAAGTATAATTATAACGACACCCGATATATTAACTCCTTAATGCTGCTGGTGAGTATTCCTGTCCATCACACAAAATCTCATGTCATTGAAATAAGTATAATTATAACGACACCCGATATATTAACCCCTTAATGCTGCTGGTGAGTATTCCTGTCCATCACACAAAATCTCATGTCATTGATATCAGTATAATTATAACGACACCCGTTATATTAACTCCTTAATGCTGCTGGTGAGTATTCCTGTCCATCACACAAAATCTCATGTCATTGAAATAAGTAAAATTATAACGACACCCGATATATTAACTCCTTAATGCTGCTGGTGAGTATTCCTGTCCATCACACAAAATCTCTTGTCATTGATATCAGAATAATTATAACGACACCCGATATATTAACTCCTTAATGCTGCTGGTGAGTATTCCTGTCCATCACACAAAATCTCATGTATCTGAAATAAGTATAATTATAACGACACCCGATATATTAACTCCTTAATGCTGCTGGTGAGTATTCCTGTCCATCACACAAAATCTCATGTATCTGAAATAAGTATAATTATAACGACACCCGATATATTAACTCCTTAATGCTGCTGGTGAGTATTCCTGTCCATCACACAAAATCTCATGTATCTGAAATAAGTATAATTATAACGACACCCGATATATTAACTCCTTAATGCTACTGGTGAGTATTCCTGTCCATCACACAAAATCTCATGTATCTGAAATAAGTATAATTATAACGACACACGATATATTAACTCCTTAATGCTACTGGTGAGTATTCCTGTCCATCACACAAAATCTCATGTCATTGAAATAAGTATAATTATAACGACACCCGATATATTAACTCCTTAATGCTACTGGTGAGTATTCATGTCCATCACACAAAATCTCATGTATCTGAAATAAGTATAATTATAACGACACACGATATATTAACTAACTCCTTAATGCTGCTGGTGAGTATTCCTGTCCATCACATAAAATCTCATGCCATTGATATCAGTATAATTATAACGACACCCGATATATTAACTCCTTAATACTGCTGGTGAGTATTCCTGTCCATCACATAAAATCTCATGTCACTGATATCAGTATAATTATAACGACATCCGATATATTAACTCCATAATACTGCTGGTGAGTATTCCTGTCCATCACGCAAAATCTCATGTCATTGATATCAGTATAATTATAACGACACCCGATATATTAACTCCTTAATGCTACTGGTGAGTATTCCTGTCCATCACACAAAATCTCATGTCATTGAAATAAGTATAATTATAACGACACCCGATATATTAACTCCTTAATACTGCTGGTGAGTAATCCTGTCCATCACACAAAATCTCATGTCATTGATATAAGTATAATTATAACGACACCCGATATATTAACTCCTTAATACTGCTGGTGAGTATTCCTGTCCATCACACAAAATCTCTTGTCATTGATATCAGTATAATTATAACGACACCCGATATATTAACTCCTTAATGCTGCTGGTGAGTATTCCTGTCCATCACACAAAATCTCTTGTCATTGATATCAGTATAGTTATAACGACACCCGATATATTAACTCCTTAATGCTGCTGGTGAGTATTCCTGTCCATCACACAAAATCTCATGTCATTGAAATAAGTATAATTATAACGACACCCGATATATTAACTCCTTAATACTGCTGGTGAGTATTCCTGTCCATCACACAAAATCTCTTGTCATTGATATCAGTATAATTATAACGACACCCGATATATTAACTCCTTAATGCTACTGGTGAGTATTCCTGTCCATCACACAAAATCTCTTGTCATTGATATCAGTATAATTATAACGACACCCGATATATTAACTCCTTAATGCTGCTGGTGAGTATTCCTGTCCATCACACAAAATCTCATGTCATTGAAATAAGTATAATTATAACGACACCCGATATATTAACTCCTTAATGCTACTGGTGAGTATTCCTGTCCATCACACAAAATCTCAAGTCATTGAAATAAGTATAATTATAACGACACCCGATATATTAACTCCTTAATACTGCTGGTGAGTATTCCTGCCCATCACAAAAATCTCATGCCATTGATATCAGTATAATTATAACGACACCCGATACATTAACTCCTTAATACTGCTGGTGAGTATTCCAGTCCATCACACAAAATCTCATGTTATTGATATCAGTATAATTATAACGACACCTGATATATGAACTCCTTATTGCTACTGGTGAGTATTCCTGTCCATCACACAAAATCTCATGTATCTGAAATAAGTATAATTATAACGACACCTGATATATTAACTCCTTAATGCTGCTGGTGAGTATTCCTGTCCATCACACAAAATCTCATGTCATTGAAATAAGTATAATTATAACGACACCCGATATATTAACCCCTTAATGCTGCTGGTGAGTATTCCTGTCCATCACACAAAATCTCATGTCATTGATATCAGTATAATTATAACGACACCCGTTATATTAACTCCTTAATGCTGCTGGTGAGTATTCCTGTCCATCACACAAAATCTCATGTATCTGAAATAAGTATAATTATAACGACACCCGATATATTAACACCTTAATACTGCTGGTGAGTATTCCTGTCCATCACACAAAATCTCATGTCATTGAAATAAGTAAAATTATAACAACACCCGATATATTAACTCCTTAATGCTGCTGGTGAGTATTCCTGTCCATCACACAAAATCTCATGTATCTGAAATAAGTATAATTATAACGACACCCGATATATTAACCCCTTAATGCGGCTGGTGAGTATTCCTGTCCATCACACAAAATCTCATGTATCTGAAATAAGTATAATTATAACGACACCCGATATATTAACTCCTTAATACTGCTGGTGAGTATTCCTGTCCATCACACACAATCTCTTGTCATTGATATCAGTATAATTATAACGACACCCGATATATTAACTCCTTAATGCTGCTGGTGAGTATTCCTGTCCATCACACAAAATCTCATGTATCTGAAATAAGTATAATTATAACGACACCCGATATATTAACTCCTTAATGCTGCTGGTGAGTATTCCTGTCCATCACACAAAATCTCATGTATCTGAAATAAGTATAATTATAACGACACCCGATATATTAACTCCTTAATGCTGCTGGTGAGTATTCCTGTCCATCACACAAAATCTCATGTATCTGAAATAAGTATAATTATAACGACACCCGATATATTAACTCCTTAATACTGCTGGTGAGTATTCCTGTCCATCACACACAATCTCTTGTCATTGATATCAGTATAATTATAACGACACCCGATATATTAACACCTTAATGCTGCTGGTGAGTATTCCTGTCCATCACACAAAATCTCATGTATCTGAAATAAGTATAATTATAACGACACCCGATATATTAACTCCTTAATGCTGCTGGTGAGTATTCCTGTCCATCACACAAAATCTCATGTATCTGAAATAAGTATAATTATAACGACACCCGATATATTAACTCCTTAATGCTGCTGGTGAGTATTCCTGTCCATCACACAAAATCTCATGTATCTGAAATAAGTATAATTATAACGACACCCGATATATTAACTCCTTAATACTGCTGGTGAGTATTCCTGTCCATCACACACAATCTCTTGTCATTGATATCAGTATAATTATAACGACACCCGATATATTAACTCCTTAATGCTGCTGGTGAGTATTCCTGTCCATCACACAAAATCTCATGTATCTGAAATAAGTATAATTATAACGACACCCGATATATTAACTCCTTAATGCTGCTGGTGAGTATTCCTGTCCATCACACAAAATCTCATGTATCTGAAATAAGTATAATTATAACGACACCCGATATATTAACTCCTTAATGCTACTGTTGAGTATTCCTGTCCATCACACAAATCTCATGTATTTGAAATAAGTATAATTATAACGACACCCGATATATTAACCCCTGGTGAGTATTCCTGTCCATCACACAAAATCTCATGTATCTGAAATAAGTATAATTATAACGACACCCGATATATTAACTCCTTAATACTGCTGGTGAGTATTCCTGTCCATCACACACAATCTCTTGTCATTGATATCAGTATAATTATAACGACACCCGATATATTAACTCCTTAATGCCACTGGTGAGTATTCCTGTCCATCACCCAAAATCTCATGTATCTGAAATAAGTATAATTATAACGACACCCGATATATTAACTCCTTAATGCTGCTGGTGAGTATTCCTGTCCATCACACAAAATCTCATGTGTCTGAAATAAGTATAATTATAACGACTCCCGATATATTAACTCCTTAATGCTACTGGTGAGTATTCCTGTCCATCACACAAAATCTCATGTCATTGAAATAAGTATAATTATAACGACACCCGATATATTAACTCCTTAATGCTACTGGTGAGTATTCATGTCCATCACACAAAATCTCATGTATCCGAAATAAGTATAATTATAACGACACACGATATATTAACTAACTCCTTAATGCTGCTGGTGAGTATTCCTGTCCATCACATAAAATCTCATGTCATTGGTATCAGTATAATTACAACGACACCCGATATATTAACTCCTTAATACTGCTGGTGAGTATTCCTGTCCATCACACAAAATCTCATGTCACTGATATCAGTATAATTATAACGACACCCGATATATTAACTCCTTAATACTGCTGGTGAGTATTCCTGTCCATCACGCAAAATCTCATGTCATTGAAATAAGTATAATTATAACGACACCCGATATATTAACTCCTCAATGCTACTGGTGAGTATTCCTGTCCATCACACAAAATCTCTTGTCATTGATATCAGTATAATTATAACGACACCCGATATATTAACTCCTTAATACTGCTGGTGAGTATTCCTGTCCATCACACAAAATCTCATGTCATTGATATCAGTATAATTATAACGACACCCGATATATTAACTCCTTAATACTGCTGGTGAGTATTCCTGTCCATCACACAAAATCTCATGTCATTGAAATAAGTATAATTATAAGAACACCCGATATATTAACTCCTTAATACTGCTGGTGAGTATTCCTGTCCATCACACAAAATCTCATGTCATTGAAATAAGTATAATTATAACGACACCCGATATATTAACTCCTTAATGCTACTGGTGAGTATTCATGTCCATCACACAAAATCTCATGTATCTGAAATAAGTATAATTATAACGACACACGATATATTAACTACTTAATGCTGCTGGTGAGTATTCCTGTCCATCACACAAAATCTCATGTCATTGAAATAAGTATAATTATAACGACACCCGATATATTAACTCCTTAATGCTGCTGGTGAGTATTCCTGTCCATCACACAAAATCTCATGTCATTGATATCAGTATAATTATAACGACACCCGATATATTAACTACTTAATGCTGCTGGTGAGTATTCTTGTCCATCGCACAAAATCTCATGTCATTGATATCAGTATAATTATAACGACACCCGATATATTAACTCCTTAATACTGCTGGTGAGTATTCCTGTCCATCACACAAAATCTCAATTCAGTGATATAAGTATAATTATACCGACACCCGATATATTAACTCATTAATGCTGCTGGTGAGTATTCCTGTCCATCACACAAAATCTCATGTATCTGAAATAAGTATAATTATAACGACACACGATACATTAACTCATTAATACTGCTGGTGAGTATTCCTATCCATCACACACAATCTCATGTCATTGAAATAAGTATAATTATAACGACACACGATACATTAACTCATTAATACTGCTGGTGAGTATTCCTGTCCATCACACAAAATCTCATGTCATTGGAATAAGTATAATTATAACGACACCCGATATATTAACTCCGTAATACTGCTGGTGAGTATTCCTGTTCATCACACAAAATCTCATGTCATTGAAATAAGTATAATTATACACGACACCCGATATATTAACTCCTTAATACTGCTGGTGAGTATTCCTGTCCATCACACAAAATCTCTTGTCATTGATATCAGTATAATTATAACGACACCCGATATATTAACACCTTAATACTGCTGGTGAGTATTCCTGTCCATCACACACAATCTCATGTCATTGAAATAAGTATAATTATAACGACACCCGATATATTAACTCCGTAATACTGCTGGTGAGTATTCCTGTCCATCACACAAAATCTCATGTCATTGATATCAGTATAATTATAACAACACCCGATACATTAGCTCCTTAATGCTGCTGGTGAGTATTCCTGTCCATCACACAAAATCTCATGTATCTGAAATAAGTATAATTATAACGACACCCGATATATTAACACCTTAATACTGCTGGTGAGTATTCCTGTCCATCACACAAAATCTCATGTCATTGAAATAAGTATAATTATAACGACACCCGATATATTAACTCCATAATACTGCTGGTGAGTATTCCTGTCCATCACACAAAATCTCATGTCATTGATATAAGTATAATTATAACGACACCCGATACATTAACTCCTTAATACTGCTGGTGAGTATTCCTGTCCATCACACAAAATCTCATGTATCTGAAATAAGTATAATTATAACGACACACGATATATTAACACCTTAATACTGCTGGTGAGTATTCCTGTCCATCACACAAAATCTCATGTCATTGAAATAAGTATAATTATAACGACACCCGATATATTTACTCCGTAATACTGCTGGTGAGTATTCCTGTCCATCACACAAAATCTCTTGTCATTGGTATCAGAATAATTATAACGACACCCGATATATTAACTCGGTAATACTGCTGGTGAGTTTTCATGTCCATCACACAAAATCTCATGTCATTGATATCAGTATAATTATAACGACACCCGATATATTAACTCCTTAATGCTGCTGGTGAGTATTCATGTCCATCACACACAATCTCATGTCATTGGTATCAGTATAATTATAACGACACCCGATACATTGACTCCTTAATACTGCTGGTGAGTATTCCTGTCCATCGTACACAATCTCTTGTCAATGATATCAGTATAATGATAACGACACCCGATATATTAACTCCTTAATGCTTCTGGTGAGTATTCCTGCCCATCATTGAAATAAATATAATTTTTGCACATTTAACCAAATTTTCCTCGGCAATTTCAATGTATTTTTTGACAAGTGATGTCTTGAAATAAATTTAGATGAATTTTTTGTCAAATCTCGTCATGGCTGTTTCACAGCAACCATAATTACATTTGATTAAAAGTATTTTGAAAATGCTCAACGGTTGAGAGTTAAAGAACCCGAGAAATGCTATATATAACCCCGGTTACATGTGAGAACGTCATGAAAGAATGCCTCTGGTTGGTCGTTAAGTGTCTGATTGTCGTTAAGAGTTCACGACCACGGGAAATGTGATAGATAATCCCGTCTACACGTAACACTGGTATGTAAGAATACCTCTGCTTTGTCGTTGCGCGTATGATTGACGTTAAGAGTTAAATAACCCTAAACATGTGATAGATTTCCCCATAAGAATGCCTCTGATTGGTCGTTACGCGTTTGACTGACGTTAGGAATTAAAGACCACAAGACATGTGATAGATAAGCCCAACATCGTGTAAGAAAGTCGTGTAAGAATGTCTCGATTGGTCATTAACCCTTTACCTAACATGAAAAGCAGACGACACTTGCAAAAAAAATTCTTGAATAACTAATTTTTTTCATTTTTTGTCTCAAAAACATAGGTTATGACCCCTCGTTGGAACGAGCTCGACGAGCTCGTTCCAACGAGGGGTCATAACCTATGTTTTTGAGACAAAAAATGAAAATATTTTGAAAATTAATTGGCGATTTTTGAGAATAGCGCTGGCCGGTTTTGGCCGTTACGTTGGGTAAAGGGTTAAGCATCTGATTGACGAAACGAGTTAAAGACCGCGAGAAATGTGATGGATAACCCCGCCGACATATGAGAACGTCACGTAAGAATGCCTCTGATTGGTCGTTACACGTCTGATTGATGTTAAGATTTAAAGACCCCTAGAAATGTGATAGATAATCCAGCCAACGTGTAAGGATGTCATGTCAGAAAGCCTCCGATTGGCGATTAAGCGTCTGATTGACGCAAAGAGTTAAAGACCACGCGGAATGTGATAATTAACCCCGCCTATGGGTAAGGCCGTCTTGTAACAATGCCTTTGATAAGTCGGTACGCGTCTGATGGATGTTAAGAGTTAAAGACCCATAGAAATGTGATAAATAACCCCGCCTACGTGTGGGAAAGTCATGTAACAATGCCTCTGATTGGTCGTTACGCTACTGATTCACGTTAAGAGTTAAGGACCACGAAAAATGTGATAGATAACCCCGCCGACGGGAGAGAACGTCACGTAAGAATGCTTGTGATTGGTTGGTGATTGGCGTCTGATTGACGTAAACTGACAAAGACCCAAGAAATGTGATACATAACCCCGACTACTTGTAAGAACGTCGTGTAAGAATGACTCTGATTGGTCGTTACACGTCTGATTGACGTTAAGACTTAAAGACCCCTAGAAATGTGATAGATAACCCAGCCTACGTGTAAGGATGTCATGTAAGAATGCCTCCGATTGGCCATTAAACGTCTGATTGACGCAAAATATTAAAAACCATGAGAAATGTGATAGATAACCCCGCCTACGAGTAAAACCGTAACAATGCCTCTGATAAGTCGTTACGCGTCTGTTTGATGTTAAGAGTTAAAGACTCATAGAAATGTGATAGATAACCCCGCCTACGTGTGGGAAAGTCACGTAACAATGCCTCTGACTGGTCGTTACGCTTCCGAATGGCGTTAAGAGTTAAGGACCACGAGAAATGTGATAGATAACGCCACCGACAGATGAGAACGTCACGTAAGAATGCATGTGATTGGTCGTTACGCGACTGATTGACGTAAAAAGACAAAGACCCAAGAAATGTGACAGATAACCCCGATTACTTGTAAGAACGCCACGTAAGAATGACACTGGTTGGTCGTTATACGTCAGATTGATGGCATGAGTTAAAGACCTCCAGAAATGTGATAGATACCCCGCCTACGTGTAAGGACGTCACGTAGGAATGATTCTAATCGGTCGTTACGCGTCTGATTAGGGTTAAAGGTAAAGGACCAGGAAAAATATGATAGATAACCCCGCCTTCGTGCAAGAGCGTCACGTAAGAATGCCTCTGGTTGGTCGATAAGCCTCTGATTGAGTTTAACAGTTAAAGAACACGAGAAAAGTGATAGATAACTTCGCCTACGAGTAAGAACATTTTGTAAGAATGGCTCTGATAGGTTGTTACGCGTCTGATTGACGTCAAGAGTTAAAGACACCCAGAAATGTGATAGATAACACGGATTTGTAAGAACTTCATGGAGAAATACTTCTGTTTTGTGGTTAAGCATCTGGTTGAGGTTAAGAGTTAAAGACCACAAGAAAGGCGATAGATAACCCCATACTTGTAAGAAAGTCTTGTAAGAATGCCTCAGTTTGGAATTTAAGCGTCTGAATGTCGGTAAGAGTTACATACCCCAAGAAATGTGACAGATAACCCTCCCTGCGCGGAGGAACGTCATGTAGGAATGACTCTGATTGGTCGATAAGCATCTGACTGACGTTAAGAGTTAAAGACCCTGAGAAATTTGATAGATAACCCAGCCTACGTGTAAGAGTGGCATGTAAGAATGTCTCTGATTGGTCGATATGCATCTGATTTATGTTAAGAGTCAAAGACTACTAGAAATGTGATAGATAACCCCGCCTACATGTACGAACGTAATGTCAGAATGCCTCTGATTGGTCGTTACGCGCCTGATTGACGTAAGAACTAAAGACCCCTAGAAATGTGATAGATAACCAGCCTACGTGTAAGAATGTCATGTACGAATGCCTCTGATTGGTCTTTAAGCGTCTGACTGACGTTTAGAGTAAAAGACCTCAAGCAGTTTGACAGATAACCACTCCAACGTGTACGAATGTCATATAAAAATGAATTTAATTGGTCGTTACGTGCCTGATTGACGTTAAGAGTTACAGACCCCAAGAAATGTGATAGATATCCCCACCCAAGTGTAAGAACGACACGAAAGAATGCCTCTGATTGGTCGTTACGCGTCTGGTTGGCGTTAAGTGTTAAAGTCTCCCAGAAATGTTATAGATAACTCCGCCTACGTGCAAGAACCTCATGTAAGAGAATGCCTATGATTGATCTTTAAGCGTCTGAGTGACGTAAAGAGTTAAAGAACCCCAGAAATGTGATAAATAACGCCGCCTCGTGTAAGAACGTACTGTGAGAACGCCTTTAATTGGTCGTTAAGCGTCTGATTGATGTTAATAGTTAAAGACCACCAAAAATGTGTTAGATAACCTCGCCTATGTGTAAGAACGTCATGTAAGATTGCCTCTGATTGGTCGTTTCGCGTTTCATTGACGTTTAGAGTTAAAGGTCTTCTGAAATGTGATCGATAACCCCGCCTACGTGAAGGAATGCCCTATAAGAATGTCTCTGATTGGTCGGTAAGCGTCCGATTGACGTTAAGAGTTAAAGACCCCCAGAAATTTTATAGATAACCTTGCCTACGTGTAAGAACGTCATGTAAGAATGCTTCTGATTGGTTGTTCTGATTGACATAAAGAGTTAAATTCCATGGGAACTGTGATAGATATCCTCGCCTATGTGCAAGAACGTCATGGAAAAATGCCTCTGATTGGTCGTTAAGCGTCTATTTGATAATAAGAGTTAAAGACCGCGAAACATTTGGTAGATTACGCCGACTACGTGTAAGAAAATCATGTAAGAATGCCTCTGATTGATCGCTGAGCATCTGATTTACGTTAAGAGTTAAAGACCCCCCAGAAATGTGATAGATAGCCCCGCCTACATGTAAGAACGTCATGTAACACCGCCTCTGAGTGGTCGTTAAGCAACTGGTTGATGTTAAGTGTTAAAAACCACGAGAAATGTGTAAGATAATCTCGTATATGTGTATGAACGCCATGTAAGAATGCCTCTGACTGACCGTTACGCGTCTGAATGACGTTAAGAGATACAGACCCACCCAGAAATGTGATAGGTATCCCCGCCTACGTGTAAGAACGTCATGCAAGAATGCCTCTGATTGGTTATTACACGTCTGATTGACGTTAAGAGATAAAGAACCAATCAGAGATGTGATAGGTATCCCCGTCTACGTGTAAGAACGTCATGTAAGAATGCCTATGATTGATCGTTGCACGTCGAATTGACGCTAAGAGTTAAAGGCCAGGACGAAATGTGATAAATAACCCCGCCTACGTGAAGGGACGTCTTTTAGAATGCCTTTAATTGGTCGTTAAGCATCTGATTGATGTTGATAGTTAAAGCCCCCCCCCCCCACACCCCCTCCCCTAGAAGTGTGTAATTTTAGCCTCGCCTACGTGTATGAACGTCATGCAGGAATGCGTCTGAGTGGTCGTTATGCGTCTGATTGCCGTTAAGAGTTAACGTCCCCCAGACATGTGATAGATAACCGAACCTACGTGTAAGAACGTCATGTAAGAATGCATCTGATTGGTCGTTACGCGCCTAATTGAGGTTAAGAGTTAAAGTCACCCAGAAATATGATAGATAACTCCACCTACGTGTATGAACGTCATGCAAGACTGCCTCAGATTGGTCGTTAAGCATCTGATTGATGTTAAGAGTTAAAAACCACGGGAAACGTGTTAGATAACCTCGTATACGTGTAGGAGCGCCATGTAACAATCCCTCTGATTGGCCGTTACGCATCTGATTGACGTTAAGAGATAAAGACCCACCCAGAATTGTGATAGGTATCCCCGCCTACGTGTAAAAACGTCAAGTAAGAATGCCTCTGATTGGTCGTTGCACATCCGATTTACGCTGTGAATTAAAGACCCCCAGAAATGTGATAGGTAAACCCGCCTATTCGCAAGAACGTCTTGTGAGAATGCCTTTAATTGGTCGTTGCATCTGATTGATGTTAATAGTTAAAGACCACGAGAAATGTGTTAGATAACCTCGCCTAGGTGTAAGAACGTCATGTAAGAATGCCTCTGACTGGTCGTTATGCATTCTATGGACGTTCAGAGTTAAAGAGCTCCAAAAATGTGATTGATGACCCCGCCTACGTGAAAGAACGTCCTTTAAGAATGCCACTGATTGGTCGTTACGCGTCTGATTGATGTAAGAATTAAAGACCCCTAGAAATGTGATAGATAACCAGCCTACGTGTGAGAATGTCATGTAAGAATGCCTCTGATTGGTCTTTAAGCGTCTTATTGACGTTTAGAGTTACTGACCCCAAGAAATGCTTTAGATAACTTCGCCTACGTATAAGAATGCCTCTGATTGGTCGGTAAGCGTTCGATTGACATTAAGAGTTAAAGCCCCCTAGATATTTGATAAATAACCCTGCCTACGTGTAAGTACATTATGTAAGAATGCTTCTGATTGGTCGTTCTGATTGACTTAAAGGGTTAAAGACCATGAGAAATGTGATAGATAACCCCGCCTATG
Organism: Pictodentalium vernedei; assembly: GCA_031216915.1. Classification (NCBI taxonomy): domain Eukaryota; kingdom Metazoa; phylum Mollusca; class Scaphopoda; order Dentaliida; family Dentaliidae; genus Pictodentalium; species Pictodentalium vernedei. The sequence continues at coordinate 8,047,112 of CM062297.1, forward strand.
TGTAAGAACGTCATCGAAAAATGCCACTGATCGGTCGTTAAGCGTCTATTGGACATTAAGAGTTAAAGACCAGGAGAAGTTTGATAACGGAGCCTACGCGTACAAAAGTCATGTAAGAATACCTCTGATTGATCGTTAAGCGTCTGTTGGACGTTAAGAATTATCCCCGCCTATGTGTAAGAAGGTTTTGAGAGAATGCCTTTGATTGGTCGATAAGCATCTGATTGATGTTAATAGTTAAATACCGCGAGCCATGTGTTAGATAACCTCGCCTACGTGTAAGAATGTCATGTACGAATGCCGCTGATTGGTAGTTACGCGTTTCATTGACGTTAAGAGTTAAAGACCCAAAGACATCTGATAGATACCCTGCCTACGTGTAAGAAGGTTATGTAAAAATGCTTCTGGTTGGTCGTTCTGATTGACGTAAAGAGTTAAATACCATGAGAAATGTCATAGATAACCCCGCCTATGTGTAACAACGTCATGGAAAAATGCCTCTGATTGGTCGTTAAGCGTCTATTTGATAATAAGAGTTAAAGACCACGAGAAATTTCATAGATAACGCCGCCTACGTGTAAGAAAGTCATGCAAGAATGCCTCTGATTGATCGTTAAGCATTTGATTGACGTTAAGAGTTAAAGACCCCCAGAAATGTGATAGATAACCCCGCCTATGCGTAAGAATGTCATGTAAGACTGACTCCGATTGGTCGTTAAGCATCTGATTGACGTTAAGAGATAAAGACCCACCCAGAAATGTGATAGGTATCCCCGCTGACGTGTAAGAACGTCATGTAAGAATGCCTCTGATTGGTCGTTGCACGTCCGATTGACGCTAAGAGTTGAAGACCCCCAGAAATGAGATAGATAACCCTGCCTACGTGTAAGATCGCCATGTAAGATTGCCTCTGATTGGTCGTTTAGCGTCTGATTGACGTTAATATTTAAACACCACGAGAATGTGGTAGTTAACTCCGCCTACGTGTAAGAACATCATGTAAGAATGCCTCTGATTGGTCGATTAGTATCTGATTGACGTTAAAAGACAAAGACCACGAGAAATGTGATAGATCATTCCCACCTACGTGTAAAACGTAATGTAAGAATGTCTCTAATTGGTCGTTAGCGTTTTATTGGGGTTAAGAGTTAAAAACCACGAGAAATGTGATCGATAACCCCGCCTATATGTAAGAACATCATGTAAGAATGTCTGTGATTGGTCGTTAAGCGTCTTATTAGCGTTAAGAGTCAAAGACCACGAGATATGTGATAGATAACCCCGCCTACGAGAAAGAACGTCATGTAAGAAGGTCCTTGATTGGTCTGATTGACGTTAAGAGTTAAATACCTCTAGAAATGTGATAGATACCCGCGACTATGTGTAACAATGTCATGTAAGAATGCCTGTGACTGGACGTTAAGCGTCTTATTAGCGATAAGAGTTACAGACCACGAAATATGTGATAGATAACCCCGCCTACGTGTAAGAACCCCGTATAATAAGCCTTTGATTGGTCGTTAAGTGTCTGATTGACGTTAAGAGTTAAAGACCACGAGAAATGTGATAAATAACCCCGCCTACTGCTAGAACATCATGTAAAATGCCTCTGATTTGTCGATAAGCATCTGATTGACGTTGAGAGTTAAATACCACGAGAAATGTGATAGATAACCCCGTCTACATGTAAGAACGTCATGTAAGAAACTGACTGGTCGTTAAGCTTCTTATCGAATCAGGGGTTAAAGCCCACGAGAAATGTGATAGATAACTCCGCCTACGTGTCAGGACGTCATGTAAGAATGCCTCTGAATGGTCTTTAAGCGTCTCATTGAAGTTAAGTTGAATACCTCAAGAAACTGATAAATACCGCCGACAATGTGTAACAATGTCATGTAAGAATGCGTCTGATTGGTCGTTAACCCTTTATCTAACATGAAAAGCAGACGACACTTACCAAAAAAATCTTGAATAACTAATTTTTTTCATTTTTTGTCTCAAAAACATAGGTTATGACCCCTCATTGGAACGAGCTCGACGAGCTCGTTCCAAAGAGGGGTCATAACCTATGTTTTTGAGACAAAAAATGAAAAAATAATGAAAATTAATTGAAGATTTTTGTGAATAGCAGTGGCCGGTTTTGGCCGTTACATTGGGTAAAGACTTAAGCGTCTGAGTAACGTTAAGACTTGACCCCCCCCCTCCCCACACCATAAATGTGTTAGATAACCCCGCTTACGTGTAAGAACATCATGCAGAAATGCCAGTGACTCCCAGTAAGGTGACAGATAACCCCATCTTCTTGTATGTGACTCGTACCGGCAAACCAGAGGCATTCTTACATGACCTTCTTACACGCCAATGTGAAATAAAAACAAAGAAGGGCTCACTTTCAAATGTCGAATGAGTCTTAACGCGCTGAGTATTTTCATGACATTTTTCATCGAATCTAGGCATGGCTGCTGTGAAGGCTGCTGTGAAGGCTGTTGTGAACCAGCCGTGACTAGATTTGATGAAAAATTTATCTAAACTTAATGCAAGAAACCAGTGATGATAAAATACATGCAATTCACATGGGGTAAATTTGATTCAGTGTACCGAGATGATACTTATTTTAATGGTAAGAGCAAGTATATCATACACAAGGGACAAATTTATGAATTTTATTAACATGGGTAAAAAATCAGACATAGAAACATTTAATTTTTATTTTTGAAAGTTTGCATTGGTTATAAAAAAAGAGTATGCGGCAGCCAAAGTAAGGAGTACCTGAGAAAAGATTTTTAACTTTCTTAGGCCTATTCTACATCTGTAAACTGTTATCATTATTTAAGCATTCCCCCTAACACCAACAGAAGACGTCATTTTTAAAACAAAAATGTGTAATAACTAAATGTTTTCGTTTTCCCCCAAAAACTCTGAATCTTCAATTGTGTTTTCCATGGTTGTCTTTCCTGGATAGGTGGGAAATGGGGAGAGGGATCATACCCCGAAGTCTTTCCAGATTATATTTATTTATTTATTGGGGTTCAACGACGCTTCCGGCAGCCAGGGTCACCTCGTATCGGACAGTTTTACGGGTGGAGAAAGCCGGAATACCTCGAATACTCCACACAAACATGGTTAGCATTGGTTCAAGACAAGTGCACCACCGACGTGCAGTACGCCTTGGTACATAACGCCACCGAGCCCCCCCCCCCCCCCCCCCCCCACGTCGGCAATTTGGATCAAGTGTCTTGTCCAAGGACACAACCGCATTCCAGATAACAATACCCATGAAAGTTTTTTTTGAGCCTCCCTTAACTTTAATTTTTCTTTTAAAAATTCGCATTCGGTAATATTTAGTCTCCTCCTCTCTAAACGACCAGTGTCATCCACCCCCACCCCCGCCACTAGACTATCCCTTTTCTAAACGACCAATGCCATCCACCATCCCCGTGACTAGGCTGTCCTATAGGTAAATATGATTAATTTATTTAATTAATTTATTTAACCTTTCGAACCCTGGTGGTGTTTTCCATGTCAGTTCAGTGGCAGAAATTTGAAGATTCCATATTCTGTAATTCGGGGTAGGCCAATTAATATTTTTAACGTGCAGCCTTGGAGCTAGACGATGTAAATATTGACTGATCAAGCCTGCACAGTCACTTAGCAACCATCCCTATTAGTGAAATTATGACGTATCATATTCCTCGACCGAAAAGCGGCTCCTCGAATTAATACCAAGACGTGATAATTACGTAGCATTGGTCGTAACAGGGCGTGGGGTTAATCGATTATTACGTAGCATTGGTCGTGTAAAGGCATGGGGTTAATCACTTATTACGTAGCATTGGTCGTGTCAGGGCGTGGGGTTAATCGCTTATTACGTGGCATTGGTCGTGTCAGGGCGTGGGGTTAATCGCTTATTACGTAGCATTGGTCGTGTCAGGTTGTGGGGTTAATCGCCTATTACGTGGCATTGGTCGTGTCAGGGCGTGGGGTTAATCGCTTATTACGTAGCATTGACGTGTCAGGGCGTGGGGGTTAATCGCTTATTACGTGGCATTGGTCGTGTCAGGGCGTGGGGTTAATCGCTTATTTCGTAGCATCGGTCGTGTCAGGGCGTGGGGTTTATCGCTTATTACGTAGCATTGGTCGTGCCAGGGCGCAGGGTTAATCGCTTATTACGTAGCATTGGTCGTGTCAGGGCGTGGGGTTAATCGCTTATTACGTAGCATTGTTCGTGTCAGGGCGTGGGGTTAATCGCCTATTACGTAGCATTGACGTGTCAGGGCGTGGGGGTTAATCGCTTATTATGTGGCATTGGTCGTGTCAGGGCGTGTGGTTAATCGCTTATTACGTAGCATTGACGTGTCAGGGCGTGGGGGTTAATCGCTTATTACGTGGCATTGGTCGTGTCAGGGCGTGGGGTTAATCGCTTATTTCGTAGCATCGGTCGTGTCAGGGCGTGGGGTTTATCGCTTATTACGTAGCATTGGTCGTGCCAGGGCGCGGGGTTAATCGCTTATTACGTAGCATTGGTCGTGTCAGGGCGTGGGGTTAATCGCTTATTACGTAGCATTGACGTGTCAGGGCGTGGGGGGTTAATCGCTTATTACGTGGCATTGGTCGTGTCAGGACGTGGGGTTAATCGCTTATTTCGTAGCATCGGTCGTGTCAGGGCGTGGGGTTTATCGCTTATTACGTAGCATTGGTCGTGCTAGGGCGCGGAGTTAATCGCTTATTACGTAGCATTGGTCGTGTCAGGGCGGCGTGGGGTTAATCGCTTATTACGTAGCATTGGTCGTGCCAAAGAGCGGGGTTAATCGCTTATTACGTAGCATTGGTCGTGCCAGGGCGTGGGGTTACTCGCTTATTACGTAGCATTGGGCATTCCAGGGCGTTGGGTTAATCGCTTATTACGTAGCATTAGTCGTGCCATGGCGTGGGGTTAATCGCTTATTACGGAACTTTTGGTCGTGTCAGGGCATGGAGTTAATCGCTTATTACGTAGCTTTGGTCGTGCCAGGGCGTGGGGTTAATCGCTTATCACGCAGCATTGGTCGTGTCAGGGCGTGGAGTTAATCACTTATTACATAGCATTGGTCGATTCAGGGTGTGGTGTTAATCGCTTATTACGTAGCATTGGTCGTGTCAGGGCGTGGGGTTAATCGCTTATTACGTAGCATTGGTCGTGTCAGTGCGTGGGGTTAATCGCTTATTACGTAGCATTGGTCGTGTCAGTGCGTGGGATTAATCGCTTATTACGTAGCATTGGTCGTGCCAGGGCGTGGGGTTAATCGCTTACTACGTAGCATTGGTCGTGTCAGGGTGCGGGGATAATCGCTTATTACGTAGCATTGGTCGTGTCAGGGCGTGGGTTTAATCGCTTATTATGTAGCATTAGTCGTGCCAGGGCGTGGGGTTAATCGCTTATTACGGAGCTTTTGGTCGGGTCAGGGCGTGGGGTTAATCGCTTATTACGTAGGTTTGGTCGTGCCAGGGCGTGGGGTTAATCGCTTATTACGTAGCATTGGTCGTGTCAGTGCGTGGGGTTAATCGCTTATTACGTAGCATTGGTCGTGTCAGGGTGTGGGGTTAATCGCTTATTACGTAGCATTAGTCGTGCCAGGGCGTGGGGTTAATCGCTTATTACGTAGCATTGGTCGTGTCAGTGCGTGGGGTTAATCGCCTATTACGTAGCATTGGTCGTGTCAGGGTGTGGGGTTAATCGCTTATTACGTAGCATTGGTCGTGTCAGGGTGTGGGGTTAATCGCTTATTACGTAGCATTGGTCGTGTCAGTGCGTGGGGTTAATCGCTTATTACGTAGCATTGGTCGTGTCTCAAGGCGTGGGGTTAATCACTTATTACGTAGCATTGTTCGTGCCAGGGCGTGGGGTTAATCGCTTACTACGTAGCATTGGTCGTGTCAGGGTGCGGGATAATCGCTTATTACGTAGCATTGTCGTGTCAGTGCGTGGGGTTATCACTTATTTCGTAGCATTGGTCGTGTCAGGGTGTGGGGTTAATCGCTTATTACGTAGCATTGGTCGTGTCAGGGCGTGGGGTTAATCGCTTATTACGTAGCATTGGTCGTGTCAGTGCGTGGGGTTAATCGCTTATTACGTAGCATTGGTCGTGTCAGGGTGTGGGGTTAATCGCTTATTACGTAGCATTGGTCGTGTCAGTGCGTGGGGTTAATCGCTTATTACGTAGCATTGGTCGTGTCTCAAGGGGTGGGGTTAATCACTTATTACGTAGCATTGGTCGTGCCAGGGCGTGGTGTTAATCGCTTACTACGTAGCATTGGTCGTGTCAGGGTGCGGGGATAATCGCTTATTACGTAGCATTGGTCGTGTCAGGGTGCGGGGATAATCGCTTATTACGTAGCATTGGTCGTGTCAGGGCGTGGGTTTAATCGCTTATTACGTAGCATTGGTCGTGTCAGATCGTGGGGTTAATCGCTTATTACGTAGCATTGGTCGTGTCCGGGCGTGGGGTTAATCGCTTATTACGTAGCATTGGTCGTGTCAGATCGTGGGGTTAATCGCTTATTACGTAGCATTGGTCGTGTCCGGGCGTGGGGTTAATCGCTTATTACGTAGCATTGGTCGTGTCAGATCGTGGGGTTAATCGCTTATTTCGTAGCATTCGTCGTGCCAGGGCGTGGGGTTAATCGCTTATTTCGTAGCTATTGGTCGTGCCAGGATGTGGGGTTAATAGCTTATTACGTAGCATTGGTCGTGCCAGGACGCGGGGTTAATCGCTTATTACGTAGCATTGGTCGTGCCAAGGCGTGGGGTTAATAGCTTATTACGTAGCATTGGTCGTGCCAGGACGTGGGGTTAATCGCTTTTTACGTAGCATTGTTCGTGCCAGGGCGCGGGGTTAATCGCTTAATACGTAGCATTAGTCGTGCCGGGGCGTGGGGTTAATCGCTTATTACGTAGCATTGGTCGTGTCCGGGCGTGGGGTTAATCGCTTATTACGTAGCATTGGTCGTGTCAGATCGTGTGGTTAATCGCTTATTTCGTAGCATTCGTCGTGCCAGGGCGTGGGGTTAATCGCTTATTTCGTAGCATTGGTCGTGCCAGGACGTGGGGTTAATAGCTTATTACGTAGCATTGGTCGTGCCAGGGCGCGGGGTTAATTGCTTATTACGTAGCATTGGTCGTGCCAAGGCGTGGGGTTAATAGCTTATTACGTAGCATTAGTCGTGCCAGGGCGCGGGGTTAATCGCTTATTACGTAGCATTGGTCGTGCCAAGGCGTGGGGTTAATAGCTTATTACGTAGCATTGGTCGTGTCAGGGCGTGGGGTTAATCGCTTATTACGTAGCATTGGTCGTGTCAGTGCGTGGGGTTAATCGCTTATTACGTAGCATTGGTCGTGCCAGGACGTGGGGTTAATCGCTTATTACGTAGCATTGGTCATGCCAGGGCGCGGGGTTAATCGCTTATTACGTAGCATTGGTCGTGTCAGGACGTGGGGTTAATCGCTTGTTACGTAGCACTGATCGTGTAGGGCGTGGGGTTAATCGCTTATTACGTAGCATTGGTCGTGCCAGGACGTGGGGTTAATCGCTTATTACGTAGCATTGGTCGTGCCAGGGCTCGGGGTTAATCGCTTATTACGTAGCATTGGTCGTGCCAGGACGTGGGGTTAATCGCTTATTACGTAGCATTGGTCGTGCCAGGGCGCGGGGTTAATCGCTTATTACGTAGCATTGGTCGTGCCAGGGCGCGGGGTTAATCGCTTATTACGTAGCATTGGTCGTGCCAGGGCGCGGGGTTAATCGCTTATTACGTAGCATTGGTCGTGCCAGGGCGTGGGGTTAATCGCTTATTACGTAGCATTGGTCGTGCCAGGACGTGGGGTTATTCGCTTATTACGTAGCATTGGTCGTGCCAGGGCGCGGGGTTAATCGCTTATTACGTAGCATTGGTCGTGCCAGGACGTGGGGTTAATCGCTTATTACGTAGCATTGGTCGTGCCAGGACGTGGGGTTAATCGCTTATTACGTAGCATTGGTCGTGCCAGGGCGCGGGGTTAATCGCTTATTACGTAGCATTGGTCGTGCCAAGGCGTGGGGTTCATCGCTTTCTAAGATTATTCCACAGCGGAAAGAGTAGTAGATGTTGCAATATAATAATTATACATGGATACATACCGTCAAAACATCTCTTAACAATAACTGAATATTCAGTTGTATTGTCAATCTTTGTAATCCACGGTTTGGAGTCTGCAGTTGACGCATGAGTTATACACCCGTTGGTGTTGGCATTGTATTCAGCAGCAACGCAATGCGTCTCGCCAACACACTTCACTCCACACTGGTTTATATCCGTCCACGTTGAGGTGGTCTGTCCAGTGAACGATCCTGATGCACTACGGTCAATGGTTTTACTTTCGTAAATGTCATATTTACACTTAACTCCTATAATGATAATAAGAAAAATACAACGACGTGAAATGCGGCCCACCAGAATCAACGACGTGATGAAAATGTTCTTTTTTACACATCCCTTAAAAATTAAACACTGAAATTTAACGGAAACACTGCTATTACATACATATTTCTGTATTTAACGGGTGATGTACAAGCTGGACTCCCCCACCCCTCTCTCTCCGTTTTGACTAGTTCCTTTCCCGTCGAGTCATTAGTTGCGCTTCAAAAAGTTTCCAATTTTGGTTATACAATTTTCGTTATACAACTGAGCGAAAATGAAAACGCTCAAAGCAAAATAAAGTGTTGTTTTGCAAATCCGCCAAAAAGTGCATTTATATTTCTTACTATCAGTAATAAACACCAAATGGTAAGGCGTGAATGCAAACGAGCCTAAAAGAAATAGCGATACGAATTTCAACAAACATACAAAATAACAAAAGATAACGAATGTAATTTAAACTGGTTCCTTAAAGGTTGTTTTAATTTTTTATCGAGCCATTAGATCAGTACGGCTTCAAACAAAAATAACGGACTCTTCACATTCGGGTTTAAATATCGGAATTAAAATTTGTTTATTTAAATGAATTTTAATGCATGGGGATGTGTAATAAACACAGAATGCGACGTGTGTTTGAAGCGGAGGGCATTTTACATAACTCGTTGGAATGGCGTGGTCTTATTTCGCTACGCCTACGGCGATCGCGAAATATAACTACGCCATTCCAACTCGTTATATCGACTAGTCTTTATATGAAAACACCGTACAGACAAGACGAAATAGGAACTGCACTGTTCTTGAATGTAAAAAAAAACCGTTTGACCCGGTATTGTATAATGGCATGATAACTAAACTAGCGAACATTCAACTACCTACTACGATTCTGAGTACCATATCATCATTTCTAACTGACTGAAAAATCAAGGTTAGGGTTAACCGCAAAGTGCAGGAGGAAATAATACTCAAAACGAACACGCCACAGGGATAGGTCCTAATCCCGTTCCTATTCGTAATATTTGTGATTGAAATGGACAAGTAGGGAAACAACGTGTTCAACTATCGCTGTTCTCAGGCGATAAAGGCATGTGAAACACACTGTGACAATTAAAATCGCCTGCAGGATACCATTCGTGATCTTGAGAACTGATGCACCTCAAGGGGCGCATCAAACTAAATGCCGCAGAGTTACGCTCTTTAAAAAGGGAAAGTTAAAAACCCGTCCCCACTATTGATCTCCAGTTATACGAGCACAAAGTAGAAGCAAGCAACGAGGCCAAATTTGTAGGATTTATTATGGAGAGCAACCTCAGTCTAAACACTCACGCCAACTCCGTTACGGTTAGAGCATCTAAACGTATACATTTTATGAAGATGATTAGAGGTAAACATTGGGGAGCAAACAAAGATGTTGTTCTCAAGCTTTCCAAATCAGTTATACGTCCTGTACTATAATGTGGTGTCATAATAACAACGTGACATGAACGAAACCAAATTTCCAAAGCTACAGAGAGTTCAAGACCATGCCCTGCGTGTGGCACTATGCAATCCCGTGGGGACACAGATAGAGAAACTTCATGAGGAAGCAAAAATAGAAACAATTGAAACGCGTTTAAAATATTTACAGAACAAAACCTCAGAAGATTCCAAGAGAGTGAATTAATAGTAGGGCTAAACGAGCTCCGAGCCCTTAACAAAAAAACTAAATGAGCTAAAGATACAAGACGAGGATAAAGCAGATTACCATAATTAAAGTCACGTGACAAAAAAATCTAGGGAAGCATCTAAACGACTGCAAAACAAAAGTTAGTACCCCTATAAGTTACAGAAAACTTTACAAAAGTTTGTACCCCTATAAGTTACAGAACACTGGACAAAAGTCAGTACCCGTATAAGTTACAGAAAACTATACAACTGAATCAAAGTTCGTGGAGTCAGTGAGGATTGCCTCACACTCAAACCAAATAAGATTATTGGACCTCGCTTCCGGCTCTCGAGGATTCATAAGCAAATAAAGTTACTCGAGTCGCAAGGTATTTCAATTCCTACAACGTCCCCGTGTGTCTGAAACCTTTCATTTCATTCAGTTCATTTGTGTCCTGACCGTCGTCGAGTGAAGACATGCAGAAGAATTCGCAGGTCTTTAAATATTGCGCCAAGATATTTTCCCGACCATACAATAGGAAGAGGAATGAAAAACATTAGTGTGCAGGACGAGATTCCAAAATAGGTTGAGAAAAGAGGTACCATTCATAAAGAGATACATGTACTGACGATCTCCTCCAGCTGGTAATGAAAAATATAGAAACCTTGCAGTTTTTGGGTCGTACGAACAGAAAAGGGACAGATATTGGTCTATAGTTACCTGCGAGAACACGACGGTGTGCTGAAGCTGCTGACATATCGTCTCTTGAGTTCCAATGTGTTCTATGTGCCAACTGGCACATAGAACACATTGGAACTCAGGGGACGATATGGTGAAATTTCTACCGATATAAAAAAAGAAAACTGTCCAGAAAATGTGATTTTGTCTCATCACTCATAACACCTATTCTAGAAGACGCCCTGGGGAAAGTATAAAAGGATTCACACGACACTGAATGCGCATTTGTTTCCGGACCGACGTTGAATGAAGACCTGAAAGTCCTTTGCTGCGAGTGCTGCGAAAAACCTTTTCTCGAATGTTCAGTATAAAAAGACACAAAGATGATTACTGTCCGATGAGACAATCGGTAAAAAAACAAAGAACACCGAACGACAGAACGACAGAACAGGAATTCAGATACGCTGCTATTTCTATCTAACGTTGACTATAACTGTCCCATGAGACAATCGGTAAAAAAACAAAGAACACCGAACGACAGAACAGGATTTCAGATACGCTGCTATTTCTATCTAACGTTGACTGACGTGAAGCCAAGATGATGACCAATACATTTAATGATGATTCGATAGAATGTATATCTGATTGTGCCAGAAATCTACAGAATTGAGATCATACAATTAATTCCATATAACCACCAGATTAGGAGGATCGCCTTACCAAAGAGAACATGATCTTTTTGAAGATAAAGCGAATCATACAGAAAAGGGGATTTTTTAAAGATGTTGCTAAAACCCTTTGTCAATGTATTTGTCAGAATCCTCAGTCAAAAGGGGGGACGTGTTGGTAACAAAATTGTCATTTGTGATCTGACCTTCGACGAACGGACGCAATGCAATTCTGTCGTCATTGTTCAAAAAAGAAGCTATTCACCAATAGAAGATTCGGAATCCGATGAGCATCGGAACTCTCTCAAGACGAACTAGACGAAGAGGAACCAGTGGAAGATTCTTACCATTCAATGTGAAATATCGTTAGAAGTGTCTACAATGATCAAAACAGGAATATGAAAACCTCATGAGTTGGTTTACCGAGGATGGAATGAATAAAGAAGATGCAGTCGAAGGAACAGTCACATCACTTGAAAGTTCTGTCAGAGATCGTCACCTGAGTGCTAGAATGTCCTATGTCCCCTATGGGACATAGGACATTCTAGCACCCAGGCGACGAGATGCAATCGGGGCGAAGTACATTAATACACTGGTGTACATTACGAATTACGAACCCACTTCACAAGAAAATTAAAGACACTGCAAAAAAGGCTTCATGAAAAGGAGGAATACGAATTTGTAGAGTATGTGAAATACGGCTTGGAAAAAAATAAACTTTCTGTTCGACGACCTTATGGCAAAATACTCATTCTGAGTGTACGGTAGTGACGACGACGAAGAAGATTAGAAGCCAAGGAAAAATGGAATTGCCGTAACAAAACAGTATGAAAATGACCATGCGTGTGAAAAATAAAATTATTTGCGTTCTGGCCGTCGAAGAGTGAAGATGTATGTATGTTCCTGCCTCAGTGCTCAGATTTAAGGATAGAGCGATCTTCAAAAATGATGCCGGATTGATGCTGACGTCTCAGGAATTACACCAAGTGAATCGTATGGTAGACGGCGTAAAGAGAAGAAACCTTATCCAACTGACGGAGGTTGTGGGAAAGAAATTGAAATATGTGGAGACACCGTATGCTGTGGGCCGACTGCTAACCAAAAAAATGCCAAAAAATGAAGAATAAAAGAAAAAGAACGAAGTTACTACACAATCTACAAACTAGGGAATGAAAGAAATGCCAAAGGCTGCGCCTACGATCCCGAAGAAGAACGAAGTTACCACTCAATCTACAAACTGGGGAATGAACGAGATGCCAAAGACAGCCTCTACGGTCCAGAAGAAGAATGAAGTTACCACTCAATCGACAAAGTCGGGAATGAAAGAGATTCCAAAGGCATCCCCTACGGTCCAGCAGAAGAACGAAGTTACCACTCAATCGACAAACTGGGGAATGAAAGAGATGCCAAAGACAGCCCCTACGGTCCAGAAGAAGAACGAAGTTACCACTCAATCGACAAACTCGGGAATGAAAGAGATGCCAAAGACAGCCCCTACGGTCCAGAAGATGAACGAAGTTACCACTCAATCTACAAACTGGGGAATGAAAGAGATGCCAAAGACCGCCCCTACGGTCCAGAAGAAGAACGAAGTTACCACTCAATCGACAAACTCGGGAATGAAAGAGATGCCAAAGACAGCCCCTACGGGCAAGAAGAAGAACGAAGTTACCACTAATCTACAAACTCGGGAACGAAAGAGATGTCAAAGGCATCCCCTACGGTCCAGAAGAAGAACGAAGTTACCACTCAATCTACAAACTGGGGAATGAAAGAGATGCCAAAGACAGCCCCTACGGTCCAGAAGAAGAACGAAGTTACCACTAATCTACAAACTCGGGAACGAAAGAGATGTCAAAGGCATCCCCTACGATCCAGAAGAAGAACGAAGTTACCACTCAATCGACAAACTGGGGAAAGAAAGAGATGTCAAAGACATCCCCTACGGCCCAGAAGAAGAACGAAGTTACCACTCAATCGACAAACTCGGGAATGAAAGAGATGCCAAAGGCAGCAAATACGACCCAGAAGAAGAACGAAGTTACCATTCAATCTACAAACTGGGGAATGAAAGAGATGTCAAAGACAGCCCCTACGACCCAGAAGAAGAACGAAGTTACCACTCAATCGACAAACCGGGTAATGAAAGAGATGCCAAAGGCAGCCCCTACGACCCAGAAGAAGAACGAAGTTACCATTCAATCTACAAACTGGGGAATGGAAGAGATGTCAAAGACAGCCCCTACGACCCAGAAGAAGAACGAAGTTACCACTCAATCGACAAAGTCGGGAATGAAAGAGATGCCAAAGACAACCCTACGGTCCAGAAGAAGAACGAAGTTACCACTCAATCGACAAAGTCGGGAATGAAAGAGATGCCAAAGACAACCCTACGACCCAGAAGAAGAACGAAGTTACCACTCAATCGACAAAGTCGGGAATGAAAGAGATGCCAAAGACAACCCTACGACCCAGAAGAAGAACGAAGTTACCACTCAATCGCAAAGTCGGGAATGAAAGAGATGCCAAAGACAACCCTACGGTCCAGAAGAAGAACGAAGTTACCACTCAATCGACAAAGTCGGGAATGAAAGAGATGTCAAAGGCAGCCCCTACGGTCCAGAAGAAGAACGAAGTTACCACTCAATCGACAAAGTCGGGAATGAAAGAGATGCCAAAGACAACCCTACGACCCAGAAGAAGAACGAAGTTACCACTCAATCGACAAAGTCGGGAATGAAAGAGATGCCAAAGACAGCCCCTACGGTCCAGAAGAAGAACGAAGTTACCACTCAATCGACAAACTGGGGAATGAAAGAGATGCCAAAGACAGCCCCTACGGTCCAGAAGAAGAACGAAGTTACCACTCAATCGACAAAGTCGGGAATGAAAGAGATGCCAAAGACAGCCCCTACGGCCCAGAAGAAGAACGAAGTTACCACTCAATCGACAAACTCGGGAATGAAATAGATGCCAAAGACAGCCCCTACGGTCCAGAAGAAGAACGAAGTTACCACTCAATCTACAAACTGGGGAATGAAAGAGATGCCAAAGACAGCCCCTACGACCCAGAAGAAGAACGAATTTACCACTCAATCTACAAACTCGGGAATGAAAGAGATGTCAAAGGCATCCCCTACGGTCCAGAAGAAGAACGAATTTACCATTCAATCTACAAACTCGGGAATGAAAGAGATGTCAAAGGCATCCCCTACGGTCCAGAAGAAGAACGAAGTTACCACTCAATCGACAAACTAGGGAATGAAAGAGATGCCAAAGACAGCCCCTACGGTCCAGAAGAAGAACGAATTTACCACTCAATCTACAAACTCGGGAATGAAAGAGATGTCAAAGGCATCCCCTACGGTCCAGAAGAAGAACGAAGTTACCACTCAATCTACAAACTAGGGAATGAAAGAGATGCCTAAGGCATCCACTACGATCCAGAAGAAGAACGAATATACCAGTCAATGGACAAACTGGGGAAAGAAAGAGATGCCAAAGACAGCCCCTACGACCCAGAAGAAGAACGAAGTTACCACTCAATCGACAAACCGGGGAATGAAAGAGATGCCAAAGGCAGCCCTTACGGTCCCAAAAATAATGATTTTAAGAACAATGAAGTTTCCACTCAAACGACAGTGAACAATGATGTTCAAATGAATGGAGGTACCACTGAGAACAAGAAAAAACTAAAATGACTGATATTGGTGTAACATATATAGTTCGTACCGACCTGTACCAATGCGGGTCGAAATTATAATAAGTGTTCAAGTGTTCAAATGTTCAACATCGGAGTTATCGCCCATGGATTACAAAAATCTGAAATATACTCTTCAAATGAAGAAACTATACATCGAAATCCCACTGAACTATACATGTATAAACATTGGCCATGGTGAAAAGATTTTGAAATATATGTTATGAATTATAATCAAATCATGAAATTCTTGTGTTGATGGGTCGGAATATCGTCCAAACACGGAGAATTGAAAACATAACGCTCTGGTGACCTACGGTACAATTTGTGAAAATGATGTGCCGATGGACGTGCAATAACTTTGCACGAAAAGATGATCGTTTTATGGCGTGGGCTGGCCTGCAACCTGTTCGAGTGGAGGGTTACAGCGATGAAATCCTATCACATCACGTTGTCTCAGCATTCATTCAATAGCGGCCTCTTTCAACATGGCTCTGCTCGACTAGATATTGCGCGTGGTGTTTGCAAAGAATTTCTTCAACAAAACAATATTCCTACTCTTCCCTGGCTAGCACGCTCATCTGACTTATCCCCCATTGAAAACCTTGGGAATGAGCTTGATCGCCGCGCCCGTTAGAGACAGCCGGCACTAGGGCTGCGCGATATTCAAAACTGAATACCGGTATCGGTATTCAAAAAAATACCGCGGTATACCGGTATATCGAAAACTGTTCAGATATATGAACACAAGTACCACAATCGAGACTCGAGGCATTACAGTCAGAACGAATTAGCATACATTGATGATGCGGTTCGAAAAACCTTTTTCCAATGCAGACGATATCAAAATTTATTATTTTCAAAATTAATTTATCAGATATTCCCAAAGATTTTAACAAAACTATCTCATGTGACCCCTCATTGGAACGAGCTCAATGAGCTCGTTCCAATGAGGGGTCACGTGATATAGTTTTGTTGAAAGTTTTTAAAATTATTTTTTCAACTGCTGAATTTGTATATTACGAGGGCACAAATAGACGATTCCTTGGATAAAGGATACTATTATTCATTCGGGGCTACAGTCAAAAAACTCAAGACATCTTGAAAATTAAATTGTGGGTAAATAAATAATGACGATAAACCGATATTTTTGTGATTACACCGGTATTCAATCGATATTGGTTTGAATACCGGTATATATCGGTTTATCGATATACCGTGCGGCCCTAGCCGGCACCACCGACATTCGAGAAACTCTTTGCGGCACTACAAGAGGAGTAACACAACATTCCATAGCGTGTAATTCAGACTCTGGTAGCATCTATGGGTCGACGTTGCCACGCCGTTATCACTGCTCGAGATGCTCATGAACGGTGTTGACTTTCCCCGGTTGTCAGTGCAGCCATGTTTATGTGTGTTAATGACGTTTCACGTTTGCTTGTGTTTATGCCATTTGTAGGGTGATATTTTTACTTCCCTGTTTACCACAAATGATACGTTTATAGTCTGAGAACTCCAATACCATCTAGTGGAATTTCTATGTATAGTTTCTTATTCTGAAGAGTATACTATATCATTCAATAAAAGAAGGGGGGTATCAGTAGTATAGGATGCACAGATCTGACCTCTTTACCAGGACCACGGGGGGTCAGACCTCGACCTCGGGGTTGTTGACCCCGGCGCCCAAATCCATTAGGCCTCCCCGTCCCCTCTCCCCTCCCCTCTCCACACTAGGCCTAGGTTATTTTTAGGCGCCCCCCACCCTATCTAAACTGACTTTGATATTTTCAGAAAATGGTACTGGATACGCGTGTTTGGATATCGTCCCCCGAGTTCCAATGTGTTCTATGTACCTACTGGCACATAGAACACATTGGAACTCAGGGGACGATGTGTTACCAAGTTTAGTGTGGATCATGAATGTCACTGGCCCACGAAAACTTCGTGCAGGTTTTTTTGCACGAGCGCCGCGTTATTGTAATGGGGTACGTTTTGAAATATTCATTTGTACTGGACCGGCTTTTTCGAAGGTCTCATCTTTCTTTTCTTTGTATAAACTCGTTCATCAATAGTTTCTGTCCGAAACGTAACTTTTGAGGTATGCGAAGACTGACACGTGGCATGTTGGAAGCTGGCAACAGACAGACTGCAGTGGCTCAAATTCTCAACGTTACTCAATCGGTGATTAGCAGGTTGTGGTCACGCTACCGTCAGACAGGCAATGTTGATGACAGACGTCGGCCAGGTCGTCAAAAGGCAACAACTGCTAACCAGGATCGTTTCATCCGAACAACACCATAACCTAACCGCCATCAAAGTGCCTCAGAAATTAGACAGCAGGTGCATAGATGTGCGAGTCAGTGGTCAGACTATCCGCAACCGCCTACACATCAGGAATTTGTACGCTCGACGACCTCGAATAATTCCACGTTTGACTGAACGTCACATCGCAGAAAGGCGTAATTGGTGTGGAGCACAACAGCGCTGGGACAATCGTCATTGGTGCAACGTCATGTTTTCCGATGAATCGAGGTTCACTCCGGATTTCCACGACAGGCGAAAAAGAGTGTGATGGCGACTGTAAGAACGATACCATGACGTAACCGTTAGGCAGCACAATCGTTTTGTTGGTGGATCAGTTATTGTGTGGGAAGGCATAACCATGACAAGCAGAACAACATTACATGTCATCCAAGGGTGTGTGACAATATGTTAGCAGCTCACGTGGTGCCATTTGCGCGACGTGACGGCCGTCGATTCATTTTCCAAGATGACAATGCAAGAGCACACAGGACCCGTGTCGCTGCAGAGTTCCTCCAGGAGCAGAACATAACTACACTGCCTTAGCCAGCACTAAGTCCAGACCTTTCACCAATCGAGCACGTCTGGATATGCTTGGCAGGCGCCTACGACAACGCCAACAGCCCCCTACCAATGTCTAGGAACTCGCCGCTGCACTGCAGGAAGAATGGAATAACATCAGTCAAGCTGATATTGGACGTTGAGTGAGGAGTATGCTACGTCGGATCCGTGCTTGTCTCGCGAACCGAGGAGGATTTATAAGGTACTGAGGTCTTGGACTGAATGTGGCAAATTCTCTGATTGACCGTCCATGTCTTCTACAACTCTGTGCGTGGAATGTATGCTTCTCAGGCACCCAACTATTGCTGAAATCATTCACCAGATATCACAGTGCAATGCCTCAACTGTCTGTGTGATGAAAATATAAAAATATATCTTCATATATCTCACTTTTACCAAACATCCCCTACATTTTTTAACGGTATATATGAAGCCATTTTTTCCAGTGTTATGTTACGTGGTGTCAGAGATAATCGACTACATCACAATGTGGCATCTGAAAATGAGCACATTAAATTATGCATAGGACACTTCCAGACATATGTTTTTCGTCCAGAGCGAATATTTGAAAGACATTTTCGTCACTAAAATCATTGTTGATATTCTGATATCGTTCAATGGAAGTTTTGACCGAAATGGCATTAGCACAATTTGACCAACCGTCCGTTGAGTGGGACGCAAAAGATTTGTACGCGAAGTTTGAACGCTCCCGACAACACGCAGAATTTGTGTTTAAAGAACCTCTCGCAAAATCTACAAACAAAGAAAAGACTGGTTAGCTTGGCATGTGGATTGGCAAACAAGGTTTTGAGGTGTACAAAACAATCAGATGGAACGAAAGGGAAGAAGATGATCCCGACGCTTTTCTAAATAAATTTAAGGAGTATATCAGGCCTCGTAAAAATTAAAGGGTAGCTTAATATAAACTGAAAGAACGGAAACAAAACAGTTGTAAAACCTTTGATTACTTTGTGAAAGGCATTCGTCTCATTTTGATGGATTGTGAGTACACAGATCCTGATGAAATTCTTATTGATACAATAATAGATGGTGTAGCAAATCCTAAAGTGCAGGAAAAGGTATCTGACCTTGGCCAAGGTACAACTTTAGCAAAAGTGTTACAAATTGGCAGACAGTATGGAATGTCACACAATCAATTGGAGTTAGTTCGAGGTGAAGAAATTGTTAGCAGTATCAGACGCGACAACAAAATTGTCAGAAAACATCAGCCAGAGATCCGCAAATATCTGATAAAAAAGCGGCAAAAAGGTTTACGAACAAGACTAACTTTTTAGGTTCGAACTGTAAATGTACCAGGTCTGGATTGAATACATCCGGGGTACACAAAGATGGTTGTTGTCCTGCAATTTATTTTATTTAATATTTATTGGTGTTTAAGGTCACATACTTATGCACAATGGCTAATCGTGACCGCGACAGTTTTACGAGTGGAGGAAGCCGAATTACCCGGAGAGAACCACCGAGCATCGACGAGCAACTGTCAGCTCCTCAAAGTCTAACTCTATTCAAGCTCTGATCAAACAGGGTTACAGTGGTTTAACCCTTTACCCAACAAATCGGCCACATCCACCCGCGTAATATACAAATTTAGCAGCAGAAAAAATACTATTTTTTGAACAATTTCGACAAAACTATATCATGTGACCTCTCTTTGGAACGAGCTCGTCGAGCTCGTTCCAATGAGGGGTCATATGATATGGTTTTGTTGAAAGTTTTTGAAAAATTAAAAAAAATGTTCTGTATTGGGTAAAGGGTTATGGCACGTGCACCATCGACCTGCAATTTTCCTTAGGACATGGCATCATCGTGCACCCATATAGGCAACTGGGATAAAGTGCCTTGCCAAAAGGACACAACACAGGTCATCCAGTCTAACTCCGTTCAAGCTCCACTCAAACAGGGTTACAGTGGTTTAAGACATGTGCACCATCGACCTGCAGTATTCCTTAGTACATGGCATCATCGTGCACCCATGTAGGCTATAGCGGTTGAAGACAAGTGTACCATCGACGTGCAGTACGCCTTAGTACACGGAGTCATCGTGCCCCCATGTAGGCAATCGGGATAAAGAGCCTTGCTCAAGGACACAACGTGGATCGTCCCGGACGTGTCCTACAATCGGATCTCCCTATAACTGTTGTCATCAACCTGATCACTGGAAATCTGAATGTAGCAAGCGCTTACAGAAAGTGCACGTGACACTCTTCAAGAGAACATAAATGATTCCGAAGAATCATCGGACGACTTGTTGGATATTCATTTAACACAGCTCGCTGATATAAATGCGGTTAGTGAGGATAAAAGTTAGTAAAACAACTGAACATTGAAAACAACCCGAAAGAGTTTCGCATAGATACGGGTACAAAATGTTGTATAATAGTGAAATAAAAATTTGACAAGTGAAATGCTCCGAAACTTGTTAAAGAGTCAACGAAAGTGTTACGATCTTATTCAAACCATAAATCTTGTCCATCGTACACCGCTCAATTAACCCTTTGAACACTGGTGGTATCTTCCATGTCAGTTCAAATGCAGCAATTAGAAGAGTCCATATTATTCGAGGGTAGACCAATCAATAAGTTCAAACGTGAAAATATTTGGGGGTAGACCAATCAATCATTTCAACGTCAAAACGTTGAAAATATTGATTGGTCTACCCCACCCTTCACTTAGCCTATTTAATGCAAGTATGACGTACATGTCCCTGTCCGGTAAAGCGACCTCTTGTGTTCAAAGGGTCAACTTTTAAGCATACAAATGTGACATCATCAGCTGTTGAATTTGAAGTGGTGGATTTAGTAATTAGTGGTGATGTTGCTGAAAAACTGAGACTAATAGAAAGAGTTCATAAACTAAATACTGAGCACAGTTAAGAAATAACTGTTGTTTTCCTTCCGTTTATGCGATATAAACCGAAAATTTTCAGCACAAGCTTAATCACTCGCGTAGCGAGTTATGATTAAGCTTGTGCTGAAAATTTTCGGTTTATATCTCATAAACCGAAGGAAAACAACAGTTATTTCTTATAATTTAATCCGGCTGTAATATTAAAATATAAAAACTATGTTTACGTGAACGAAAAACTTTTAATTTTTGCAAAAGACAACAGTCAAATTCAGGAAAGTGTGCCACAAACAGGTCACGTCAATCATTGTCAAATTGTTTGTTGTTTTAATTTTCGATCGCAGACGACAGATATTTAGCAAGTCACGCTACAATACCATTAAAAACATTTTTTTTAAGTTCCTCCAAAATCATGTTTGGATGTATGATCTTTTATCGTCTCCCACTTCGGTATATTTTATTAAATTCAATTGTTCCCGAGAAATTATCATTATATTCTCGCTGACTGGAGGTGATGAAAAAAGGACCATTGATTTTTGTTTACAAGCTTGTTATCCATCTATCAGTCTGCCGTCACGCCCTCACGGTGACAATTGGATTGAGTGGGCGGGGCTTCCAGAGTCTTCAAAGTTGGACCGGATGTGCGACCGTGTAGACATTCCAAATCATTACGTGATTTGGTTTATACGATTTTGACGACTTTCACGCTGTATGCTTTCAACCAATAAAACGCAAAGGCGGGGCAAATGATTAAATTATTTTAGATTTAGGTGACTTTCCAGAACTGATTAAAACTTTACCTGGTGAATATACAATCAAAATTGATCCAAACGAAAAGGTTGTATTCATTGAAATCGAAAATAGTTAATAAACAGTTAGAAATGAAAGAAAATGATTACAAAACTAAAGTTGATGAAACCATTAAATGGGTTAATTTCATGGTAGTCGCGGTCAAAAACGACAAAATCCGTATTTGTATTGATCAGAAAGACCTTAATTGGGCGATTAAAAGGGAACATTATCTTATGAAATGTGTTCTCTGAACTGGATACACAGTCAGGATTCTTATAAATCAAACTTGATCAGTGGTGAAAGGCCCATACAAAGAGGCTAGGGTGTCTCCTAAGGGCTCCCAACAATTGCACGTTTTTAGGGCCCCGAACAATTCCAACATTTTGGGAAAAATCATTATTAAGGATCTCGAAATGGTGTTGTAGCTGAAGCATTGAGGTTTGATGTTTAAAGAATCGGGGCGACACTCTCTGGAACCAATTACGTGGTTGCGTACGTGGCACTTGACAACATGAGACAGTAGTTGAAATGACGAAACAATTTCAATTTTAATTCATTTACAAATGGGGATGCACTTTGTGTAAACTGTTACATTAAGCCGTCGAATTAGTATCCGTAACCAGCCAATGTCAACATGACTCCTTCTTGGTTAACCCTTTACCCAACGTAACGGCCAAAACCGGCCAGTGCTATTCTCAAAAATCGCCAATTAATTTTCATTATTTTTTCATTTTTTGTCACAAAAACATCGGTTATGACCCCTCTTTGGAACGAGCTAGTTCCAAAGAGGGGTCATAACCTATGTTTGTGAGACAAAAAATGAAAAAAAAATAGTTATTCAAGAATTTTGTTTGCAAGTGTCGTCTGCTTTTCATGTTTGGTAAAGGGTTAAGATGCTGACCAACTAATGAAGAAAGAAACGCAGAGATGAACGAAAGGACGAACTAAAATCATCATCGGGAGAATTTTAATTAATGAAGAAGCACATAGTTGTACCTGGGTTGTACCTGGACTACTATAGGTGTTGTTGCATCCATACTGCCTACTAGTGGTACACTGCTATAGGTGTTGTTACATGCACACTGACTACTAGTGGTACACTACTATAGGTGTTGTTACATGCACACTATGTACTAGTGGTACACTACTATAGGTGTTGTTACCTGCACAATGTCTACTAGTTGTACACTAGTATAGGTGTTGTTACATGCACACTGCCTACTGCCTACCAGTGGTACACTATTATATGTGTTGTTACATGCACACTGCCTACTAGTGGCACACTACTTTAGGTAGTGTTACATGCACTCTGCCTACTAGTGGTACACTACTATATGTGTTGTTACCTGCATATTGTCTAATAGTGGTACACTGCTATAGGTGCGGTTATCTGCACACTGTTTACTAGTGGTACACTACTATATGTGTTGTTACCTGCATATTGTCTAATAGTGGTACACTGCTATAGGTGCGGTTATCTGCACACTGTCTACTAGTGGTACACTACTAGTTGTTGTATTACCTGCACACTGTCCGCTATTGGTACACTACTATAGGTGTTATTACCTGCATACTGTCTACTAGTGGCACATTACTATAGTTGCTGTTATCTGCATACTGTCTACTAGTGGTACACTACTGTATGTGTTGTTATCTTCACACTGTCTACTAGTGGCACACTACTATAGTTGCTGTTATCTGCACACTGTCTACTAGTGGTACACTACTGTATGTGTTGTTATCTGCACACTGTCCACTAGTGGTACACTACGATAGGTGTTGTTATCTGCACACTCTCTACTAGTGGTACACTACTATAGGTGTTGTTATCTGCACACTGTCTACTAGTGGTACACTACTGTATGTGTTGTTACATGCACACTGTCTACTGGTAGTACACTAGTATAGGTGTTGCTAATTGCATACTGTCTACTAGTGGTGCACTACTATAGGTGTTTTTACCTGCACACTGTCTACTAGTGGTACACTACTATAGGTGTTGTTATCTTCACATTGCCTACTAGTGGTACACTACTATAGGTGTTGTTACCTGCAGACTGCAAAGGTGTTGTTACCTGCAGACTGTCTACTAATGGTACACCACTATAGGTGTTGTTACCTGTACACTGTTTACTAGTGGTACACTACTATAGGTGTTGTTACCTGCAGACTGTCTACTAATGGTACACCACTATAGGTGTTGTTACCTGCACACTGCCTAGTAGTGGTACACTACTATAGGTGGTGTTGCCTGCAGACTGTCTACTAGTGGTACACCACTACAGGTGTTGTTACCTTGACACTGTCTACTAGTGGTACACTACAATAGGTGTTCTTACATGCACACTGCCTACTAGTGGTACACTACTATAGGTGTTGTTACCTGCACAGTGCCTACTAGTGGTACACTACTATAGGTATTTTTATCTGCACACTGTCTACTAGTGGTACACTACTATAGGTGTTGTTATCTGCACACTGTCTACTTGTGGTACACTACTATAGGTGTTGTTATCTGCACACAGTCTACTAGTGGTACACTTCTATAGGTGTTATTACCCGCACACTGTCTTCTAGTGGAACACTACTATAGGTGTTGTTACCTGCACACCGTCTACTAGTGGTACACTACTATAGGTATTGTTATCTGCACACTGTCTACTAGTGCTACACTACTGTAGGTGTTGTTATCTGCACACTGCCTGCTATTGGTACACTAGTAGTGTCGTTGTGTAGGTTTAATTGAGTTATCTATTCCCATTAGAACGTTATTACCCGGACACGAAAACGTTAACGGCTGGACTGGATGCCCGACAAATCTACAGACTGCCTGAACGCCGGCCAACGTAATAACGGCCAGTCTGGATGCCTGACAGCCCCACAGACGGCTTGAACGCCGGACAACAGCATAACGGCCGGACTGGATGCCCGACAACCATACAGACGGCTTGAACGCCGGACAACGCCATAACGTCCGGACCTGGATGCCCGACAACCCTACAGGCGGCTTGGACGCCTGAGAACGTCAAAACATAATACATCCATTTTTAAAAACGGATACCCCATTCTCCAGGGACACCCAGAGGGGGTGGGTGTGTCGTGCCCCCTTATATGTACTGCTGGTTGTACAGTCGGTTGTACAAATTGTCCAGTGAGTTCCGACGTGTTCTATGTGCCTAATGGCCTACTGGCAGTCTACTGGCAGCCTACCGGCCTACTGGCAGTCTACTGGCAGCCTACTGGCACATAGAACATAGGGGACGAAATAGAAAACACAAAAAGTAAAAATGTCCTACCCCTCATGGTCGGAGATATGACGTTCTACCTTATCGTTTGAGTTTTGCAAAATGACAACATTAAATAAACCAACATCGACATTCTTAGATGATTTCGTTTAAGTAAAGTTACCTGGATCAATGGGCTTCTGACAAATAAATGGAGAAACAGTTTCACACAGCCTGGGTACATAAAATGGTTCATCAACACTCCATCCCGAACATATCCCCCGACATGTTTCCGCTGTCAGTGACATCGCTGATGTCTCGTTAGTGTCAACAACAGTGTTGGTCTTAACCCATGTCCAATCTTCAGAGCAGTAGTCAGCCTTGAGACCAACCCACGCACTCCCGTTGAATGCAAAATGCCTGAAATGAAACATGTGAGAATGAATATTATAAGGGACGAATGTTACGATCATATAATACCGAAAAACAAAACATATTCCTTGATCTATACGTGATTTTGATCGAATCTCTGATGACATTATTTTTACGAGTGGGTCTGTACACTGCAAAAAATATAGGTTCTCTTTAGAACCCAAACTGATAGAACCCAAACTGATTCTAATCTTGTCCCTGAGATGGAACCAGTTCTGTTTAAACAGAATTTATTTCAAATCAAATTAATTTATAAAGATAAACATTAAATATTAACAGAATTAAACATAAATTGACGGGTTTCAGCCGTAAGTTTACAGCTTATACGAGGTTGTCTCAAATCATTATTAAGCAAAGGAGATATGAACAGTTGGCATATCGAACCAGTTTTGGTTCTAAACAGAACCAAAACTGGTTCGATGTGCCAACTGTTCATATCTCCTTTGATTCAAAATGTTTGGCGACTGCGTTGAATAAGCTCCAAGTTTACTGCTGAATCTACCTAAGTTCATGAAATATTCTGTTAGAATTGAATGCTAATCTTGGTAAATTTATTTGATTTGAAATAAATACTGTTCAAACAGAACTGGTTCCATCTCAGGGACAAAATTAGAACCAGTTTTGGTTCCAAAGAGAACCTATATTTTTTGCAGTGTAACCATATGTTCGTGGCGTCGAATTTTCCCGGATGCGTTCACCGGATGCGTTTGTCGTGCAAAACCACTCGCATATGTGCGAAACCACTCGTGTGTGTGATCATACGAAAGGTGTCCGATAGTAATGCGGTTCAGTCATCTTAAAGCCGGAGACACACTGCGTGCGTCTTGGACGACGAAATACGACACACGACAAATCACCAGAACGAATTTTGAGAGTAAGAAAATACCGGCATTTTGTGTCCGCTGAGATTCACAGCGGTAAATTCAGTTTCGTACTGCAGCCGCATACATCTGCGGGTGTCGGTGCATTCCTATATTATTTTTTTCTCCGACAAAACCAACCGGTAAAAATAACAAAACGGACTCTATAAGGCGGTGAAGGATTGGTGGCTGATTGGTAATCCCAGAGCATCGGAAGGTGCTTGAGGATTGACGACTGATGGGTAATCCCAGGGAGTCGCGAGTTGCTACAGGACTGGCGACTGATGAGTAATCCCAGAGCGTCGAAAGGTGCTAGAGGATTGGCAACTGATGGGTAATCCGGGAGAGTCGAAAGATGCTAGAGGATTGGCAAGATTGGTAACTGATGGGTAATCCCAGAGAGTTGCAATGTGCTACAGGATTGGCAACGGATGGGTAATCCCAGAGAGTCGAAAGGTGCTAGAGGATTGGCAACTGATGGGTAATCCTACAGAGTCGCAAGATGCTAGAGGTTTGGCGACTGGTAAGTAATCACAGAGGGTCGCAAGGTGCTAGATGATTGGCAACTAATGGGTAATGGTTCTGAGTATTGACGACTGATGGGTGATCATAGAGCGTCGCAAGGGGCTAAAGGATTGGCAACTGATGGGTAATGATAGAGCGTCGCAAGGTGCTAGACGATTGGCGGCTGATGGGTAATCCCAGAGAGTCGCAAGGTGCTAGACGATTGGCGGCTGATGGTTAATCCCAGAGAGTCGCAAGGTGCTAGACGATTGGCTGCCGATGGGTAATCCCAGAGAGTCACAAGGAGCTAGAGGATTGGTGACTGATGGGTAATCCCAGAGCACCAAAAGGTGCTAGATGATTGGCAACTGATGGGTAATCACAGAGCGTCGCAAGGTGTTAGACGATTGGCGGCTGATGGGTAATCCCAGAGAGTCGCAAGGTGCTAGACGATTGGCGGCTGATGGGTAATCCCAGAAAGTCACAAGGTCCTGGAGGATTGGTGACTGACGGGTAATCCCACGGTGTCACAAGGTCCTAGAGGATTGGTGACTGATGGGTAATCCCAGAGCGTCACAGGGTGCTAGAGGATTGGCGACTATTGGTTAATCCTAGAACGCCTTAAGGTGCTAGAGGATTGGCGACTAATGGTATTCCTACAGGTACTAGAGGATTGGTGACTGATGGGTAATCCCAGGGCGTCACAAGGTGCTAGAGGATTGGTGACTGGTGGGTAATCCCAGGGCGTCACAAGGTGCTAGAGGATTGGTGACTGGTGGGTAATCCCAGAGCGTCACAAGGTGCTAGAGGATTGGTGACTAGAGGGTAATCCCAGAGCGTCACAGGGTGCTAGAGGATTGGTGACTGGTGGGTAATCCCAGAGCGTCACAAGGTGCTAGAGGATTGGCGACTATTGGTTAATCCTAGAACGCCTTAAGGTGCTAGAGGATTGGCGACTAATGGTATTCCTACAGGTACTAGAGGATTGGTGACTGATGGGTAATCCCAGGGCGTCACAAGGTGCTAGAGGATTGGTGACTGGTGGGTAATCCCAGAGCGTCACAAGGTGCTAGAGGATTGGCGACTATTGGTTAATCCTAGAACGCCTTAAGGTGCTAGAGGATTGGCGACTAATGGTATTCCTACAGGTACTAGAGGATTGGTGACTGATGGGTAATCCCAGGGCGTCACAAGGTGCTAGAGGATTGGTGACTGGTGGGTAATCCCAGAGCGTCACAAGGTGCTAGAGGATTGGCGACTATTGGTTAATCCTAGAACGCCTTAAGGTGCTAGAGGATTGGCGACTAATGGTATTCCTACAGGTACTAGAGCATTGGTGACTGATGGGTAATCCCAGGGCGTCACAAGGTGCTAGAGGATTGGTGACTGGAGGGTAATCCCAGAGCGTCACAAGGTGCTAGAGTATTGGTGACTGGTGGGTAATCCTAGAGCGTCACAAGGTACTAGAGGATTGGTGACTGGTGGGTAACCCCAGAGCGTCACAAGGTGCTAGAGGATTGGTGACTGGAGGGTAATCCCAGAGCGTCACAAGGTGCTAGAGGATTGGCGACTATTGGTATTCCTACAGGTACTAGAGGATTGGTGACTGATGGGTAATCCCAGGGCGTCACAAGGTGCTAGAGGATTGGTGACTGGAGGGTAATCCCAGAGCGTCACAAGGTGCTAGAGGATTGGTGACTGGTGGGTAATCCCAGAGCGTCACAAGGTGCTAGAGGATTGGCGACTAATGGTATTCCTACAGGTACTAGAGGATTTGCGAATGACGAGTAATCTCAGAACGTCACAATGTACTAGACGATTGGCGACTGATTGGTAAACCCAGAGCATGGCACGGTGTTAGAGAATGGGTAAGCAGGGCTAGATGTCTAACCTTCACTCGAAGAAAGGAAAATGAAATT
The DNA here is from genome assembly GCA_031216915.1 of Pictodentalium vernedei. Lineage (NCBI taxonomy): Eukaryota > Metazoa > Mollusca > Scaphopoda > Dentaliida > Dentaliidae > Pictodentalium > Pictodentalium vernedei. Next base: position 8,075,688 of record CM062297.1, read on the forward strand.
CGACATTCAGATGGGTTATCGGGGATAATTTATCTATTACATACTTAGGTGCAACGGAAAATGATTTAGCTAACAATGAGAGGTGAGCGGGCGAGTGGAGATCAGCAAAATGCGCAATTCACAATACTTCTTAGCCTATTGCTGGCAGGGCTCAAAATAAGCGGTGTCGCGTCGCCTTTTGCTATGCAAAACTTGCAAAAAGCTACACAATGTTAAATTATGTATAGCATTTTGCGATACAAGATAATCAACTGCAGCCTATTAGGCTGCAGTTGATTATCTTGTATCGCAAAATGTAAATGAAAATTTCCAAACAAATTTGAAAACTAGTTCACTGATGCTTTACTTCTGATTGTGGAACATTCCAGGCATAACTCAGATTAACTCTCCATCAAGCATCATTAGCAACTTCATATGTAAGATGAGTTCTGTTGGTTTAAATACTTCCTGTTTTTACAACATTTTGCATAAAATGTCCATTAAAAATAACTACAAGCCCATCAAATTAAAAATCCCAACTTCCATTTTGAGAACTCTATTAAACAACCAAGACGCCATTTATAACAGTATACAAGTCCATGCAACCCTTAAAGGCAGTTCAGTTAAAAAAACATAGTAAATGTTTCATGTGTTGCAGATCATTTGAAAATGCCCAGAAATGGATGGAAACTATTCTATCTACTTAGAAGAATTCAATATAAAACAGCATAACATAACTCTGGTATACAAAAATAGCTATGTAATTTTTACAAAATGCTATTCATTTTTTGGAAATGCGTAGCATTTTGCTACGCAAAGAAAAAAAGTTATTTTGAGCACTGATTGCTGGTAGCACATTTTCGGAAACTGATTGGAAGAAATTTAATCACTAACTCTATAAAGTAATACACATCTGTAATTATAATTCTGTTGTGATAATAAACCATTTGAACCAAAGAGGTCGCTTTCTGGTCCCGGACCAAGATATGTCATAATGTCATTAAGTAGAAAGGCTAGTAAGTCAATTGGGAGGGGTGGGGTAGACAAATCAATATTTTTTAACGTGCAGTTTTGGGGTTGAACGTTGAAAATATTAATGGATCTACCCCTAAATAATGAATGTGGAGTCTTCCTGTTGTTGACGTTGAACTGACATGCAAGATATTATCAGGGTTGAAAAGGTTAAAACGAAAGTGAGGCTTTGGTGACGAGATTTAAGTGTGGGGAGGGGCGGGAGTGGGAAGAGTTAAGTAGAGAAGATAAATGCACGGCAAAAATAGTAATGATGATAATGAGGTAACGAGATGGCAATATAAAAATGACAATGACGAAAATGGACAAAATGAAGGAGATGTATAAAATTACCGGTTTCAAAATCAGAATTAATAATGTTAAATAAAAATATAAAAAAAATGGGAAGACCAGGTGTACAGTACATCCCAGTTATTTAATTGGACGACCAGGTCTACAGTACATCACAGTTTTTTAATTGTAAGACCAGGTGTACAGTACATCCCTGTCATTTAATTGTAAGACCGGGTGTACAGTACATCCCAGTCATTTAATTGTAAGACCAGGTGTACAGTACATCCCAGTTATTTAATAGTAAGACCAGGTGTACAGTACATCCCAGTTATTTAATCGTAAGACCAGGTGTACGACACATCCCAGTTATTTAATAGTAAGACCAGGTGTACAGTACATCCCAGTTATTTAATCGTAAGACCAGGTGTACGACACATCCCAGTTATTTAATAGTAAGACCAGGTGTACAGTACATCCCAGTTATTTAATCGTAAGACCAGGTGTACGACACATCCCAGTTATTTAATAGTAAGACCAGGTGTACAGTACATCCCAGTTATTTAATCGTAAGACCAGGTGTACAGTACATCCCAGTTATTTAATCGTAAGACCAGGTGTACAGTACATCCCAGTCATTTAATTGTAAGACCAGGTGTACAGTACATCCCAGTTATTTAATAGTAAGACCAGCTGTACAGTACATCCCAGTTATTTAATCGTAAGACCAGGTGTACAGTACATCCCAGTTATTTAATAGTAAGACCAGGTGTACAGTACATCCCAGTTATTTAATCGTAAGACCAGGTGTACAGTACATCCCAGTTATTTAATCGTAAGACCAGGTGTACAGTACATCCCAGTCATTTAATTGTAAGACCAGGTGTACAGTACATCCCAGTTATTTAATAGTAAGACCAGGTGTACAGTACATCCCAGTCATTTAATTGTAAGACCAGGTGTATAGTACATCCCAGTTATTTAATAGTAAGACCAGGTGTACAGTACATCCCAGTTATTTAATCGTAAGATCAGGTGTACAGTACATCCCAGTTATTTAATCGTAAGACCAGGTGTACAGTACATCCCAGTTATTTAATAGTAAGACCAGGTGTACAGTACATCCCAGTTATTTAATCGTAAGACCAGGTGTACAGTACATCCCAGTTATTTAATCGTAAGACCAGGTGTACAGTAACATCCCAGTTGTTTAATAGTAAGACCAGGTGTACAGTACATCCCAGTTATTTAATCGTAAGACCAGGTGTACAGTACATCCCAGTTATTTAATCGTAAGACCAGGTGTACAGTAACATCCCAGTTGTTTAATAGTAAGACCAGGTGTACAGTACATCCCAGTTATTTAATCGTAAGACCAGGTGTACAGTAACATCCCAGTTGTTTAATAGTAAGACCAGGTGTACAGTACATCCCAGTTATTTAATCGTAAGACCAGGTGTACGACACATCCCTGTTACGTAATTAGATTTTTTGAGCACAAAAAATATTGTTTTGTAAATATTGTTCAAATTGATGCTTGTATGACACTTACATTAGATATTACACACTCGAATTAATAATAATAAATGAATGGAATAGGTATCAACCTTTATAATAATAAAGCTGTTTATTACCATATTAGGCAATTATTCCTACAAAAGTATTGGCAGGATAAATTATTTTGAATTAATGTCATTATTAAATGTATTCTATTCTTTTCTCTCGTTTAGACATTATTATAGTAAATTGTTTTCCTTTCTCTATCCAGACTTCAATAAAATTAATGATGATTGGTTGGTGTTACATGTACATAATTATCTTCTTTTGAAAGTCAAGATATAAATCATTTTCAAAGATCAAAATTATCTCAAACGCTGAGAACGTAAATAAATCTAAAGCAAATTCCCAAATATTTTATTTTGATAAGTCCCCACAAAGTTGATCTTCTGTTTCTCAGGTCATTTGTTGTAAACTCGCATGCGACCGGGCGGTCTTTATTTTCTTTTTTATTTTTATAATTATTCCTTTTCCATCAAAAGGTCATATTCATTGTTTGTTTTATGTTGTATATTTTCATCACTGCCACTTTGTCATTGCCATGTTTCATCATTGCCATATTACAAACTACAACATTCCACCCATTCGACCACAAAAACAAATTCTCTGCATGTAACTGATTACACATGAAATAAGAAAACATAGTGAGATTTATCTGAGGACGGTTATCTACGAGATGAAAACTAAGGTAAGGCACACACAGTGGTGAGGATTACTCGTGGAGATGATCAGACACATTGGAAAAATATTCTTCCACGATCTTTTCAGGTAAAATGGTAAATCCTCCCAGATATAACAAGGCCCATTTTCGTCTATCTTTAGTGGCTAAGTTTTTATATATTGTGTTTGAGAAAAGAAAAGTATGTTTGACTCGAAAAAAAATCAGATTGAGGGCTGGAGTGAGGAGGTATTTTGTGTCTCCGTGTCTGAAAACATCATTGTTTTGTTGTTTTGTTTTGTTGTTTTTTTGTTTTTTGGGGTTTTTTTGGGGGGGGGGTTTTGTTGTTGTTTTTTTGTTTTGTTTTTTTTTTTGGGGGGGGGGGGGGGGCAGTAGTGTACGTTTTTGTTGGAGAAGATGCTTTGTGTCTGTGTGTGAGAAGACATCATGTAAAATGTAACCCCTTGAAACCAAGAGGCCGATTTTCCAGACCAGAAACATGATACGTCTAATTCATTGAGTAGGATGTTTACTAAGTGAACGTGTGGAGGATACCAATCAACATTTTAAGGTCGCATGTTAAAAATATTAATATGAATTGGTGTACCTCTACATGAATGTGGACTCTTCCAATTTTCGCCAACGAACCGACATGGAAGATATCAGCAGGTATCAGAGAGTTAACCCGTGGAACCCAGTTGGTATCTTTTATGTCGTTCAATGGCAGCAATTAGAAGAGTCCATATTCATTATTTGGGGGAGACCAATTAATATTTTCATCGTGCAGCCTTAGGGCTGCACGTTGAAAATATTGATTGGACTTCCCAACACACACATTAATTTAATAGGCACCTCACTTAATTAAGTAATGAAGTATCTCGTTCCTGGACCGGAAAGAGACCTCAAAGCGTTTAACGAATTAATAAAAAAACAGGAAAGTTATCGGTCCGAAAAATATATCTTCGGAAGTAAACAAATTAAAGAAAACAAAATAAAAAAGGACTGGTTTTACTTACTCCAGACTAAAGTTTGTGAGTGTGTCCAAGTCCGAGCGTTCAACTTCTTCAAGTGTGTGCGCCAAGTCAGCGCTGTACTCACTGCAATGTTCTGAAGCATCATTCCATGTCTTCGCCTCTTGGCTGACCATGAATACTACCATATCATCTGGAACAAAGAAATGAATTCCACGAAATGCATAACGAATCAACACATTCTTGTAGACAGGCGTCTACCTCCTCTCCATTTGCATTATCCTAACAGCCATACAACGAAGTTAGGTCGTCCCCTAAGGGCCTCAACAATTGCACGTTTTTAGGGACCCTCAACAATTCCAACAGTTTGGAAAAAATCATCATATGGGTCTCAAAACAGTGTTGTAGTTGAAGCATTAAGGTTGGATGCTTCAATGCCAGCTTGCATAAAGAATCGGGGGCGATATTCTATGGAACCAATTACGGGGTTGTGTACGTGGCACTTGACAACATGAGACAGTAGGTCAAATGACGAAACAATTTCAATTTTAATTCATTTACAAATGCGGATGCACTCTGCATAAGGTGTTACATCAAACCATCGAAGCAGTATCTGAAACAAATCAACGCCAACATGACTTCTTCTCGGTTAAGGTGCTGTCTAACTAACGAAGGAACAAACACAGAAACGAACAAAAGGACGAACGTTGGTTTTCTGGGGCCTTATGACCATCTAGTTCAGGAAACCAACCGTACATTAAAATTTAAATTGTGTGCCAAATCAGATTCAAATCAAAGCAAATGACAAGTTTTTCTTTAATAGTATAAGGATAGTTTAATAGAGACTACGGGGGTTGTGTGGATATGATTCCGTGTGACTGTTTGTTAGTTAGTTATAAATCTTACTTGTATAGTATACACGCAGTTGCTTAGAAATAGGTCGTAATGCTCACTGTGCAGTTCGGATGTCCTTAATCTTTGTATGTTTTTACCATCTAAAGCAAATTCCCATTTGGAGATCCGATAACGCAAATTTTCCGCTTGGCATGGGACACGGACCCTTTTCTAAAGAGGATAGAAGAACCTCTGAGATAATTATCTTTGACAGAGAATGATATCATAACTGAGGTGCGTATTGGTCGTTGTAGTAAACATCGCAAGCAGCGATTATGTTATGTCATAGATGACGTGATCTCTTTTAAAACGTCACGTCAACAAACAGGATGGATTATAGTTTGTTTTCAAGGTTATACGCGCCATGTCATCATAATCACAGTTTAAAGTCGTTGCTATGTATTGATTACATTATGACTATGGTGACCAGTGACGTAACTGATGACGTCACTGAATAGCCCGAACAACCGTACGTGTAATGACTTGTCATGTATGGTTCTTCTGTTTATTCAATTACTTCATCGAAATAAAGTCAGTTTTGATTATTCATGGCAGTTATTTCAAGCAAGTAGATAAACGCCCACTGAATCGAACGTAAACTCGGGACACACCGCAACCCCATTGGAGACTTTGGGGTCCGATAGAAACCAAATGCTGTCATAGAAACCAAGGTGTCGGCCCCCAGTAAACAAAATGGATGACGGAAACACGTGCTACCCTAGGAACATTCGTGGTGTGCATGCGCACTACGAATCCCATCACCATAATAATTTCATCACAACCATGCTAGCAATCGGGACATCCCTCTTCTCAGGACGTATTACATGACATATGCGATTAAGAGCGACATCTGACAGAACAGGCCTAATTCTGTCCAAGATATACTGCACTACTGTACTACTGTAACTGACGATTACCTTTGGCTCATCTCCAGGCAGAACTTTCACACACGGCAAACATCCAGGGGATTGACGACATCATTGTCCCTAAATATTACTGTAGAAAAGCGCAGATTATCCATTGTAAACTTCGATTAAATTGTTGCGAACTAAATGGCCATACGTTTGACAGATTTATCGGAGATAATCCCGAATGCCGCTGTGGCTATCGTCACGAAAACTCCAGTCACTTTTTGCTTTCATGTCTTATTTACGCACAGGAATGCCATATGATGTTTAACAAATTGGAAAACAATGACAAAACCATCGAGGTACCTCTCCATGGAAATCCATATAAATCTGACTCGCACAACAGTTTTGCTTTCAATACTGTTCAAGAATACTTTATCAAAACGAGAAGGTTTGAAAACTTATTGTTGGAAAGTGGTATTTTCTCGGCAGCTGTGATGCCCTGGTGTCGACTCGAAGGGATCTACGTTTCATGTACTACATTTACAGCTGAGTCTTCGCCATCACGACGCACACACGCCCATCTTAATTTGTCTGATCATACCTCAGACATCAAAATAGCTAAAATAACCATTATACACTAACTTGTGATAGCTTTACAGATCGTCTCTTGAGTTTCAATGTGTTCTATGTGCCAGTAGGCTGCCAGTAGGCCAGTAGGCTGCCAGTAAACCAGTAGGCTGCCAGTATGCCAATAGGCTGCCAGTATGCCAGTAGGTCAGTAGGCTGCCAGTAGGCCAGTAGGCACATAGAACACATTGGAACTCGGGGGACGAGATGATTACCAGTTTATTGAACTAAACAATATGTGAGGCCGATAAATATTAATTTTATACTGAGAGCGGTTTTCTGTTACGCTACGGTATTGAGGAACTCACAACTGGAAACTGGTCAATGATCACTTTCCGGGTGGGTGTTGCAGAGCAGCCTAGCTACTACTCTTTATATTAGCGTATGGCGGGACAACAGTAATGATATGCAACTTCTCAAGAGCCTTTTTAAATAATTATGATTAAGAAGACAATGCAGTCACGTGGCTAAGTACGTTTTTCGCGTTGCAGTATAGATTATTTGGAGCATTCATAATGTCGGCAGTGAGCGCGTCATGACTGGGTGATGGGTGTCTCAAGAAATGCTTTCTAACGCACTTTGCCTTATGTGTACTGGAAATAGGTTTTCAATTAATTTGGAAGTATATCTTGATATCTGATATGCGGTTACTTTTGAGCAACTGCACAAGCACATACAATGTAATTTTATAGTCTAAGGGTAAGGCGTTAACATAGGCCTAACCTGTTCGCCAAACCCGGTTTCAAATGAATGAAATAAAAATATTGTTTGACCCTTTTCCTAACATGAAAAGCAGACGACACTTGAAAAAAAAATTCTTGAATAACTAATTTTGTTCATTTTTTGTCTCAAAAACATAGGTTATGACCCGTCATTGGAATGAGCTCGTTCCAACGAGGGGTCATAACCTATGTTTTTGAGACAAAAAATGAAAAAAATAGCGAAAATTAATTGGCGATTTTTGAGAATAGCGCTGGTCGTGTTTGGCCGTTACGTTGGGTAAAGGTTTAAGGAAAAGGATACTTAACAGGGAAATCACCTGGGTAGATACCACAAAGTTATCACGATTACTGTTGTTGTACCACGAGGGACCTTACATACCTCAGGCTGTTTTGTTGTAGAAAGTCCCCCTTCGTGCCAGTCACCAGTAATTAAACATGTCATAAATCACAAGCTGCTGTGCACTGTTTGATGAATTGACGTGCAAAGGATCGTGCATCTCGTCCACTGAGTTCCAATGTGTTCTATGTGCCAGAAGGGACATAGAACACATTGGAACTCAAGAGACGATCTGTAGCACTCCCTTTTTGACATTATCTTCCAGATAACGCATAGCGGTATACGCTTCCACATGGGGATTAAAATATAACAGCGATTGCTTTCGGCGATCTCACTTTCCATTTGTTGTTCATCTCTTGGGAGATATCTTACAAGGTTATGAATACTCGACGTAGTTCACACATTCTTTAATTGGATAAAAAGAAGAAACAATCCCATCTGCATTCATTATCTGGGAAATAAAAAGTAGAACACCAGGACACTCCAACAAGTGAGAAACAGTTTCAGGATATATTGCTCTTCAGTTAATTACATGCAGATTGTTTCAAAGCACCCTTATCACGGCCCTGGAAGAGAATTATTTCTAAACACCCTTATCACGGCCCTGCAAGGGAATTATTTCAGAGCACCCTTATCACGGCCCTGGAAGAGAATTATTTCGGAGCACCCTTATCACGGCTCGATGAGAGAATTCTTTCGGAGCACCCTAATCACGGCCCTGCAAGAGAATTATTTCTAAACACCCTTATCACGGCCCTGCAAGAGAATTATTTCGGAGCACCTTATCACGGCCCTGCAAGAGAATTATTTCGGAGCACCCTTATCACGGCCCGGGAAGAGAATTATTTGTAAACACCCTTATCACAACCCGATGAGAGAATTCTTTCGGAGAACCATTATCACGGCCCGACGTGAAAATTATTTCGCAGCCGATGAGAGAAGTATTTTTGTGCAAACTTATAACAGACCGACGATAGAAGCATTTTGGGGCAACTTTATCACGACCCAATGAGAGAAAGTATTTGGGGGCAACCTTATCACAGCCAGACGAGAGAAGTATTTTAGACCAACCTTATCGAGGCTTGCCGAGAGAAGTATTCCGGGACAACCTTATAACAGCCCAACGAGAGAATTATTTTGGAGCAGCCTTATAACAACTGGATGCAAGAAGTATTTCGGCGCAGCCTTATCACAGCCTGTCGAGAGAATTATTTCCAAACACCCTTATCGTGGACCGACGAGAGAGTAATCCATTATTTCCAAACACCCTTACCGCGGCCCGACGAGAGAGTTATTTCAACGCAACATTATCATGATCCCGACAAGCGAATTAGTTAGGAACACCCTTATCACAGCCCATTGAGAGAGTATTTCGGAATATCCTTGTCACGGCTCGATGAGAGAACTATTTATGAACAGCCTTATCACGACTCGAGGAGCAACCTTATCATGATTCAATGAGAGGAGTGTTTTGGGGCACCTTATCACAGCCCGACGAGAGAAGTATTATCACAGCCTGGCGGGATAATTATTTTGGAGCAACCTTATCACAGCTGAGGGAGCGCGGTGGCTCAGTAGGTAGAGGTGCAGGCTGCAAGCCGAGAGGTCCTCGGTTCGAATCCCACCTGCGGCAACCACGTTGTGTCCTTGGGCAAGACACTTCATCTCCGTTGCCCGCGTGGGGGCACGATGACGCCGTGTACAAAGGCGTACTGCACGTCGATGGTACGCATGTCTTCAACCAATCTAACCCTGCCTGTGCTGCGGTGCGGAGTTGCGATGTTGGGGAGCTGACAGCTGCTCGTCGTTGCTCGGTGGTTCTCTCCAGGTACTCCGGCTTCCTCCACCCGTAAAACTGTCACGGTCATGATTAGCCATTGTGCATAAATATATGACCTTAAACATCAATAAATCAATAAATCAAATCACAGCTGAAGGATGGAAGTATTTTGGCGCAACTTTATGACATGGCCTGGCGAGAGAATTACCCAAACACCCTTATCACAGCCCGACGAGAGACTTTTCCATTATTTCCATTATTTCCAAACATCCTTATCGCTGCCCAACGAGAGAATAACTGCAGCGCAACATTATCACAACCCCACTAGAGAATTATTTAGGAACACCCCTATCACAGCCCGATGAGAGATGTATTTTGGAACACCCTTGTCACGGCCCAACTAGAGAATTATTTCAGCGCAATCTTATCACGACCTGACGAGAGAATTCTTTCGGGACACCCTTATCAAGGCCCGATGAGAGAGTTATTTCGGAGAACCCTTTAATGTGCCTAATTATTTTGGAGCCCCTTTTCACGGCCTGTTGAGTGGAGTATTTCGGCACAACCTTATCACGTCACATTATTTCGGAACATCCTTACCATAGCCCGACAAAAGAGTTAATTCATATACTCTTATCATGGCCCGTCTAAAGAATTAGTTTGAAACACTCTTATCACAGCTTGGTGGGTTATTTCGTCGCAACCTTATGACAGACCAACGAAAGAAGTATTTCGGAGCAACCTTATCACAACCCAACGAGAGAAGTTCATGTATTTCGGAGCCCCTAAACACGACCTGACGAGAGAATTATTTCAGAACACCCTTATCACGGCCCAACGAGAGAGTTATTTCACAGCACCGTTATCACGGCCCAATGAGAGAATTATTTCAGCGCAAACTTATCATGGCCTGACGAGGAGACTATTTTGACGCAACCTTATCACGGTCAGACGAGAAAGTATTTTGGAGTACCTTATCACTGTTGGACGAGAGAATCAGTTTGGAGCACCCTTATCACGGCCTAGCGTGAAAACTATTTCTGAGCATCTTTAGAACTGCTCAGGAAGATAATTATTTTGGATCACTCTTATCATGGCCCGACGAGAGAATTATTTCGGCACCCCCCTTATGATGCCCCAACGAGAGAATTATTATGGAGCACTTTATCATGGCTCGACAAAATAATTATTTCGGAGTCCTCTTATCACCACCCGACAAGAGAATCATTTCTGAGCACCCTTATCACGGCCTGACGAGAGAATTATTTTGAAGCAACCTTATCACGGCCCGGCGAGAGAATTATTTCGCTTCCCCCATCACCACCCGGAATTATTTCTGAGCACCATTATGATGGCCCGGTGAGAGAATTATTTTGAAGCACCCTTACCATGGTTCGACGAGAGTATTATTTCGGAGGCCCCTTATTATAGTACTACCAAAGAAGAGAATTATTTCCGAGCAACTTTTGATAGCTCGACGAGAGAATTATTATGGAGGACCCTTATCGTGGATCGACGAGAGAATTATTTCGGAGCACCCTTAACACGGCGCGACAAGAGAATTTTATTTTCTTTCCGTGCGTTTTGAGGCTATTCCATGTCTTCCTTTCCCAGCACCGGTTCAGCTCTCAGTAAAGTAATGTAAATGGGCAACTCACTCTTACACGCCATACACTGAACGTTAGTGGTCATAATACTTATTAATTAGATGATTTAACCTCCTCCTGGTTATTAACACTTAATCCGCTGAGCATTTCCAAAATATTTTCATTCAAATATGGAATATGATGTACATATGTCCTTATATGACGACTGTTTAGGCCATACAACTGCCCTCAATAAAAATCCACCATCTACAACAAACAGAGAATGTTCTGGGATTTTAGTTTGCTCGGAACCGTATGTTTTGAGGATCTTACCGAGCGTGCTTTTCTGTGTCTTCCTCATTCCAGCAGAATCAAACAATGCTGGTGGTTTCGGGGCGAGTTCATATTTGAGATACTCTTCCATCTCTGCTTGTGACTGAATAACACATGTGATGCTGTTGAACAGAATTGTGGGGTCAATCACTACCTTACTTCCACGGACTTTGATGCTATTTGCCATCGATGCGAAAGATTTCACAGTGTCAACACGTCGTCGTTTGATGCTGTTGAACGTTTTGCTTACAACATTCGATACGCAACATTCACCAATTTTGCGAACTTGGTCACAGTTCACAGTTTCGTCGGCCACAAGCCCGGTCGCTATAGAGACTAATTGTAGTGGATCTCTATTCTGAAAGGGGGAATGCACTCTGAGCCAGTTCAATAATTTGGTGATATCATTGGCATCAGTCAATTGTGAACTTTGACGGAGATCCCGATGTTGTTCGCCATGACCAGTGTGAACATGAACAAAATTTTCGAGAGCATTACATATCGGAAGGCAAAGAGGTAGTCCATGTACCCATTTTGCAACAGTGCTATCGGTTATTCCCCTGCCATGTGTGAGACCACCAGGGAGCTTGAACATTCTCATTAAACACTGCTCTATGGTCTGATCAGAATATATCCCGTCCCAGAATTTATCTGAGCGCCTTATGGTAAAGTAACCTTTCTCAGTGAACAACTTCAAATCATCCTGTTGCATTATTTCTGTTAGCTCATTCATCTGCTGCAAATAGAGATGAGAACTTTTTGCGTATGCAAAATGACCACCTGCGTGAAATACTGGAATCATATTGCGAACACAATATGTGTGGAGTTCCCAGTCGCCTGTGCGCTCTGCTCTCAAGAACAACTGGAGAAGACCTATTTGCTCGTAGTATTGTACTCAAAGCTTTCCTGTGCACACATTACATGCCAATGCATCTTGAGTGTATGCGAACACCACATTATGTGATTTAATCGAACATGGAAATTGAAACAATGATGCTATAATACGGTATTTGAATGAGAAAAGTCGATGCCGTTTGAATTTGAGTTTAGGGGGTATGGTTAATATTTCACACGTTTCACCAGTCCATTATGGAATAAATGACTATTGTTATATATCATTATAAAGCCACTGCTTTTCTGCATTTTTTGATATATAATTTAACTCCCAAAGTAGTCGTAGATTTGATTTGATGGACGTTGTGTACCGTTGTGTGTATGAAAACAATAAATTTTTTTTCGTAATTTTGTACATTTTCGTGAATATTTCACCATTGAGTGTGAGGATTGGTACAAAGTTGGCATTTTCTGTTGGGGATATGTATTCTCAATATAATTCAGCACGATATTTATGATTCTCACCCTTCTAAGGCGAATAAGAATGAGAAATATGGAGCTGGGTCGAATTTTTTTAAAATTTGTTTTTTCATCAAAAAAACGCTATAACTAAAAAAGCTCAACTCGGATTCGCGGGGACTTTTCACACTTTATCCGCAATGTGTGTCCCGGAAACATATAAAAAAATCAGCTTTCTCCGATTTTTTTCCTTACTTTCTCATTTTTATGTCTAATGTGCCTGGACTATTAGGCTAAGCAATGACCTGCAATCTTTATAACAATAAATACTTCCATTATACATACACTACAAGAAAATCGTATATTATAAACAACAGTCACGCAGTTTATTTTGGTTCCAAACATATTATAGCTTTTTGCATGTTATTTCGAATACTCATAATATCACAAACATTGTGCCTTTTTCTTCCTTCACAGTATCTGTTGGCTCAAAGGAAAACGCAAAGCTAACGCATAAAGGGTAAAAAGAGTAAAAAAGTTATCTCCCCTTAATTGTCTGAAGTTGCCATTAATTTTAACACTTGGGGTATGGAATTTTATATAAAAAAATAAATTTCGAAAATTATGCTCATCATTTCATTTACTTCAGGTATTTTCAAAGTAGATTATCAAATGGAACCGTATCTCATTCACACTTCTTCCGTTGAAGCTAGAAGCAATTTTACGCGATTATGCATCAGCAACCATAAACTGTGGATCGAACGTGGAAGGCATTTACGACCTCCTCGTCCTATCGAACACAGAATATGCGGAGCTTGTACAATGGGGGAGGTGGAATCTGAATGGCATTTCGTAATGGAATGTCCGCTTTATGCACCATTGAGAGAAAAATTATTTCGCGCAATTTCCGACCAAAAAATTGACTTTCCTCTAATGGATACAATGGACAAATTTAAAGTAATAATGAGTAATGATAATCCAGTGCTGTGCAATGTTATTTGTAACATGGTCCAGCTCTTCCTTCACAAGAATAGTACACAGATAGAAAATCTGGCGTTTTACATTTTTTCCCGATCGGTTTGAACGGTTCCCCACTATTCTCTGTCGAAACTCCTTTGGAAAAAAGAAAACGGCGCTTTCACCATTTTTTTGACGCGTGCTGTAACCTTTATACTGTTCATTGTATCAGTTGTGTGCGCTTCATGATATATAATACAGATACTAGCCTTTCCATCAATTTAAAGCTCTAAGAGGTGAGATTTCCTATATTTCCTCCCGAGAAGAATAAAAAACTTGCAGATTACTGCAAAACACATTCGCTAAACAAAGTGCCCAAGTGGAGGCTTTTTAGTGCTGCTAGGTGTGATAATTGATATGTATTCCTAATGACGGATTATCTATGAAGTGGTTGGTTCTAATTAGCGTTCCGTGAAAGGAAACATGTTTTCCTTTGTTACTTTTAATAACGGAAACAACAGACAACTCCCCGAGCTGTCTGTTGTTTCGTTTATTAAAAGGAACAAGCGAAAACTTGGCTTTACTGAAGTAAACGTTTTTCTCAACAATTACATGATTCCAACGTGGACCTTCCTCGCGCATCAAGTAATTTCAAGAGAAATAACTGATGTGATAGATCAACACAAGACTAAATAGCCCAATTTAATCACTCAAAAACTGTAGTAGGGAAATAGTTGAAGTAATCAAAAGTATTGGGGTTGAACGACACTTCCGACAGCCATGGTCAACTAGTATCGGGCAGTTTTACGGGTGAAGGAAGCCGGACTACCCTAAAATAACCACCAAGCAACAGCGAGCAACTGTCAGACTTCTCAATGTACTAACCCTGCAGAAGTAGGGTTAGCATTTGTTGAAGACAAGTGCATCATCGACGCACGCGTCTTAGTACACAGCGCCATCCTGCCCACACGCGAGCAATAAAAATTAAGAGCCTTGTCCATGGACACAACGTAGTTACCCCCGGTGGAGATCGGACCGTGGAACTTTCGATTTGAAGTCCAATGTCCTCGCCACTTAGCCACTGTGCTCATGACGTCATCAATAAATTGCCTAAGACAGACCGTTGTAAAAGAGTCACTAGAACGTGTGCATACAGAGACGCGGCTAGAGGGGTTTGGTTGGAGAAATGTGTTCTAAATTTCTCATTATACCTTCCATCCGGCGGACGAACAAAAAATTTTAGATAGAACCATTCCCACCCCCACCCGTCCACTTGTTTGATTGAGAATTTAATTAGTGTTCTTATAGATGGGACATACATGACCTTGAGAGTCAAAGAGTACGTACTCGTCTCTTGAATGAATGAATGCGTATGCCGGGGAGAGGAAATTCGGGCATAGTGTAAATTCTGCCACGCCCCACCCCCCACCTCCCCCCCCCCCCCTTGTGAAATGTCTGAATACTGCTGCAGACACAGGAGGTACGAGCAATGATAAGTGTCTTGGGGGGTCTCCCGCAAGAAAATTTTGAAATCAGTTATTAAATGAAGACTCGGCTTTTGGGATGAAAAGAATCAAATTTTTTTTTGCCGTCAAAATTAATTTTTAGCAGCATGTTTCAAATTTGCATGTTCATCAGTAAGTATCCAGTGACATGGAGTTAGGTCTATAGCTTTTGATTACACAATTATCGAAGTGATAACTTTATTACGTCAAGTTGATTTAATAAGGTTATTATTTTAAGCGTGCAGTCCAAAATTACAACCGTCGGTCAAGTGCAGATCTCTATTTACGATATAGCTCCCTTTTTAACTGTTGGCACAGGAGTCAGAACCTATGGGGCTCTCATCAAAAAATGGCCTGAAAGTGCGTATTTTATTTTTTTTTAGCTTGGTACGTCCTTTGAAAGGACACAAAAAAACCCAAAAACCCCTGTCTTTCAAACCATGTTTGGACTGGGAGAGGGGTATGGGGGAGGCAGGCCTAAACCGAGAATCCCGGACCTCTAGACCAAATCCGGACCCCTAAAAGTTCCGGTCCCCGGTGTTACTACCCAGATCCACACCTTCTCCCCGGCCCTTCCAAAGCGTCATCTGCCCTGTCATACTCAGGGGGTAATATAAGTTACAGGACGTTCAGGTGGCGGATACGGTGTCATATGAGGCGAGGTGAAAACAATATTGGACGAGGCGGTACGCCGAGTCCAATATTGTTTTTGCCGAGCCTCATATGATACCGTATCCGCCACCTGAACGTCCTGTAACGTATTTATTATGCCAGCGAAAACAAAATAACAATCAAATTTGAACGCCGGCACATTTTCCAAACTGGTGCAAAACGCTATGTAAGTTGTAACAAACGTGCACAGTTGTCTCCCTGTTTATGTATAATTTCCTTGACAAGACAGACAACAGCGATAGACGCTTTTCTTCGTACTGTCACTTTGTCTTGAGTGTGCAGAAAATGTCCGAAACGTCCGATTTTATAGAATTCGAACAAAATAAATGTATCTCGCATCTTTTCCCATTGACTTTCATTCATTTTCCTACAATTTCACCATTGTGCAATCTTATAATTATTCAATGAAATTAAATCCCGACGTTATCCATTTACCACAACAGAGACTACAGAATGAGCTCAACGAGAAAAAATGAAATTAATCTATTCCCGGGATAAGACAATTTTTTTCTCAGTTTATTTATTCACACTTCATATATTTTTCAACTTTCTAACAACGCATTTATGGGTTATATATTTTTTCTAAAGCTTTTTAAAATATCGAGGCGAACACCGTACCCAAACTGTTGTGTGTTAGCCTCAATAAGCTTAGACCCTATGTCAAGTTAGGGCCAGGCCGACTTATCCGTTATCGGTAGATCGAATACAGTAGTATTTCTCACTTCAAATAATTAAATTTACATTTAGAAAATAAATTTCACAATAAATTTATTATAAAACAAGAGAAAATGAGACATACAGACACGGAGGGACGTTTGATTGTACTGCAATTTCTTCAATATGGATATAAAAGCACCGCGAGGTGAGGAATTTCCACATCGAAACAAAATGGCGGTACTGACCTAATACGAGTTTCGTATTAGGTCACCTCGGGCTGCAGGTGACCCAATACGGCTCAGTACCGCCCCACTATTCGGGGGCTGTGATTGGCGAATTTCATTAGCTGGCATAATAATATAAGTTACAGGGCTTTTAGTTGGCAGATACAGTGTCATATACGGCGAAGAGAAAACAATATTAGGTGAGGCGAAGCCGAAAGGGGAGTAATTTTGCTTCCGCATTCTAATAAATCACTCGTGACTTGTTCTATAACCGCCAATGTTTTGGGCTGGTTTGGCATTTTATTATAACAGTTTCATTCATTTGAATGCAATGTTTATACGACGGAGCTATTTTATATAGTGGGTCTTCTGTACGACTGCGCTGCTGCATGTACGTACGTGTAAATTAAAAGCTGAGGTGTGTGGATATAATGATAAAACAAAATGGCTGACGGACACCTAATATTAAATTAATATTGGGTGTTTTTCAATCATCCTGAACCTGATATTGCGGAGTATCTGCCTCTTAGTAACTTCATTTGATTGGATAAACAAATTTACTAGCATAATAAAACATTAACTACCGTTAGAAAATCACATGAAAACATCACGGAATATCTGTTAGAGATTGTAACAACAACAGATTAAATGGTAAATCACACAACATAAATTTTCCAACTGTCGGTGTTTGAAGCTTAAAATTTATATCTATTTAAACGTTTCGCAGGATTTGGGAGCATCAAACATCCCCTACGCCCTACCCATGCTACACCAAACTGCAAACGATTCACAACAGTGACAGAATATAACTATTTATTTATTCATGTATTTATAAGGGTTTAACCCTTTACTCAACGCAGACGATATCAAACATTTTTATTTTAAATATCATTTTTTCAAATTTTTCAAAAAATTTCAACAAAACCATATCATGTGACCCCTCTTTGGAACGAGCTCAACGAGCTCGTTCCAATGAGAGGTCACATGATATGGTTTTGTTGAAACTATTCGAAAAAATAATATTTTTTCAGCTGCTGAATTTGCATATTTCGCGGGTGGATGCGGGCGATTCGTTGGGTAAAGGGTTAACGACACTCCTGACGGCCATAGTCATCTCGCGTCTGACAGTTGTACGGGTTGAGGAAGACAGAATAGTACCACCGAGTAAAGGCGAGCAACTGTCAAACTCCCCAACGAACTGATTCAACACAATCAGAGTTAGCATTGGTAGAAGATCAACGTGTAGTAGGCATTAGTATCCAGCGCCTCCGGGCCCCACCTGGGATTATGTGCCCTGCCCAAGGACGCAACGCAGGTATCCCTGGTGGGGATGGAACTGTGGACCTTTCGTTTTGAAGTAATTACGACTGAATATAGCAGCGGTTACGAATGGTTAAATTACAGACATGAATAAATAAAGGGAATGGTGAATGTTCGAACTCTCTGTCAAGGGGACGTCACGAATGAACGTCAGTACAGCTGAATTATTATATTTTTTCTGTTTGTATTTATCGACAGCCTGAAGCCTGTTTACACACCATGATGCACCATGTTATAATTGAATCCAATAAATTATTGTCTGTTTGTACAGCTATGACTGAAACGAGAGTGCGTGTTGTTCAACACAGAGAAAAGTTAGATAGGAATATTAGCACACAAGAAAGTAACCCTTTACCCAACTCAAGAGAATATCAAAATTTATTGTTTTAAGCCTTTACTCAACGAATCGGCCACATCCGCCCACGTAATATGCAAATTCAGCAGTTGAAAACAATATTATTTTTCGAAAAAAATCAACAAAACCATATCATGTGACCCCTCGTTGGAACGAGCTCGTTCCAACGAGGGGTCACATGATATGGTTTTGTTGAAATTTTTTGAAAAATTTAAAAAAATGATATTTAAAAAAATAAATTTTGATACCGTCTGCGTTGTGTAAAGGGTTATCATCAAATTTCGCCAAATTACCTTTTTACTACCGTTGAAATTCTCTACTACGCGGATGGATAAGGGCCGCGAAAAAATATTTTTATCCAAACAGTTCAATTCAACAAAACTATATCATGTGACACCTCATTGGAATGAGCTCAATACGGTGTTACATCACGCACAGTTGGTTCAAATGCATGAAATACCGACAGCAAAACTTGTAACTGACTTACACCGTACCCTTTGTTCAATCAACAAAACGCATTAACGCTTTGACACTTGTGTACGTGTTATTACGTATGAAATCTTTTTTGTTTCATTTAACCCGTTGATACTCTTGTACGTGTTATTACGTACGAAATTAAACAGCACGCTGATACTCTGTGGTCATCTGTTTGTTATTATTTTTGGATTGTTTGAAGTTCTAAACTCAAATTCCTATTTTCTCCCGAATAGTGCTTAGTGATTACCGTTGAGACAAATGCTATCGCAGCTTAAAATATTAATATAATCCTGCTGTCAAGACTTCTTAACTGGTTGAGTGCTAGAAGCCACTCTCAGGGCTTTCAAAAAATTAGGATACCTGAGCGAAAGCCAACACTTTCCTTTCTTATATTTCATATCCAGTCAAACACAAATAATAATTTGTTTATATAAATTTGTTTTCTTACAAATTATTGGAGAGTGCCTGTTTTGAATAACATATTCAGACCATCAAAAATAATCTAGGCCTCAATCAGATAAGCACTAATGTGAAAAATATCTTGTTATTTGTACTTTCCGACGTTTTACGTCGTATTTTGAAAAACGTTAGAATGTGTTAACGATTACTGGACTCGAGCGTGTGGCGCTGGGATAACACGATTACTGGACGAGAGAGAGTGGCGCAGGGTTACCACGAGAGCCGGTAGGCTCGAGTGGTTATCCCAGCGCCATACTCTCGAGCCCAGTAATAGTTAATCCATTTAAACATAAGTGTGGTTCTGTATTTATTACACACCCAACCCTGAAAAAGAATTCACTGTAATTAATCGCTAATTTAATTAAATAGTCGACGATTTGAATGGATGAAAGAATTTTAGAGAGAAACGGGCAGTTTTGTCAGAGAACCAGTCTTAAGTCTTTGACCTTGCCACCTGTATAATAGAAGTTAGAACTCATCTTGACAATACATGCACTACTGCCACCAGGCTATCGCATGTGGGCATCGGTCATTTCTGTTCTGCACTGTAACAAATGTACTCATTGGACCAGAAAAGACATTTTGTGCAATAATTAACCTTCCGGGGCATTCGTTCGATCGTTTAGAGTAACTGAGGCAGTTTGAGATTCCATTCTGGGTGAACTCTGCAGTCTTGTTTAGTTAGAATTTTATTTTGCAATATTATAAAGTTTGTGACTTGAAATTTAGCCTTCTTTTTATTTTACCTCAAGTCTTGATAACCTTTGTTTGAAATGGGCTGCACTTACAAATAAAGGCTTTAGGTTGTCCACATTTACTACAGATATATACAAAGAGAGAAATATGTTGCACGATAACTGCAAGAAAATGTCATGTCTTGTCTTGTATCCACAAGTAATTTAGTTTGTACACCTTTTAACACCACCCCCCCCCCCCACACACACACACACACACACCCATTTATAACCTGACAGCATTTTCTCGAAAGCTCACGAAGTGCGTATCCAACAGACTTAGTCAGAGGCTGAAAGAGAAATAAGGGGGCGCGGGGCTGTGTTGTTCTCACTAGTAAGCTCCAACTTATTTTGGTTGATAATATTTTCAAAGATTGATTAATGTTTACATTACTTTGTACTTGTACTATACTTCACTTTGTTATCTGAACGGTTCTGTCAATATTTATTTCTTGGTATCTGGTTTAAAACAAGACAATTTTTTATGTATCTGCTCCAATTATCTTGTCAATTTTAAATTTGGAATTTGGTATTCTGAATTTGCATTTAGTAAGAAGTTTTAAAGAGGGCTGATAGAATGTGGCCAATGATAGCCTTTTGGGGGACATTTTCTTGGGAATAGGGGCTGATCAATCAAACGGCCCTGAACTATTGTTTCAAAATCAAAATGCAAGCCCTTGCCTCGAATTTGACTATGAAAATGCTCTGCCACTGCCCTGATATTCGCCAAAATTATAAAAATACCCCATCCCTCAACAATCTGTTCTAAAAAAACAGTTCCTGTCAATGAAAACTGAAAAATTAGCTGCTTATTGGTGAAGGGAGATGAGAGTGCCGCAATCCCCACCCCATCTCATACACCCATGTAGGTAAGTCATATAGGTGACATTCGATTTAAGTTTTGTTGCTGAGAATTAGAGCAAAATAATATCCTTGTATAAAACAGAAATACGAGCAAAAATTCTCAATTGGTCATTGGTCATTTAAAAATACACATCAATCTGTGTCGGGAAAATATCTTCATATTGTCTATGCTTTAAATATTCTAATAATTATTTTTGAATTTCATGGAAGTCATCTCATAAAATTGACAATACATTGCATTCATCTGACCACAAATATTTACCACCCCTCTCCTCTTCGTGGACTCTTCCCCACCCTGCTCAAGACTTTTCAGAATTTCTGTAGTGGGAAGCTGGTAACATTTTTTAATTTCCCCAGTGCAAACTCCAGAAAGTCATATTTTAGCAATACTAAAGCCCCGCCCCCACAAAACATAAAATAAAATAAACCTGTTACCCCAACACCCCCTAGCACGTAAAAAAAAACATTGGTTTCACAAATGTAAACTAATGAGTCTTCCTTATAAAACCAGGCTTTTCATTCTGCCGAATTTATTTCCATTATTTCCATTATTCAGCTAGTGTGGGGAGGGGGGGGGGATGGGGGTGGTCATCTAGTAAGGGTGAAATTGGTGATAGTTAATCAGTAACTGCATGTACTAGCTGTCAGACATTTGCAGGCGCTGTCGGCGTGTCGCCGTTCGTTTTTCCGCTTCATTGTAACCAGTTTTCAAGATTCATTTAGTCTTGCTTCCTGAGACCTACAGTTAAAACTAGAAGTCCTGTCACGAAATGCGCGCTTATCTAGGCTTAATTGCGCGTAGGAATTGCGCGCATTTGCCATACCAAATGGCATCCAAAGCATGGCAGGTTGTCCTGGTTACTCATAGTAAACACAGGCAATGTTTCTGCCAATGGACCTGCGGGTTACCCGAAGGTCCATTGGCTGAAACATTGCTTGTGCACAGGCGATATGTACATAATTTGATAACCTTACTGTGGTCATAACGTGTAGATTTACGCGTAGATCAACGTGCTATTTGTGCGCATTTCATGGCAGGACTTCTAGTTTTAACTGTACTTTAACTAATCATACTCTTCAAAGTATGTTTGCGTTGGCAAACGTGCTGCTTCATGACCGAAGTGTTAATCGAATAGGATTACACAATAGACCTCGTACTGCACGCAGCGGTGAGGGCAACATTGTAACAAAATTTTATAGGAACTGTACTATTGTCCTTTCCATAACCCCCCAATGGTAAATAAACTCTGGAATAATACAAAATCAAGAAAATATCTTTTAGTTTTCAGCTCCCGTTTACGGTGTAATATATTTAAGTTCGTCGTCGTTTCGTTTCTGTGATTTTAGCTCGCTCGAAAATTATATGAACGAATTTTTTAATTCTCTTTGGGAATTTGTGTGTATTTTCGGAAGAGCGTCCATTTTGCAACAATGCACAAGTGACGTAACTTGGACCGTCCATTTGAGAACAGGTAAATTTGACTTTTCACGGCTTTCCTTTGCAGAAGGCGTGTTTTGACGAAGTTGGAATATCAGTTCGTCGTGATGATGGTTCAAAATAAAACTCAAGTCTTGTTCAAAACGCGTTAGTGAATTAGTGAATAAATAAAATATACATGTATTGGAGTCGTGACGTAAATTATTTTATTAATACGTGCCGCACCAGTTTTCCAAATTTGTCATGTCTTGCCGACAACTGCCCTCAGTATGTTGCTACAGACCTCCACTTAGGCTTTGATTGTTTGTGTGACAGTGAAATGGGTACAGGCGAAAACAACACCGTGTGAAATCCGGGGCCCGCTACTTTCGGTTTGGCACAGGAGTCCGGATTTCTTGGGTTTGGACTGCCCCCATCCAAATATGGCCTAAAAGACCTTGTTTTAATTTTTTACCTTGGCACGTCCCTTTGAATTCGCCCCCCCCCCCCCCCCCCCACACACACACACACATACACAAGATTCTGATTTCTGCGTCAAATAATAAAGAAGGAGATGTATCGTGAATCCAGGTTGGATAGATTCCAGGGCCGAGGAAAGGGTGGGGTTGGGGGAGGGGTGTTATTGTTTTTAATGTTTAGAAGTCACTGCTAAACAACAAGAAAACCATGAGATAGTTGGGAGGGGAGATGTATCCTCTCATTTGTAACTGCTCAATTTTCCACAAATGTATTAGAGAACCATAGGCTAAATACTCGGTTTCAATACGAAACACAGAAAAAGGCAGAATTTAAATGAATTAATTTCGCCATCGGAACAGGTGCCGTTCTCGCCACAATAAATTGGTGCCGTTTTCGCTCACTCGGTGCCGTTTACCTCCAGGTGCCGTTTTCACACGGTGCCGTTTTCGCTATAACCCGACACAAGTCCAAGTAGGCCTGACCAATTTTCTTTTAAGAAAGTATATAACTAATAGCATGAGAGAATTGGCATCTTCGAATACAACCCTTACGAATACGTATAATCACTAGAAAGCTTATTGGAAAATTGAAGGTGGGGGGGGGGGGGGGGGCGTCACGTACGTCACTTCGTGATCACGCTGCCAGAAGATTTATCAGGTGCTTGCTGAGAAATGGCGGGGGGGGGGGGGGGGGATCTGATCCGCTTGAGGGTTTCTAGAGAACCCAGACCTACCTTTCGAACCTTGTAATTGGAAGAAAAGACGATCGCTTTTGTAGAGGTGCCTGACTGAATGTGTTCGAGCGGTCTCGTCTGGTATCAGTCAAACGCAATAAAACATTATATGCTTCTCGG